>OY747716.1:50544817-50744817 GCA_963556495.2 Valencia hispanica
GTTGTTCTAAATACGATGGAAGTAGGTCAGAAATAAAGCCAGGTGTAAATGGATGGAAACATTTTAAAGGAGGAGCAGCAGGAGAAGGATGCGACACGTGAAGCTACAGGAAACCATGGCTGGAGCATCCCATAATATCCCAGCTCCACGGTTCTGTCAGAACCTCAGCGGGTTCTGTAAGGGGTTAACTTCTCCCTGCGCTGTGACTGAAGGTAGCCAGGTTAGCATCTGCTAGCTTTGTGTGGATGAATAGAAGTCTCTCTGGGGAGAGAGCAGAGGTCGCTGGCTGTCTCCGACACCCGTTCATGTTCATGTGTTCATGTGTGTGAGAGACAGCTGCTTTATGCTAACCCTCCTCCTCTTCATCCTCCTCCTCCTCCATGTCTGTAATTACAGATGACCAGAACAACAAGTTAACAGAAACAGAAGCGAAATGATGCTGAGAACAACTAAAATGTTGATGAACCATTTCAGGAAGGTGGCGGTCCGGCTGATCAGGGGTCCGTGTAACGCTTATCACTTCCATTTTCTAAACACAAACAGACATTTGGAAAAACAGAAAGATGGATTCAAATATCCAGTTTTTCTTCTTCTTTTTCACCTTGACAAATTAAAAAATTGGATTTTTAAACTGTTTTTCCAATTTTCTGTTTTTATTCAGAGGATCAGAAATTTAGAAAATTGCAAAGTTGCGTCTGGGCTCCAATTACTGAATTATTATTATTATTATTATTATTATTATTATTATTATTATTCTGTAGAAGATACAGCCTGGCTCTATCTACAGACTGAAGGCTATATAAAGAATAGATACATAAAGCTGTATCGGGTTTTCATATTCAGGTTGCAGCTTGTTAGCCTGCGGGTTAGTATGAATATATGTTTATATATGTTTATGTCCGTTCTCACAACCGGCGCAACGTCATAGAACTACGTGGAACGAGGGAGAAAATATCATTGCAGTATTGAATAATTGGAGCCCAGACGCAATTTTTACACAATTTTGCAATTTTCTAAATTTCTGATCCTCTGAATGAAAACAGAAAATTGGAAAAACTGTTTAAAAATCCAATTTTTTAATTTGTCATGGTGGAAGAAAAATTAAAAATTGGATATTTGAATCCATTTTTCTGCTTTTCCAAATGTCCGTTTGTGCTTAGAAAATGTAACTGATAGGCATTACACGGACCGTCAGGAACCCCACTGAGAGGTCTTCCAGCTTCAGACCCGGATCTGGGATCCTCCAGGAGGAGCCGGAGAGACGGATGTCTGGGTTTGTAGCTACAACCAACCAGTGAGGCTGATTTTTATTCTCCAAACTGACTCCCAGATCAGAGGAGAGACGGCCCATAAGCCAAACCGCCCGGCGGCTTTATTCATCCTCTCCTCCAGCTCTTCCTCAGTCGTCAGCTGATGAGAAAGAAACTGCGAGCGTTTCACTTTCTCTTTGCCGCTGCGATGATTTCACACCTGAACCCTCATCAGAAGCCGTTCTGAGGTTCTGACGGGTCAGTTTGTACCAGAGCAGAAGCTGCTGCTGATGATGATGATGTGGAGGTGTCCATGTCCTTCAGCACGCCATTCCTCCTGCCTATCAGCTGTCGGGTCACATGACGGCCGGCCAACAGGCAGAGGGCCAATCAGGGCAGAGCGTCGGAGCGGCTCGTCCGGTCTGACCAGATTCACACGTTCGCTTCTTTCCCTGGCTCTCCGTCTTCTCGTCTCGCTTCCTTTTATTTCTCCGTCCACACCCACAGGACTCTCTCTCTCGCTGTCATTCCTCCACTCTGCTGAAGCTCGCTCGACCAGCTCCATCCACGCGGCCTCTGGGTGGATTGTGAAACGCTTCCTGTAGAAGGAGGGGTTGGTCTGAGCTGCAGAGAGCATCACAGATTTAACCCCACAGCAGTTTGTGGAGCATGTTGCGTGATAATTTCATGTTTTTATAACTGGAGAACCTGCAGCTTCCCGTTCACCACCTCCTCCTCCTCCTCCTCCTCCTCCTCCTCCTCCTCTCCTGACTTCCTCTGCACTTGTCCATGCCTGTCAACCAGGAGCTGAGCAGCGTTCTTCAGCACACATTCCTGCTCCTTCTCTCTCTCTCTCTGGGTTATTTTTACCAGTCGTCACTGCTGCCGCTGGAAGCATCACTTCTCCCAACTGAACGGCTCCAGATGATTCCCAGTCAGCCCAGTTACTCTGTAACATAGAGCAACCAGAACACGCATGTGAACTGGCTAATGTTTCATGCCTCGTCACTTAGTAGTGAGCTGTGTGGTTAGAAGGAAACAGGCTGTTCCTGTTCGTGCCTCACTTTACTGAACACAGCATCATTCTCGGTCGCTTTTGTGACATTTTATTATTTGTCAACTTTTGCTGAACAGTGCAAAGTTACAGAAAACTTGTTAAAGCAACGAGACTCTGAAAAAAAGTTTTTAAAACATTCTGTCCTTTTGAATCCACAGTTTATTTTTTGATTTTACCTTTGTAAGCATTAATAAAACTATTTTTTAACCATACCACTTTATTTATATAGTACTCTTAAAAACTAGGGATGCACGATATATCGGCATCAACATCGGTATCGGCCGATGTTAAGCGTTTTTTAACATATCGGTCCGATAAGTAACAGAGGGCCGAGGGGGGGGGGGGGGTTATCCATGTGGTGTTTGTTTGGTCATGTGACAGCGATAGGGATGCGGCGCAGGAATGTGGGGGTGTTTAACTCGAGCAGTGAAGCAATGTAGGTGGTGTGGTTGATTTTCCACGGTGTCGAAAGTGTAGGGAAATGTACTATATCGGTAAGTATCGGTTGTCGGCCATAACAGCGGGATTAATATCGGACATCGGTATCGGCCCAATTTTTCATATCGGTGCATCCCTATTAAAAACAACATGGGAGTTGACCAAGGATGCTGAACAAAGGAAGGGACAAATAAATAGAAGCAAAGATGTGTTTAAAAGCACCATGGATGCCCAGTTTTGTAAATCAACATAAAGCTATTGTTGGCCTATAAAAAGGCATCACTTGTTTACCTAGAATTGTTTTTTTTAAATTATTCAAATCATTTTAGTATAAAAGAAATCCTTTCTCACCAATGTTATCAGTTTCCCCACCAAAAAAAAGCTGTAAAAGCTAGCTTACTAAACCTTAACGGTTTAATATGCTAGCAAAGTCAATAAAATATTTAATAAACTTATTAATAGAAATTGTTAATATATTCATTTTTTAGAAAGAGAGATTTAAACTCTGATCTAAAATAAATCTTAAGTTCATAAATTGTTTGTGAGCAGCTTTTCAAGGAAAACATATGCATGCTAAGAAGCTAATACTAACATGTTGCTTGTTTTAAAATTATCCCAAAGGGAATCGGTAAAATCAGTAAAAAATACATTACATGTGTCAAAGGAAAAAACATTTAGTTTTAATTTATTTTTATCAGTAACATTAATGAATGAAATATGACTTTTCCTTCTGAAATTTAAGAAGCTTTATATGCTAACAAACTACAAAAAAATGGGCATGCTTACTAAAATCAGGAACCCCATCCCCCACTAATAATAAGTCAAACATATAATTTATGATTCAAACAGTATTTAAATACATTTTCTGTTTTTAGATAATCTTAACATGTTTTCTGAGTGTATTTTCAAGGGGGAATGAATCAAAGCTAAGAAGCTAACGCTAAACCGTAACACACTGATTTTCTTTGTGTTAATTAAATAAATGTATTCTTTGCTTTGTGAAATCAGCTTTTGTTTCCATTTAACATTTTAACTTAGATAAATGTGTTTTTTTTCTGTAAATGGAATCAGTGCATGAGATGTGGAGGCTAGAAACGTAGCATAAAAATGCTAGCATGACTCAACAGTAACATTCTTACTCAAATATCTGTAATAAAAGATTTATTATAGTTTGTAGTGATTTTATATAACTCATGAGAGCATGAAGCCTGATATGTATCTTTGTTGTAAATGTTATCAGATCTGATTATTAATCATTAACCTTTCTTAAAGCGTTTAGCTGCTAAGAATCCCTCTGACTGTTGCTAAAGTCAGTTAGCGGGGCTAGCTCGTTAGCCGCAGGCTTATCTGGGACTTTGTGACCGTGGTGGGGGGGCATGGTGATAAATCCTGGTTTAGGTGGGAGCTACAGCACCTCCCTGTATCAGCTTACACCTCCTTTATCTCCAACAATACTCAGGTCATTAACACTGATAACTACTCCACCTGTTAGCATGCATTAATGTGGAGGAGCCACACGGGTCTATAGTGTCTGTTTTATTGGTTGGAACCATTAACTCTAATCCAGGAACGCTATAGTAACCTAATAGAGGTGTAAATGTGGTTGAAGAAGAAGAAGAAGAAGAATGTGTCTATTTAAAGCATAAGTTTAGGTTAATGTGAATTGTATTTTCCAGATAAAAGCTGGATGTATCTGCTACGTCATGCATACCTCTGCATGCTCATCAGCACATTATTCTGCAGTTTTATTCCTAGTTGCTCCTAATCTGAATCAGTGATGCAGTCGGAGACGTTTTCTTTCCTCCTCACCTCCATCCTCAGTTGCCTCCTCCTAATTAGCCTTACCAACCCTCTAAGCTCTTAATCTTTTTCGGTCTCCATCCCCCCTCTCTTCTTCTTCCTCATCCCTCCATCCATAAATACATCCATGAGCTGTGCAGCCTGTTGCATCCCTTTTATCTCCCCATCTTTCTGTCTGTATCATGTGTTTCCGATAAGTTTCCTTCGTCCGGCCTCTCCCTCATCGCCTCACTTTGTCCTGCCTGACAGCAGCAGATTATCCTCTTTGTGCCGTACAGCTAAGCCTCCATTTGCACCAGACGTGGCCTTTGTTTCCTCTGCTTCAGCATCCTCTTCCTCCTCCAGCCTGGGCCTTCTTATGTCGACTTCTGTCCAGCTGTCTTTATTGAATCAAACAGTCCACAGAGACGCTCAGGGTGTCCTTGTTATCTGACTTTGGCCTACATACTGCAGATAACAGGTATCTGTTAGTTTCCCATCATGCAGCGGGGCTCAGCGGGTCTGCGCGGCGCTCCAGTTAGCCTTATCTGACAGCCCTGATTATATCAGCAGGCTGACCTCTGTAACTTCAGACGTGGGCTCTGTGTGTGTTCAGAGTTTAAACTGTTGATGCTTCAGAGCTGCTGGACGCAGATTTAACATCAGGAGAACATGTGGAGAACATGTGGAGAACATCAGGAGAACATGTGGAGAACATCAGGAGAACATGTGGAGAACATGTGGAGAACACCAGGAGAACATGTGGAGAACATGTGGAGAACATGTGGAGAACATGTGGAGAACATCAGGAGAACATGTGGAGAACATCAGGAGAACATGTGGAGAACATGTGGAGAACATCAGGAGAACATGTGGAGAACATCAGGAGAACATGTGGAGAACATGTGGAGAACATCAGGAGAACATCAGGAGAACATGTGGAGAACATCAGGAGAATATGTGGAGACACTGATGGCTGAACAGATTCAGCTTCCACTGTCTCATTCTGTCCATCAGTTATGTTTACTTGTTCCTCAGGAAGGCCTCACAGCCCTGGTTCTGTGTGGGAGCAGTTGGTTAATATCCATCCATCCATCTGTCTGTCTGTCCATCCATCCATCCATCTATCCATCCATCTGATCTGTCTATCCATCCATCCATCCATCCATTCATCTGATTGTCTATCCATCCATCCATCCGTCTGTCTGTCTGTCCATCCATCTGTCTCTGTCCATCCATCCATCTGTCTGTCCATCTATCCATCCATCTGATTGCCCATCCATCCATCCAATCATCCATCCATCCATCATCTGATTGTCCATCCATCCATCTGATTGTCCATCCGTCCATCCATCCATCTGATTGTCTATCCATCCATCCATCCATCTGATTGTCCATCCATCCATCCGATTGTCTATCCATCCATCCGATTGTCTATCCATCCATCCATCCATCCAAACATCTAAGCTGTGGAGGATTTATGGGTCCTAATTCTAAAAGACCCCAAAGACTCTGAGGTTTTATAGAAAACGATCCATAACTCCACACAAGTCATGGATCAGATCATCCATCGCTCACCTTCCTCCCTCCATTACTAACGCTGTCAGTCATGGACTCAGCCGTTACTCATCCATCCCACACCACTTTACTTTTCTTGGGAATAATTGCGTATTCTTTTTTCGAAGAAAAATAGGACATATAAGCAGAAGTGGGTAGAGTACCTAAAAATTGTACTCAAGTAAAACTACTACTACATTAAATTAGTTTTACTCTAGTAAAAATAAAAAGTAGCCGTACAAAAAATTACTCAAGTAAAAGTAAAGTATTTGGTAAAAATGGTACTTGAGTACTGAGTAACATCAGATTTAATATTATTTAAATGATGTCGTCAGACATACACAAATATAAAGCAAGGGGCAAATTCTGATATTTTGTAGACCAAAATAAAGAAAAAAATGAATGACATAATTACATAGAAACAAAACAACAAATTACAACTAACAAATTTTAAGCACTTTTTTCAATTTAATACAAACACTTGCAGTAGGTGATTTACATATATATTGTAGAAAAAGTACTTCCAGTGAAAATTTATGGTGTTTATTGTATATTTACTTGACCTCAAAATGCAACAGATAGAAAACTACATTAGAAAACCAAAGTTTGTGTAGAAACAGGAGGTGTCTTTTAATAAACTGTAGGTGTGTTTCTCTTAAAACTGGTTTCTTTTTCATTCAGTGATTTTTACTCACACTGGGTAGAACATCTCAACATTTTATTCAAATGAGAGTAGCAATAATAATAATTCATAATAATATTACTCAAGTAAAAGTAAAAAAGTATGATGTAGTTAGGCCTGACACAATGATGATTGCCCCAGAAATGATAAATGATATTATCGTTTCAACTAATGTAGTAATAATGCACATACACCCTCTGAACGGTTAATACACTTTAATTTCTAAAGAACATTTACTACTGCAACTGGAATAAATTTTTAATATCCAGTATATATTTACAAAACAAATGAATTAATAAAAAAAAGTGGATGAAACAAAATGACCTTTCAAAAATATGAATCTCTTGGCTCAGACAAGAAAAACAGGAAAAGCGACCAGTTAGGAGTTTAGTCAACATAAAATGGCAAACTAACAACAAAAACACTAGATATCCCATAATACTCTGCCACTACGGATATATGGACCATATCTGCCTTTTTCCATGGTAGAAATTGTTGTGGCTGGAAAAATGTGTGAGCTCATTTTAATTAATGATGCGCCTCATTGGTTAATTGTTCATTGTGACAGACCTAAGTGGAGTAAAGCGACTCCTGAAAATACTTTTTATTTTATTTTTTTCAAATAAAGTTACTCAAGTAAATGTAATCAGTTACTTCCCGCCTCTGGATTCTGTTTATCTGCTCAGAAAGTCTGATTGTCTCCATCTGGGCTGCTTCTCTAGATCTAAAGAACCGCTCCAGAAACCAGCCAAACCTGTGAAGGTCATCAGGTTCCTGGGTGAATTACGGACATAAATGATCATAAAAATGTCTCATATTTCACTATATTTTTTCCAAATATTCTGTCTTCATTTCCATTCTCCGTGGTTCTGATCCCAGTTTGTTGACATCAGCGATTCTGACCCGGTTTGAGCGACTTCTTGACAGATATGATTTATTAAACTCATTTAATTATTATAAAGAGGTTTCTACCTTAAACAAATGTGACTAAAACAAAACGTAAATCTTTACTAATCTCAGTTTTTAGTAACTGGATCCTGAAGCGACTCTCCAGCGACGGAGCAGATATATTAACGTGTTTGTTTACTGTGAGCTGTTGGTGTTTTATTAATATATGGGATTTATTGTCGCTTTGTGACGTCTGAACGTGTTTCTGTTGGGAAAATTTTAACTCATTTTGTTTTTTAAGACTGAAAAATGATTACACTAAAACCTTAATGTGTTTTTATGATGGATTTTATTGTGATGTTTGTTGTTGTTTACTTCCAGTACCTCTGGTTGTATTAAACTGCAGGTGTGTGTGTTGTCTGTGTGTTACTGACCGTCTCTTTGTGCTCTCCCCCCTGCAGTGTGAGCAGTCCTTGCAGACACAAACACAACAAACCCCGCCCCCTTGTGCCCCGCCCCCTGAGACTCGAGCGAGCGTTGATTAACGAGAAAGAACGGGTAAATATGCTCCTCCCTTTCATCCATCCTCCATCCATCGCTGCCCTCTGACCCCAGCTTCCTCCTCTCTCTGTCCTCCACCTGTAAACCCCGCCTCCTTCCTGTCATGTGACCACCTGTCAGACTCTGCTTCACTGAAATGATGGACTTTTTTTTTGTGTTTTTTTTTGTTGCTGAAATCGTTTCGGTTTCCTCGTCCCTGCTGCTGGGCTCTGTCTATTTCCTGGATGTCTGTGTCCCCCCCATCGCTGTTGCTTCATGCTTCACATCTTCTGTTTAGATCCATCCAAGGGTTCAGAGGTCATCCAGGGAGACCTGTTGATCCTTCTGGGATCCAGTTCAACATAAACCACCTCATCTACATCACATTATACCAACTTCCAGTGTTTAAACGACGGCTGTCTACCGTAGTAAAAATGGTATTCTAATTAATCACAGGTTAGCTGTGAATAAATCAGGATTCATCAACATTTTTAAATAAAGTACCATTTTCGGTGTAAATAAAGGATAAAACCGGATGATCTTTTTAAATTACATACAGGAGAGATTGATGGAACTTTTGTTTTGAACTCCACTGTTACATTTAAACGTTTTCCTTTTAACCTGTTAATCTTTTAGCCAGTTGCTATGACTAACTAATTGGTTAACACTTTCTGAATAATCGTTTCTTCTGAACAATATGAGGATTATTTGTTCATCAATACAGCGTACAGTATGTGCGTGCATCTGGATGTGACACCGGCCCTTTACAGAGCTGCGGTGTTGGTTAGCGATGTTAGCTTGTATGTTAGCCAGTTAGCCTCATTTGCATTTTTAGTCGTCCGCTCGTTCCAGTAGCTCCTTCTGATCGCTTGCAACCAAAGACGTCTTTTGTTTGCCTTGAAAAGGTGGCGAGTCGATGGGATTCTGTAGAACTTGTTGTTTTTATCAGTGATTTGGTAAACAAGAACATGATCGCGTCTCTTTCTGCAGACGACATGCGCAGTAGAGCATGGAGCGAAGTAGGCTGAATTGTGGGACAAAACAGGGCGGGTCGTTCTGTGCATGCGTTAAAAAAAATTAATCGCGTTAATTCCACAAATCAATCTACTTGCGTTAACGCGTTCATTCTGACAGCCCTAGTATAAATATAATGGATTTAAAGAATAAATATACAGCAGCTGTCGTCTAAAGGCACCTCAGGGTTCCTGTGAAGACAGAATAAATCAGGAATTTACTTTCCATGTCTCACAAACAGGGAAAATAGACAATTAAGTAGCGTTATGAGGCTTTATTATATCAGTTTTTACATTTTGTTTTTGATCAGTTTAACATTTTAGCCTCCAGTTAAATTGATTTATTTATATTCACTCATTACAAGCTATAAAGGGGCATTCTGCTGCTTTTTGGGCCCCAAACAGTTTAACACCTGGGTGTAAAACTGGATGTTAAACACTGGTTCTGGTTCTGGAGCTGATATTTTGGACCTTTTACAAACAGGATGATGGTGTTGAAGCTCACAGACTGGTAGTGTAGGAAGCTGGATGGGTTTAACTGGACTAACCTTAAGCCCAACAACATTTATTATTAATTAACAGTTCATTAAAACTAAATCAAATGAATATAATTTACTATAACAAATACCAAAAAGACAATGAAGCTTTAAAAACCTCTGTTTTAAAAGGTTGTTTGTATTTATTCTAGCAGATGCATAGTAAACAATAAATAATAATGTTTGTTTACATAAAATAAAACAAGTTAAAAGCAGCTAATTAGAAAATGGGTAAAAACATCAGATTTTACTGTTTTAATTCATTATACATTTATAATTAGTTGAATTTTAGTGTTTAAAAGAATAAGACTACACCAGCTAATAAAAACATTTCACTTCTATTTATTAAATGATCAGTAGATTCCTTAACATCACTTACAATTATTTATAAACAATAAAAACTACAGCCAATCATTTTTGTTTTCCTTGGATACAGTCTGTCCAGGTCTGGGTTTACTATGTGTTTGTGTGTGGGAGGAGAAGAAGCTAACTCCTGATTGGCTGGGAGCCGGCAGATTTTTCCCCTCTGAGAGGAGCCCTCTGATTGGCCGAGGTGCTTCCCTCCCCCCTCCCCCTGGCTGCGGTATGCCGTACAGTGGAGCTGACACACCGTTGATGCTATCTCAACACTTTATCACGGCGGTTCTAAACTCCACGTTGCTCCACCGCAAACACAGCAGTCAATGTGTAACCGAGCCGGTGGGTGGGGGTGGGTGGGGGTGGGTGGGGGCTTCATAGAGTTAAAACGATGGAGGACGGAGAGGAGCAGAGCTGTTATCTGTCAGTCAGAGGAACCGAGGAGCAGAACCCGCCGCTCGGTTTCATAAGAGACTGTTAACAAGTTTGGGCAAAGTCCTGCAGGGAGACGGGAGTGGAGGATGGGTGATGGCAGCTGACTGTTATATGGGAGGGAGGAGGGAGGAGGGAGGGAGGGAGGAGGGGGTCATCGAGAAGGTCCATCAATCTCTCTCACACATGGGGGAAGCAGCGAAGCGCTCTCTGGTGACTCCCGTGAGTGTCGGCTTCCTGTTGTGGTCGAGAGTTTGAGAAACAGAAAGAGATAAAGACAGACATTCTTTCAGTTTCTGCTGCTGGATTCAGAGCGAAGAGAAGAGCGCCGTCGCCTCTCCTCGCCGATTCAAACCGCTGTTCCTGACGCCGCCGCTTGTGACCTTCCAAGTTTAGCTGTAAAAAACAGCCGCTTACTCAAACCGTCAGCCTGAGGTCGCCACTCTGCAGTAAATGTGGCCAGTTAAAGGCCTCAAAGAAAAAACATTTTGTTTGTTTGTTTTAGGATTTGAATGGAACCATTAATGATGACAGTAATTTTGTAGTAAAATTAAAAGTATAACTGGTAGTTTTGTGGCTGTTTTCACCTTCTTTGGTCCAGTGGACCAACTAGATCTAGTAATAAAACTGGATGTGTTAAAGTGTGAAACGAATGATGGGACAGTTTTACTACTGTTAAATTGAGTTTTAAAAATCACAATATATCGTCTTACTCATAGAATCGCGATACATCGTGTCGCCAGAATTTTGCCAATACACATCCCTATGATTTAACAATAATACTTATACATTTTAACCTGCTGATATAGTTAGTGTTGAGGGAAATCTGATGGTTAGCTTCGGCTGTTATGGTTTCGTTCCATTAGTAGTCAGAAGTCGGAAATTCCGACTTCTGAGTAGGAACTGGAACGCCCCCCGAAGTCGGACTTCCCATATTCCACACACAAACAACACTTTTATTTTGTTAAGTTCAGAGTTACAGGCGCTACATGTAACATTAGACTCATTCTTACTACTGTGTTTTGTTGTTTCCTCCACAGCTACTATTGTTGATGCGAGGGGCGGCCATATTGAAAGTCAAGGTCGGAGCAAGAGAAGTGGTGCATTCCATGTGTAGTCAGAACTCAGAAATTCAAACTTATGAGTGGGAAAAATCAACTGGAACGCCACTCAGACGTTGGACTTCCCACTTTCAATATGGCCGCCCCTCGCATCAACAATAGTAGCTGTGGAGGAAACAACAAGACACAGTAGTAAGAATGAGTCTAAAATCAATGTTACGTGAATGGTCTGCAACTTTAAACTCAACAAATGGAAAAGGTTGTTTGCATATGGAAAGAACAGCTTAAAGCGATGTTTGTCCGAGGTATGACCAACTATGGCTACCTGGACGTCGCCATATTGGAATCCTGACTTATTAACTGGAATGTTGTTTACTGGGGCGTGAAGTTAACCCAGCTCAGAGTTCCGACTTCTGAGGTAAATGAAATGCACCATTAGCACAGCAGCCCACTGTTGGAGCTGTTTTCCATGTTTCATCTGATTAAAGTAATTGATTTGTTGTTGGTTTGATGTTTTTTAATGTAAAATATCATTAATATTATTACTGCAACAATGAGGGAATAAACAAAGTATTTAAATTTCCTAATCTTCAATGCACCATAGTTAAGCTAATTAGCATAGTAGCGCTGCTTTCTTGTTTAATTCTTGCATTTTAATTTCCTTAATAACATATAATTATTTTTATGCACCATAAATATTCTGGTAAACAAATAATAACATGACACTAAAGTATTTATTAAAATTGACCCAAATTAGCCTAGCTTCAATTAATCAGTAGTTAGCTAAATAGCAAGCTCCAGGTGCTAGCTGTATTTTTGTTTTAGTCGTAGTTTATTTAGTTAAATTGCTAGATTTAATGTCAGGTCTTTATTTTATTAGTTAGAAATGGTTGGTGTATCTTCTTTGTGCTCTACTATAGTAGCGTTATAATTATCACATTAGGCTTAAAACGTGTTAGCTAGCTGTTAGCTAAACTGAGAGACTAGTTTTTAGATTTATCAGCATTAAAATGAAAGTGAAACACAGATATATGATGGATCAAATAGTTTTTCCCTTCAGGACTAAATGTTCCTTGGAAAATATGAAACTACTCCTTATTTTGTGTCAAATCGGTGCTACTGATCCAAAGGTCGAAGGTCAAATTAAACATGAAGAGAGATTTAAATGCATTGGGAAAACAAGGATTCAGATGTAGAAAGTTGGATGTTTTTTCATTAATCCTGAACATTAATAAATTACTGTAGAGTTCCTGGTTGTTGGGATCCATAAATGTTGTAGCCGCTGATCGCAAACAAAGTGATAGATGTTGAGATGAGGACAGAGAGACAGTTGGACTGAGGTAATAAATAGCCAACATATGGTGAGTGGATCCTGTCCTCCCCCCACTCCTCTATCTGTCTCACCCATACATCCCTCCATCGCTCTGCTCACATCCCCTCTGCCAAGCGCTGCTAACCGACACCAGACACCCCACCTCGCTCAGACGGGCCCGTGTAAAGGCAGACGCAGGGAGTTAAAATAAAAGGAGGGATAGGCATGAATTTATGTGTCGCACGCCTCGGCGGCCAATCACACGGCTGCTTTTATTTCCGAGGAACGACCTCGGCGAATGAAGAGGCCGGAGAGGATTTATGGGCTCTCCTCCCCCTTTCTCAGCTCTCCATCCATCCATCCTTCCTTCCTTCCATCTCTCCGTCAGTCATCCCTCCCTACCGTCTGTCACTGAGTTACATCCTCACACAGGTGCCTCCCAGCAGGAGCCTTCGCCCTCGGTTTGGACCACAGGCGCGTTTTCCAGATGCTTTGCTTCATTCTGAGCAACAGGCTGAAACGCAGAAACAGGCCATCTGTAGAAACGCTGCAGAGACAGATATTATAGCAGCAAACACTCTCCTATGATCTGATCTGGGTCTTTATTCAGAACTCACTGACTTTTTAACTCTGTTATTCTTTGAGCTGGAATCATTTAACTGGTTAGAAATAACAGTTTGATTTAATCTAAAAGGTTTTCTGTGAGGAGAAAACTTAACTTCTGACCCACTGTAAAAAAAATACCCTGAACTAGGGGTGTGTATTGGTAAAAAACTGGATATGTATCGCGATACTATGAGTAAGATCATATATATTGTGATTTTTAAAACTGAATTCAAATTAAACTCCAACCTGTTTCATACTTTAACACTTCCAGTTTTATTACCAAGAAGGTAATAACCCCTAACAGCCACAAACTACCAGTTATACTTTTAATTTTAGTACAAAAATGACTGTCATCAATAATGATTCCATTCAAATCCTTAAAAAAATGTGTTGTTGTTTTTTATCTCGATACAATATCGTGGGAGGAAATATCGTGATATATATCGGTGTATTAATATTTTCTTACATCACTACCCTGAACATTGATAATTAAAAATTGTGCTAAAACAGCATTTATAAGATCTAATCAGCTGCTTTTTTAGGACATTTTTATATACTTTATTTAAATAAAGAAAATTGTTTCAGCCTCTGGAAACAGACGATCTACTGGATTATTTCAAGCTTTTTGGGCATTTTATCAACAAAAAATACAATGATAATGATAACAAATTAAAAACTACTTTAACCTAGTTTTAAATATGCTTTTAAACAGCTTAAGTCAGTTTAATAAACCTGCTCCTATCACTGGATACCTGAGTGGTTCTGAAGGAGCCAACGGGTCGGATCGGTCCTGTTGCTCGCCGACTGGGACTTTTTGCAGGGATGTCGGAGCGCTCTCTCTGTGTGCGGTGATGGCTGGGAACAGATGTAGGAACATCAGCTCTCCCCTCCTGCACCTTCGGTTCAGTCCAAACTCAAACTGAATCGGGTTTCGGCTGCAGTAGAATCAGACCCATTTAAAGCTGCCGGATGCTGTTAGTTTCTTTATTTTAAATGAATTTATTCTCAGCTCATTTTAAACCAACCAGAGTTTCTCAGGATCTTTAATTACCTTATTAACATGAAGTACATAATCTTCTGTGAGGTGAGGAGTTCTGGTTCCGGCAGCAGCGATTCAACGGATCGGTCCCCTCACCATCGCCTGCAGGGCTCTGATGAATATCTGCTAAGTCGGATTTGATTACAGAAAGTTGTTAAAGTTTCAGTGCCTCTAAATGTTGCTGAAGTCGTTTTATTGAATAGTTATAAAGGTAAATATCCGTTTTGGACCTTCTCTGAGGTTCTGGTGCCACTGAAGGTCTGATTCTTTAACATTTAAACCCAAACGGTGAAAAACCGGATTCCTCCTGGACGTCTGATTCCCAGCGGATCTGAGTTTATTCGGCACCAATTCGCAGCAGAACCGGATCTCAGGGAGCGGTGGGTCCAGTGTTGGAATTTGGTTCTGTTGGATCCGATCAAAAATGTGGTTCTGGTCGGATTCGTGACGGTGAAATCCCATCGATGCTTCCAGTCTGAGCTGCTTCCAGGACCCGTTTCCCGGTCGGAACCAGCAGGTCCAGCTCAGAACCGGATCAGGTTCTGTGGAGGTTAAACATCTTCATCCCTCCATCCTCCTCTTCCTCTGCAGCCAATCACAACGCTGCAGTGTGTGTGTGTCATGTTGCTCAGAGGAACCGGGTCAGCCGGCCGGTCTCTGGGCCGGGTCGGACCAACGGGATTCTGAATGAGAAAACGAGGAAAAGTGAAGGCTGATCGTGTTTCTCCTCCTGGTTCCTGAGCGTCGTCCTCGGGGGAGCTGGAGAAGTCCGGCTTCACTCCAGAACCGCTCCGACCCGGAACACAACAAACATTCCCACGGTGCTAAAAAAAATAAAAAATGCTGGATGCAAATCGGATCATTTCCATCCTCCTCCCTCAGCATGGAGGAGCCGTCATTCCATGATCCAAGAACTCCTGAGGAAAAACTCCCGGATCGCGGGAGGTTCTGGACAACGTCGCGTCGGGATCGTTCTGGAGAGAACTTTATCTTCATAGGTTTCCATCCCTCCTGGCCCCATCGGCCCGGATGGAGCCAGGTGTGGAGGCCCGGAAACCCGACTCTGCCCCCTCTGATCCGGTCGGAACCGAGCCAGAGAGAGGGGAAAATAGATCTTTCCTGCTCCTGGTTTCTCTTCCTGACTCCATCTTTGTTCTCATTCCAGCAGTCATGGAAAACCCCACAGAGGAGCTGCAGGAGGAGGGAGGAGCCAACGCCCAGGTGAAGATGGAGGAGGCGGAGCCAAAGGAGGAGACGACGCACACTAACCTGAAAGGTAGGCGGCAAGCCACCATCGTGGCTGATCCAGCCTCACCTGTGCTGCAGGTAACCATTAAATGCGCTTCCTCAACAGCGATCAACGGAGCGTCTGACGGAGGAGGTGGAGGAGGAGGAGGAGACCTGTCCTCCATCAACGCCATGATGTCAGCCGTGATGTCAGCAGCCGGGACAATAAACGGAGGAGGAGGAGGAGGAGGAGGAGATGATGGAGGCAGCGGGGTTACCTCACCCAACTCCTCGGCTGGACCTTCTCCCAGGTGATTCCAGGAGCTGGACGGGAAATCTGGGAATTATTAAAAATGTTTCCAAAACATCTGAGGTTGAAGCTCCTCAGATGATCCAGGCAGGAAGCGTCCAGAAGATCTGATGTAAACATTAACCTCACCCTCCTCCTGACAGACGCAGAAAATATTCACAAAACCTTTATGCTGCTTTTTATTCTTATAATTTATCTAATAACTCCTATTTGAATTTTACTTTTTTATATTTTATTTTAGGTTTACACTGTATTAAATTAAAAAATGAAAATAATTTACAAGTATTATTTAAAATTAGATTTTTTAATATTTGATTTTAGATTTAATGTAATTATTTTTGTTATATTTAAAATTAAATTATTGTACAAATTTTATTATTTTAAATTTATATATTTTTTTGTAGATAAACTTTTTATATATATTTACTTAATCTTTAAAAAATTATATTAGGTTTAATGTAATTATTTTTGTTAAATTTAAAATTAAAATAATGTACAAATTTTATTATTTTAAATTGTTTTTTTTGTAGATAAACTTTTTATTTATTTAAATCTTTTTAAATCTATATTTGTTTTTAGGTTTAATGTGTATATATAAAATAAAATTTAAGAATTATGATCATTTACAATAATAACTTGTTATAATTTTTAAATAATTGTGTTTATTAAAAAACATTTTACATAAATGAATCTAACATTCAATTTTATTTATTTGAATCATTTTTCAAAATGTCTTTTTTAATATTTTATTTTAGGTTTAATGTCAATATTTTAAATAATTTAAATGAAATCATTTTAATAGCAATCCTTTCTAAGAAATATTTTTTTCAAAAAAGTTTATTTAAAAAATGTTTTAAATTAACATATTTTTTAATAGATAGATTTTTACTTTTTATTTATTTTTTCCTGCGGTTTTGCAGCCAATTGGCACATTCGTTCATTCTTATGAAGTTTAATCTTTGTTTATATAATTTTAATTAACATAAAATCTCAGCAATAACAATTTAGCATAGCAAAAAAATTAAACCTGATTGATCAAAGTTTCTAATTCCTATTTAAGCTTTATTTAATTACTTAGAACAAACAAACAAATTTAAAAAATCATTTCTTAATGTTTTCTCATTTTCCTCCCTTTGTGTTTTAATATCAGGGTCTATTGGATCAGTGTCTGATTGGTCTCGATCAATTTAAACCTGCTTTATTTTATCGATCAGAAAACGCTGAGTCAGCATGGATCTGATTGGACGGCATTATTGCGTTAGGTCTTATTTTAAAAGCAGCCTAACAATTTCCTCCTGTAAACAATCATCATCAAACATCACCTCTAGCCTGTTGAAAGGTGATGCCTTGCTTTATGGTGGAGGGAATCTAACCTGCAGCTCTGACTCGGGTCATGATGAACCAGTTAAATCCAGCTGGACTCTTGGTTTAAACCAGTTTAAAAGATGCAGCTCCTGTCTGACTCTCTTCTTCTGCTGTTTTCAGCCCCTCACCCAGCAAGTCCCTGACGGCCGCCACGAGGGCCCCGCCCAGTCGCAACGCTCGACGCAACCAGGTAGGAGCTCCATCCTGGAGCTGCAGGGTCCTCCTCCTCTTCCTCCTCTTCCTCCTCTTCCTCCTCTCCCATCATGCACTGGGGCATTCCTGCTCGTGTCGGGGCTTCCTGTGGTTTAAACAGGAAAAGGGAAGTTCTGGCTCGGTGTGTGTGTAATCTGCGGAGATTGTTTAGTCGACATTTCCTCAGAGTTCACCAGAGCAGCTGAGTGAGGGACGAGTCTGTCCTCAGTGGGACACGTCTCCTCGGAGGGAGGGACACGTCTCAGTGGGACACGTCTCCTCGGAGGGAGAGACACGTCTCAGTGGGACGAGTCTCTCCTCAGAGAGAGACGCGTCTCAGTGGGACACGTCTCCTCGGAGGGAGGGACACGTCTCAGTGGGACACGTCTCCTCGGAGGGAGAGACACGTCTCAGTGGGACGAGTCTCTCCTCAGAGAGAGACGCGTCTCAGTGGGACACGTCTCCTCGGAGAAAGAGACACCTCTCAGTGGGACAAGTTTCCTCGGAGGGAGGGACACGTCTCAGTGGGACACGTCTCCTCGGAGGGAGAGACACGTCTCAGTGGGACGTGTCTCTCCTCAGAGAGAGACGCGTCTCAGTGGGACACGTCTCAGTGGGACACGTCTCCTCGGAGGGAGAGACACGTCTCAGTGGGACGTGTCTCTCCTCAGAGAGGGACGCGTCTCAGTGGGACACGTCTCCTCGGAGGGAGGGACACGTCTCAGTGGGACACGTCTCCTCGGAGGGAGGGACACGTCTCCTCGGAGGGAGAGACACGTCTCAGTGGGACGTGTCTCTCCTCAGAGAGAGACGCGTCTCAGTGGGACACGTCTCAGTGGGACACGTCTCCTCGGAGGGAGAGACACGTCTCAGTGGGACGTGTCTCTCCTCAGAGAGGGACGCGTCTCAGTGGGACACGTCTCCTCGGAGGGAGGGACACGTCTCAGTGGGACGAGTCTGTCCTCAGAGAGACACGTCTCAGTGGGACGTGTCTCTCCTCAGAGAGAGACGCGTCTCAGTGGGACACGTCTCCTCGGAGGGAGGGACACGTCTCAGTGGGACGAGTCTCTCCTCAGAGAGAGACGCGTCTCAGTGGGACACGTCTCCGTGGGACACGTCTCCTCGGAGGGAGGGACACGTCTCAGTGGGACGAGTCTCTCCTCGGAGGGAGACGCGTCTCAGTGGGACACGTCTCCTCGGAGGGAGGGACACGTCTCAGTGGGACACGTCTCCTCGGAGGGAGAGACACGTCTCAGTGGGACGAGTCTCTCCTCAGAGAGAGACGCGTCTCAGTGGGACACGTCTCCTCGGAGGGAGGGACACGTCTCAGTGGGACAAGTCTCCTCGGAGGGAGGGACACGTCTCAGTGGGACAAGTCTCCTCGGAGAAAGAGACACCTCTCAGTGGGACGAGTCTCTCCTCGGAGCGAGGGACACGTCTCAGTGGGACACGTCTCCTCGGAGGGAGAGACACGTCTCAGTGGGACGTGTCTCTCCTCAGAGAGAGACGCGTCTCAGTGGGACACGTCTCAGTGGGACACGTCTCCTCGGAGGGAGAGACACGTCTCAGTGGGACGTGTCTCTCCTCAGAGAGGGACGCGTCTCAGTGGGACACGTCTCCTCGGAGGGAGGGACACGTCTCAGTGGGACACGTCTCCTCGGAGGGAGGGACACGTCTCCTCGGAGGGAGAGACACGTCTCAGTGGGACGTGTCTCTCCTCAGAGAGAGACGCGTCTCAGTGGGACACGTCTCAGTGGGACACGTCTCCTCGGAGGGAGAGACACGTCTCAGTGGGACGTGTCTCTCCTCAGAGAGGGACGCGTCTCAGTGGGACACGTCTCCTCGGAGGGAGGGACACGTCTCAGTGGGACGAGTCTGTCCTCAGAGAGACACGTCTCAGTGGGACGTGTCTCTCCTCAGAGAGAGACGCGTCTCAGTGGGACACGTCTCCTCGGAGGGAGGGACACGTCTCAGTGGGACGAGTCTCTCCTCAGAGAGAGACGCGTCTCAGTGGGACACGTCTCCGTGGGACACGTCTCCTCGGAGGGAGGGACACGTCTCAGTGGGACGAGTCTCTCCTCGGAGGGAGAGGCGTCTCAATGGGACACGTCTCCTCGGACTGGGATGTCTCAGTAGGACGAGTCTCTTCAGAGTGAGACGAGTTCTGTCTCCTTCTAGCCAAGGTGTCTCCAGGTTTCTGAGCCCAGAGTGCAGAGACACGCTCTCATTATCTCCCAGTAGATCCGGTTCTGGACCCTCAGGATTAGTTTCATATGACTCCCAGTTTTCTCGGTTTGTTTGGGGCCTAAATAGTGATGCTGCGGGCTCCACCCTACCTCAGCTAACAGAAGCAGGTTGACGGTTCGAATCCTGTGCTTCCAGGACACCAAAGACGACAGCTCGGCGTTCATCTGCCCGCTCTGCGACAAGAACTGTCAGACGCAGCACCAGCTGACCATGCACATCCGACAGGTAAGCCCCGCCCCCGATGCACGCGTCCTGACGCGCCGAGCCCCCTCACCCACCTGCCCTGTCGTCTACCCCCTCCCCCCCCTCAGCACAACGCGGACGCCGGCGCCACGGACCACTCCTGCAGCATCTGTGGGAAGTGTCTGAGCTCGGCCTCGTCGCTGGACCGCCACATGCTGGTCCACAGCGGGGAGAGACCCTACAAGTGCAACATCTGTGGACAGACGTTCACCACCAACGGCAACATGCACAGGTGCTTCAGGACGCACCCACACATACGGAGACACACAGAGACACAGAGAGAGACACTCATACACACAGAGACACAACCAGAGACAGAGACACAGAGAGAGACACTCAGACACAGAGACACAACCAGAGACACATAGAGACACAACCAGAGACACATAGAGACACAACCAGAGACACATAGAGACACAACCAGAGACGCAGAGAGACACAACCAGAGACGCAGAGAGACACAACCAGAGACGCAGAGACACATAGACACAACCAGAGACGCAGAGAGACACCCAGAGACACAGAGAGAGACACTCAGACACAGAGACACAACCAGAGACGCAGAGAGACACAACCAGAGACGCAGAGAGACACAACCAGAGACACATAGAGACACAACCAGAGACGCAGAGAGACACAACCAGAGACGCAGAGAGACACAACCAGAGACGCAGAGACACATAGACACAACCAGAGACGCAGAGAGACACCCAGAGACACAGAGAGAGACACTCAGACACAGAGACACACCCAGAGACGCAGAGAGACACACAGAGACACAACCAGAGACGCAGAGACACACAGAGACACACCCAGAGACGCAGAGAGACACAACCAGAGACGCAGAGAGACACAACCAGAGACGCAGAGAGACACAACCAGAGACGCAGAGAGACACAACCAGAGACGCAGAGAGACACAACCAGAGACGCAGAGAGACACATAGAGACACAACCAGAGAGACACAGAGAGACACACCCAGAGACGCAGAGAGACACAACCAGAGACGCAGAGAGACACATAGAGACACAACCAGAGAGACACAGAGAGACACACCCAGAGACACAGAGAGACACAACCAGAGAGACACACCCAGAGACGCAGAGAGACACAGAGTGACACAACCAGAGACACATAGAGACACAACCAGAGACGCAGAGAGACACCCAGAGACACAACCAGAGAGACACACCCAGAGACGCAGAGAGACACCCAGAGACGCAGAGAGACACCCAGAGACACAACCAGAGAGACACCCAGAGACACAATCAGAGAGACACCCAGAGACACAACCAGAGAGACACCCAGAGACACAACCAGAGATGCAGAGAGACAACCAGAGACCCAGAGAAACACCCAGAGACACTCAGAGACACAGAGAGACACCCAGAGACACAACCAGAGAGACACAACCAGAGATGCAGAGACACTCAGAGACACAGAGAGACACCCAGAGACACAACCAGAGAGACACAACCAGAGATGCAGAGACACAACCAGAGACCCAGAGAGACACAGAGACACCCACACAGAGGCGACCAACCAATCAGAGTAGAGAACTCATACCTCTCACACTTGAACAGAAGTCGAGACAGTAGCCAAAAAAATTACTGTTAAAAGTAACTGATCATAACATCTGATTTAATTTTTAAGTAATCATGAAATCAGTCGTACAAAAATATATATTTTTATGCAAATGTTATTATTAAGAGTGAAAAGCAACAAAAAAAAAATATATATAAGTGACATGATTAGAAATTAAAGCAGAAGAAACGCCTTTTTGTCAATATAAAAACTATTAAACTAACAGTTATATTAGGTTATTTATAATTCAATTCAGTTTATTCGATTCACAACACATGTCATCTGGAGGTGCTTTAGAGGAAAAGTCATTTTAATCCAAACATAAAAACATTCCAGTCCGTTTAAAGTTTTAGTTTGTTTTCTAGTTGATGAATCCCAGCAGATCGCATCGAGTCGTTGACTTCTTCATCTCCAAGTCCCTCAGTGGAGAAAATATTACAACAACAAAGCTTGTGTATGAACAAGGAGGTCTCACTTTGACATAATCTGTAGATGTGCGTCTGCCTGGTGCATTTTTGATTAAAACGTGTTTATCCTTTGTTCGTTCCGTGTAAGTTGCTCCAGACAAGTAAGTAAAAGTAAAAAGAGACGCTGCAGTAAAGCTTCTCCTGAGAGCGACCTTAAATAAAACCAGAGGTCAGAAAGTCAGAGGGTGGGAATACTTTCTGGGACATCCCTGCAGAGCTCTGGTGTTCGGTCCTCCCGTTGTTCCCAGCTGCTGTAGCTCAGTGAGACAGACATTTAGACCCCCACCCAGAACTCCACCCACTCATTTTATCAGTGTGGTGCAGCCTCCGGCGTCAGGGCCAACGGTCCTCTGAGCCCCACGGCGAGAGCTTGGTTCTTCCAAAGCAGTTTTGGTTTGAATAAAGAGAATAAAAGACGTTAAGCTGAGATGAATCCTTCATGCCTGGAGACAAACTGATGAATGTGTGGCGTCTCTGAGAGTCCTCTGTGTCCTACGGCGGTATGAGGAGGAGTGGGCCCCAAGGAATGGCTGTAGGCCGACACACACACAACTCTTCTTCTTCTTCTCATTCTTCTTCTTCTACTCATTCTTCTTCTACTTCTACTCCTTCTTCTACTCCTCCTTCTACTCATTCTTCTTCTACTACTCCTTCTACTTCTTCTACTCCTTCTACTTATTCTACTCCTTCTTCTACTCATTCTTCTTCTACTACTCCTTCTACTTATTCTACTCCTTCTACTCATTCTACTTCTACTACTCCTTCTTCTACTCCTTCTTCTACTCATTCTTCTACTACTCCTTCTACTTCTACTCATTCTTCTTCTACTACTCCTTTTTCTGATTCTAATTCTACTCCTTCTACTCATTCTTCTTCTACTACTCCTTCTTCTACTCCTTCTTCTACTCATTCTTCTTCTACTACTCCTTCTACTTCTACTACTCCTTCTACTTCTTCTACTCCTTCTACTCCTTCTGCTACTCATTCTTCTTCTACTACTCCTTTTTCTGATTCTAATTCTACTCCTTCTACTCATTCTACTTCTTCTACTCCTTCTACTCCTTCTGCTACTCATTCTTCTACTACTCCTTCTACTTCTACTCATTCTTCTTCTACTACTCCTTCTACTTCTACTACTCCTTCTACTTCTTCTACTCCTTCTACTCCTTCTGCTACTCATTCTTCTTCTACTACTCCTTTTTCTGATTCTAATTCTACTCCTGCTACTCATTCTTCTTCTACTACTCCTACTCCTTCTGCTACTCATTCTATTTCTACTACTCCTACTCCTTCTGCTACTCATTCTTCTTCTACTCCTTCTTCTACTCATTCTTCTTCTACTCCTTCTACTCATTCTTCTTCTACTACTCCTACTTCTTCTACTCCTGCTACTCATTCTTCTTCTACTCCTTCTTCTACTCATTCTTCTTCTACTCCTTCGTCTACTCATTCTTCTTCTACTACTTCTACTTCTTCTTCTACTACTTCTACTCATTCTTCTTCTACTTCTTCTTCTACTACTTCTACTCATTCTTCTACTCCTTCTACTCCTACTTCTTCTACTCCTTCTACTCATTATTCTACTCCTTCTACTTCTTCTACTCCTTCTACTTCTACTTCTTCAACTCCTTCTTCTTCTACTACTCATTCTTCTACTCCTTCTTCTTCTACTACTCCTTCTTCTACTACTCTTTTTACTCCTACTACTCCTTTTACTCCTACTACTCATTCTTCTTCTACTACTTCTTCTACTCTTTCTACTCATTCTTCTTCTTCTACTCCTTCTACTCATTCTTCTTCAACTACTCCTTCTACTTCTTCTTCTACTCCTTCTACTTCTTCTACTACTCCTTCTACTTCTACTCATTCTTCTTCTATTACTCATTCTTCTTCTATTACTCATTCTTCTTCTACTCATTCTTCTTCTTCTATTACTCATTCTTCTTCTTCTATTACTCATTCTTCTTCTTCTATTACTCATTCTTCTTCTACTCATTCTTCTCTCTGTCATTTTCTCTCTGTTGTTCTCTCTCTCTCTGTGTCGTTCTCTCTCTCTTTCTCTCTCTGTGTCGTTCTCTCTTTCTTTCTCTCTCTGTGTCTGTTTCTGCTGACTCTGCGTGTTTGCTGCTCTCTGATTGGACGGGTCATGGGTCCGTTTGCTGCAGACTCTCCTCTCTGATTGGCCCTCTGCTTCCCTGCATTCTGATTGTTTAATGAGCAGCTTCCTGTCAGCTGCTCCCAGATCTGCTGACTGACTATCAGGACCTCTTATGGTCGTCCAGCCGGCTGCCTGAGGCCTCTATTAATAGATGACACCTTCAAGCTCCTCCTCCTCCTCCTTTACTCATGTCTCACCTTCTTTACTTGTTTCCTTCAAACTCATCCTTGTTTCCTAGCAACTTTCCGGACTCACTCTGTCTTCTCTCCTCACACCATTTCCTCGTGTCCTTCCTTTTTTTACTTCCTCTCCTTACTTCCTTTCTTTGCTCTCTCTTAATCTTGTTCTGTCTCATTTTCCCCTTTGCTCTTCTCCTTCCCTTTTCTCATCTTTCCTCTCATCTCTGATGTCTCCTTGCTCCCTCTTTGATGTCTCCTTGCTTCCATGTCAGTGTTTTGGCCCCACCCCCTCAGTTGAGCCAGAAATGTTTACCAGAATTCCTCCCGATGGTTTGGCTCTGACCCGTCCTGATGAAGACGATGCTGGTGTTTACCCCTCCTTCCTCCTCCTCCTTCTCAGGCACATGAAGATCCACGACAAGGACCCAGCGAGCGGCCTGATCCCCTTCAGCAGCCCCCCCTCCCCAACAAAACGCCGCCGTCCGTCCGTGAAGCGGCGCCAGGGCCTGGAGGACGAGCCTGCAGACGAGCCGCCCAGTAAAAAGGTAACCGCCCCGTTTCTCCTGCAGCTCCAGTCCGATCCGGTCCACGGAGAACCATAACGGCTCAGTTCTGTGTCCAGGTGACTGAGGAGGTGGGAGCCGACGAATCGGTGCCGGTCCTGGGATCAGAGGAGGAGCTGCTGCAGTGTCCCATCTGCTTCAAGACCTGCAGCTCCAGACTTGATCTGGACGCTCACATGGACACTCATCCAGACACCATGCTCAGGTAGGGAGACACTCACCCCAACACCATGCTCAGGTAGGGAGACACTCACCCCGACACCATGCTCACCCCGACACCGTGCTCAGGTAGGGAGACACTCACCCCGACACCATGCTCAGGTAGGGAGACACTCAACCGACTCCATGCTCAGGTAGGGAGACACTCACCCCGACACCATGCTCACCCCGACACAATGCTCAGGTAGGGAGACACTCACCCCGACACCATGCTCAGGTAGGGAGACACTCACCCCGACACCATGCTCACCCCGACACCGTGCTCAGGTAGGGAGACACTCAACCGACTCCATGCTCAGGTAGGGAGACACTCACCCCGACACCATGCTCAGGTAGGGAGACACTCACCCCGACACCATGCTCACCCCGACACCATGCTCAGGTAGGGAGACACTCACCCCGACACCATGCTCAGGTAGGGAGACACTCACCCCGACACCATGCTCACCCCGACACCATGCTCAGGTAGGGAGACACTCATCCAGACACCATGCTCAGGTAGGGAGACACTCATCCAGACACCATGCTCAGGTAGGGAGACACTCACCCCGACACCATGCTCACCCCGACACCATGCTCAGGTAGGGAGACACTCACCCCGACACAATGCTCAGGTAGGGAGACACTCACCCCGACACCATGCTCAGGTAGGGAGACACTCACCCCGACACAATGCTCAGGTAGGGAGACACTCACCCCGACACCATGCTCAGGTAGGGAGACACTCACCCCGACACCATGCTCAGGTAGGGAGACACTCACCCCGACACCATGCTCACCCCGACACAATGCTCAGGTAGGGAGACACTCACCCCGACACAATGCTCAGGTAGGGAGACACTCACCCCGACACAATGCTCAGGTAGGGAGACACTCACCCCGACACAATGCTCAGGTAGGGAGACACTCACCCCGACACCATGCTCAGGTAGGGAGACACTCACCCCGACACCATGCTCAGGTAGGGAGACACTCACCCCGACACAATGCTCAGGTAGGGAGACACTCACCCCGACACCATGCTCAGGTAGGTTTAACTAACTCAGGGTTTTCACTAAACCTGCTTTGTGAAACGGGCCCCAGGAGATGGAGGGATGGAAAACCTAAGAAGTCGAAGACATAAAGTGATAGAATAAAATGTGGAAAGAGAGAAAGAGGTCAGCAGGCGGCGCTGAGCTCGTTATGGAGGGAGGAGAATATTTAGAGGTAAATCCTCGTTAATCAGCCGGTAAGAGGATCGACTGCAGGGATGGATGGATGGATAAAGAGGGAGGGAGCTGGGAGGTTTAACTGACCAGCAGTGAGGGATGAGGAAGATGAATTTCAAACTGTAAACGAGCGTAAACTTTACGAGGATTCAGTTGTTGTGTTGGCCTGGATTTGAGCTTCTGAGTGGATGACCGTGTTAAAGGCCTTACTCAGGTCCAGAAAGACGGCGCCCACAACCCCGCCCTGTGTCCGGCTTTGCTTTCACTGTTTCAGTTGAACGGTGTTTCTACTCTCCAGGTGTGATTTCTGCTGCCTTTCCTTCCGGACCCACCGCGGACTGCTGCGGCACAACGCTGGGGTTCATAAGCTCCTCCCCCAGGACCCCAGCGGTCGACCCTTCATCCAGAACAACCCCTTCATCCCCACCGGCTTCAACGACCTGGCCTTCATCGACTTCTCCTGCAAGAAGTTTGCTCACATCGCTCAGGTACCCTCCCCATCTGTCCGTCCTGCTGTGTTGACCAGCTGGCCCGGTCCTCCAGAACTCTAACCCGTCCATCTTCTCCTCCAGGTGTGGTGCGAGACCAACCTGCGGCGCTGCATCAGTAAGTTCCACCGCTTCGTCTGTGACTCCTGCGATAAGGCGTTCCCGCTCCGCTCTGCCCTGGACCTCCACAGAACCGTCTCCCACACGGACAGAGCCGAGGAGAAACCGAAGGAGAGCGGAGGGAAACGCGTCGAGGGCGGTGAAGAGGAATGTCAGGACGCCGGGAAGTCGGAGCAGTCCAGCTTCCTGGAGGCTCTCGGCCTGCAGCACATCTCCAAGGTTTGCTCTCCGGACGTCCAGACATCCTGGATCTGTGGTTCTGCAGGATTTCTGGTGCTTTTCCTCCTGATGGTAAACCTGCCGTTGAATTCCAGGTGAAGTCCGGTCCCACCGACGACGAGATCCACCAGGGCCACCTGGACAGCATCAGGGTGATCCATGTGGAGCCTCTGTCCTTCAGCCTCCCCCAGGAACCCGCCTCGTCCTTTCTGTCCGGAGGTCTGGGGGTGACTCTGGGTCTGGGGGGTTTGGCCGCCCTCAGCATCCCGCTGCTGGAGGCCTCAGGCTCCGCCCTCCAGGGCCTCTCCCAGCGGGACGCCCTCAACCTGCTGACCCTGCAGCCGTTCCAGGCCGGCTTCCTGCTGCAGCCCGAAGGGGGCGCCGCCACGGCCGGCTCCGCCTCCTCCGGCTGCAAACCGGGGGAGTCCGGCGGCTCCGGGGTGATGGAGCTCGCTGACATCCAGCAGATCCTGAAGGTGGCGTCCGCCGCGCCCAATCAGATGGGGCTGCCGCCGCTGGCTAAGGGCTTCACTGGTGAGTCTTCCTCTCTTTCTTTGTTTCCTTCCTTTGTTGCTTTCTTTCTTTCCTTCCTTCCTTCCTTTTCTTTCTTTCTTTCTTTCTTTCTTTCTTTCTTTCTTTCTTTCTTTCTTTCTTTCTTTCTTTCTTTCTTTCTTTCTTTCCTCTTCCTCATCCCTCCCTTTCTTTCTTTCCTTCCTTCTTTCCTCCCTCTCCTTCCTTCATTCATTCCTTCCTTTGTTGCCTTCTTCCTTTCCTTCCTTTTCTTTCTTCCTTCCTTTGTTGCTTTCTTTCTTTTCTCTTCCTCGTCCCTCCCTTTCTTTCTTTCTTTCTTTCTTCCTTCCTTTCTTCCTTTCTCTCCTTTCCTCCCTCCCTTTGTCTCCTTTCCTCTCCTCCCTCCCTTCCTTCCTCTCCTTCCTCCCTCCCTTCCTCTCCTTCCTTCCTCCCATCCTCCCTTCCTCCCTTCCTCCCTCGCTTTGTCTCCTTTCCTCTCCTCCCTCCCTCCCTTGCATCCTACCCTCTAACCCCCTGTCTGGTTACGTCTGTCCTCCAGGTCAGGTCCCGGGTCAGAAGGTCATGCCGACGCTCAAGCCCAAACCTCCCATCAGCCCCCGCTCCAGCCTCAGCACCACCACCCCTCCCCCCCTGCAGAGTTCCCAGCAGGCTTCACTGGGCTGCATCAGCCCCAGCCTGCCTCCGCCCACTTCTTCCCTCTTCAAGACGCCGTCCTCAGCGGGGGGCGGGGCTCACATGGACGCGGAGTCGATGGGCGCCGCTAACACGCCGCTGTCGTATTCGCCGCCTGCCGCCACCACGGCGGTCCAGGAGGAGGCGGGGTTAAATATCAGGAAGGCGGGAAGCAAAGGCGGGACCGCCTCGGCTAAAGGCTCGTTCCCGTGCCGCTTCTGCGACCAGGTGTTCCACGTCTCCGGCGCCCTGCAGGCCCACATGCGCTTCCACCTCGGCATCCTGCCCCACCAGTGCAACATGTGCGACTACGTGGCGCCGGACAAGGCCACGCTGATCCGGCACCTGCGCACGCACAGCGGCGAGCGGCCGTACGTCTGCCGCATGTGTCACTATCCCTTCACGGTCAAGGCCAACTGCGAGCGCCACCTCAGGAAGAAGCACGGCAAGACATCCAGGAAGGAAATCGAGAAGAACATCAAGTACGTCACCTTCGCCAGCGGCGGCATCACGTCGTCGAATGCCACGCAGGACGCGGAGACGAGCAGCGAGGCCACCTGCCGGTTCTGCGGCGACAACCTGAAGACATATCGGGCGCTGCAGATCCACCTGCGCACGCACAACGGCTGCCAGAGGAAGCCCTTCGAGTGCCGGCGCTGCGGCGCCGCCTTCCTGGCCAAGAGGAACTGCATCCACCACCTGCTGAAGCAGCACCCGGAGGTCCAGGAGAGGGAGATCGAGGGCCACATCACCACGCTGCTGCCCCCCGCCGTCACCACGAACCTGTCATCGACCGCCAACCCGATGCCGCTGAACGGGATCAGCCAGCCCATCCAGGTGCTGCAGGTCAAGGCGGAGGAGCTGCTCTACACTGCAGAACTGGACCAGCCGCTGGACTTCTCCGCTAAAGGGCGGGGCAGCCAGACGGCGTCTCCAACCATCAAAACGGAGAACGTCTCCCAAGGCTTCGACTGTTCTGACCCGGACCAGCCCATCGACCTGTCCATCCCCAGCAAGCGGCAGCGCCGCGAGGCGGGGAGCGGCGGCGAGAAGGAGATGAAGACGGAGCAGATCGCCGTTTTGGAGCAGCAGCAGCCACCGCTAGCTCCTTCTCCAGACGAAAAGATGGCGAGCGCCTTGCTTCCTCTGCAGCCTCATACCCCGCTGGGCTCCTACCAGCTTCCTCCTGGATCCACGCCTCCTTCCGCCAGCCGGGCCCAGCGCCTCAAACCGCTGCTGCCCAAACCCTCCACCTCCTCGCCACCCAAGGATCTGGCTCCTCTCGCCTCCATCGCTCAGATCATCAGCTCAGTCTCTGCACCCCAGGGCATGCTGGACGGAGGCCCCCAGCCTGGAGCCTCCTCCTCCCAGCCGGACTCAGCTGCCGAAGCCTCGGGATCCTCTGCTGTCCTGGACCCACCAAGCGACGACGTAGCCGACGGATCCTCCAGGTATGGAAGCTCCAATCATCCTTTCTCTCCCCAGTCCTGCTGCAAATATCTGCGGGATCTGACTCTCCTTCTCCTCACAGGAGGAGGTCGCGTAAGAAGCCTGCAGCTCTGGCAGCGAAGGAGAAGGTCGCGGGCGGCGGGATTGACCTGGAATCCAGCGGAGAGTTTGCCAGCGTGGAGAAGATGCTCGCCACGACTGACGCCAACAAGTTCAGCACGTACCTGCAGACTGGAGCTGCAGAGCTGACAAAGACAGGTGAGGCAGCGCCTGGACCGATATGATAGAGACGAATAGAGCTCAGATTAACTCGGACTCCTCTCTCTGAACAGATGTGGACAGAGCTGCAGCACCTGGAGGAGGAGGAGAGGAGAAGGAGGGAAGAGCGAATGAGGAGGGGAAGCCAGCTACTGCTGCTGTGCCGGCAGTGACGGTACCTCAGACAAAGGGAAAGAAGAACGCCTACTCCAACTCGGTCCAGAAGATGACCTGCCCGTTCTGCCCAAGGGTTTTCCCCTGGATGAGCTCGCTGCAGAGACACATGCTCACCCACACAGGTAACACTGCAACACAGGTAACAACACAACACGAGTAACACCGTTACACAGCTAACACCATAACACAGGTAACACTGTAATACAGGTAACACTATAACACAGGTAACACTGTAATACAGGTAACACCATAACACAGGTAACACCATAACACAGGTAACACCGTAACACAGGTAACACTGTAATACAGGTAACACTATAACACAGGTAACAATGTAATACAGGTAACACCATAACACAGGTAACACTATAACACAGGTAACACTGTAATACAGGTAACACCATAACACAGGTAACACTGTAACACAGGTAACACTATAACACAGGTAACACCATAACACAGCTAACACCATAACACAGGTAACACTGTAATACAGGTAACAATGTAATACAGGTAACACCATAACACAGGTAACACTGTAATACAGGTAACACCATTACACAGGAAACACAATAACACAGGTAACACCATAACACACAATAACACAGGTAACACCATAACACACCATAACACAGGTAACACCATAACACAGGTAACACTGTAATACAGGTAACACTATAACACAGGTAACACTGTAATACAGGTAACACCATAACACAGGTAACACCATAACACAGGTAACACCGTAACACAGGTAACACTGTAATACAGGTAACACTATAACACAGGTAACAATGTAATACAGGTAACACCATAACACAGGTAACACTGTAACACAGGTAACACTATAACACAGGTAACACCATAACACAGGTAACACTGCAACACAAGTAACAACACAACACGAGTAACACCGTTACACAGCTAACACCATAACACAGGTAACACTGTAATACAGGTAACAATGTAATACAGGTAACACCATAACACAGGTAACACTGTAATACAGGTAACACCATTACACAGGAAACACAATAACACAGGTAACACCATAACACACAATAACACAGGTAACACCATAACACACCATAACACAGGTAACACCATAACACAGGTAACACTGTAATACAGGTAACACTATAACACAGGTAACACCATAACACAGGTAACACCATAACACAGGTAACACCATAACACAGGTAACACCATAACACAGGTAACACTATAACACAGGTAACACTGTAACACAGGTAACACTGTAATACAGGTAACACCATTACACAGGAAACACAATAACACAGGTAACACCATAACACACCACAACACAGGAAACACCACAACACAGGTAACACCACAACACAGGTAACACCACAACACAAGTAACACCACAACACAGGAAACACCATAACACAGGTAACACTATAACACGAGTTACAACGCAACACAGGAAACACTATAACACAGGAAACACTATAACACAGGTAACACTGTAACACAGGTAACACTGTAACACAGGTAACACTGTAATACAGGTAACACCATTACACAGGAAACACAATAAGACAGGTAACACCATAACACACAATAACACAGGTAACACCATAACACACCATAACACAGGTAACACCATAACACACCATAACACAGGTAACACCATAACACAGGTAACACTGTAATACAGGTGACACTATAACACAGGTAACACTGTAATACAGGTAACACCATAACACAGGTAACACCATAACACAGGTAACACCGTAACACAGGTAACACTATAACACAGGTAACAATGTAATACAGGTAACACCATAACACAGGTAACACTGTAACACAGGTAACACTATAACACAGGTAACACTGTAACACAGGTAACACTGTAACACAGGTAACACTGTAACACAGGTAACACTATAACACAGGTAACACCATAACACAGGTAACACTGCAACACAAGTAACAACACAACACGAGTAACACCGTTACACAGCTAACACCATAACACAGGTAACACTGTAATACAGGTAACAATGTAATACAGGTAACACCATAACACAGGTAACACTGTAATACAGGTAACACCATTACACAGGAAACACAATAACACAGGTAACACCATAACACACAATAACACAGGTAACACCATAACACACCATAACACAGGTAACACCATAACACAGGTAACACTGTAATACAGGTAACACTATAACACAGGTAACACCATAACACAGGTAACACCATAACACAGGTAACACCATAACACAGGTAACACTATAACACAGGTAACACTGTAACACAGGTAACACTGTAATACAGGTAACACCATTACACAGGAAACACAATAACACAGGTAACACCATAACACACCACAACACAGGAAACACCACAACACAGGTAACACCATAACACAGGTAACACTATAACACGAGTTACAACGCAACACAGGTAACACTATAACACGAGTTACAACGCAACACAGGAAACACTATAACACAGGTAACACTGTAACACAGGTAACACTATAACACAAGAACACTCCCCCCCCCCCCCCCCCCCCTACACCTTCTGTGAATCCTTTCTATTAGCTGGTATAGCTGGCTGCTACCGCGGTCTTCCAAATCCTGTGCTGTGTTAATGTTTGTAAGTGTTTGCATGATCTTGGATTGGTTGTACTGGAACTTAATTTTTCTACAGGGATTATCAAAGTATCTCTTATCTTATAACACAGGTAACACCTTAGACGGATGATTTAACTGTTGAAATATTGGAAAAGGTGAACCCAAAGCTCTAAATATTTCAATTATTAGCTAAATTCTGTTTCAGAAAAACATTGTTAATGGCGATAAAACCTAAAAGGAGAGTAGTAGGAAAACAAAGTGGGGTGGGTTCGGTCAGACCCAGTCAGAATTAGCTGATTACCAATCTAAAGCACTCCTCCATCTTCTTTAGGCCAGAAGCCGTTCCCATGTCCTCGCTGTGACGCCTTCTTCTCCACCAAGTCCAACTGTGAGCGCCACCTGCTGCGCAAACACGGCGTGACCCACAGGACGCTGCGACGCAACGGCGCCATCATTAAGAAGGAGGGTGACGACGGCTCACACGAGAGCGCGGGTCAGAACCAGAACCATGCTGCATGTTTTTACCGCTCTGTAGATAAGAATCAGTCCGGTGTCACATGATAATGTGGTCCCTCGCTGCCCCCTGAACCTCATGTTGAGACCCGTCTGTCGGTTCTTCTTCATGTTGGTGGTTCCTTTGTGTTCTGCAGAGAGCCAGTCGGAGACGGAGCAGCATTCACCAGAAACCAAGGACCTCATCATCTCCAGTGCCCCCGAATCAGGCCCAGCGTCCACAGTTAATAGCCCCGCCCCTTCTGAAGCCACCCAGTTAAGCCCCACCCCCAAAGCAAGCCAAGGTCAGCCAGTAAAAACAGATTAACTGACTCTATGACAATAAACACTTCCTGCTGTTTCTTTGTGTTGTGATGATTAATTAATGGCTCAAATATCTGAACTGTAAACTCGAGCTAACGCAGGTTGTTTGTGCCACAGGTTGCAGTCCACCTGCAGAGCAACAAGACACAGAAACCACTGAACAGGCTGACCAACAGGGGGGGCCAGAGACCAAAAGAGCAGCAGAAAAACAGCCTCCCCAGAGCAGCAAGGTAACCGTTCTGTTGCTGTTTCAGCCTGTCAGACAGGACTCAGGATTAAAATGACAATGTGATTAAACCCAAAGTATTTACCGTCTCTTTAAATCTTTAGGTTGAGCCTTTAACGCTTGAATTTGTGTCCAATTGTACGAAACAATTGTATTGCTGTTTTTGCTGTCCAACAGATTAAATTAATTTGAGATTATTAATTGGAACGTTGCACCATGACTGTAAATTTAGGTATGATGCTAATTAGGTCTACCAGACACTTAAGGAATAAAACAGACTTTTTACTCCCAGTATGTTGATTATTTAATTGATGCTGCCTATTTCTCTAACGAGGCTTGGAAATCGAGTCCAAATCTGTTTTTGAACCATTGCTTTTTCAGTACAGTGTTTTAAATACAGCTAAATAATAAAACAATCCCTTTAATGTCCTAGAAACCTTTATCCCCCGTTACAAAATAAAAAATACAATATTATGGTATGTAGTTATTATTTATTCTCATTTTCATTATTTATTATTTTGTTTGATCTAAAGTAATTTGAGTTAAATATGGATAATTTATATACATGTACAGAATTGACTATTTCTACAGTTTTACCGTATTTATACATATTGCCTATTAATACTAGTATTACCCATTTCATTCTTTAGTTGCTTAGTGTCACTAAAAAAGCTTCAAACACAAAATTAGACATTTAACATACATTTTGTTGTTTTGGTCTCACGATGTCTATTCTCATATATCTATAAAACATTGGTAAGCCTGTAAAGCAGAATGTAGCTTAGGGTTAATATTATTTAGAGTTCATCAGGCAGACTCCACGAGATCAACCCATCGCACCAGTCTGCTTCCATGAACTACGTGTAGTTCACGGTCCGACCACTAGATGGTGACAAAGGGGTTATGCTGGTATCCTTAGTATGAGAGGCATATGTATCACACACATGCATCCTTGGCTGTATTAACAGTGAAACAGGTATGAAGCTAATTAGCATCACTCGTCCACAAGGGATCGAGTTACTGTAAAACTTTTTATAAAGTTAACTTTTGTTTTTTTATATATATATATATATATATATATATATAGTATTTTTAAAATGTTATTTTTGTTGGAAGACATGAAGCTGATGATGATGATGAATGTCCTCCAGGCCGAGGCAACGGACGACGACGATTGCCACAGCAACAAGAGTCTCGATCTGAACTTCGGCAAGAAGCTCATCGACTTCAAGCTCTCCACGTCCTCCTCAGGCTCCGCCCCTCAAGAAGAAGAACAACCCTCCTCCGCCCCCCAGGAAGCCCCGGAGATCTCTGAAGACCAGGAGAAACCTGCTCCCTGCTGCTCCCCGACCAGCAGCCCTGCAGCCAAGCAGCAGCCCGAGTACAAACACGTCTGTCGGGTTTGTACGAAGAGCTTCCGCTACGCAACGACTCTGGCTCGCCACGAGAGGGCGCATCTCTCAGAGGAGATGCAGACGGCGACGGAGGAGGCTCCTCCCCCTTCACCTGCTAAGGAGGAGGAGGAGGTGATGGAGAGCCAAGCTGCTGAGCTGGAGGGGGAAGAGAAGGAGGCGGAGATGGAGGAAGACGAAGGAGGAGAGAGGGGAGGAGAGAGCGGTGAGTCGGAGGACGAGGAGGAGGAGGAGGAGGAGGACAAAGAGAAGGAGGAGAGGAGCGATGAAGAGGCGTCAGAACCAAAGAGCTCGGAGGGAGGAGAGGCGGCGGGAGGAAGAGTGGATAAGAGGAAGAAGATCTGCACCGAGTGCGGGAAAAGATTCTGGTCCCTGCAGGACCTGACGAGACACATGAGGTCACACACAGGTAGAGCACACCTCAACTCCGCCCCCCAGCTGTAACTGTCATATAAAGGCCACTGGAGCCAAAAAAAATCCTTAAAAATTTACTGTAATGTATATCGAATTACCGGAAATGTGTTTAAAACTCATTGACTAAAAGTATACCGTGGTATATATTGATATTGAATTATTGTCCAGCCCTAGTGAAAACCATTGTGGTGGATCTTAGGTTCGGTCCGTTTTCTATCTCTGTCATAGACATAACCCTCCTGTTTATAATTTCGTCCCCCAGGGGAGCGGCCCTACAAGTGTCAGACCTGCGAGCGGACCTTCACCCTGAAGCACAGCCTGGTCCGGCACCAGAGGATCCACCTGAGGCCCCGCGGGGCCGACGGCGACGCTAGCGAGGATGGAGACTCCTGCGCCCCGACCCCGACCTCCACCTGCCCGCCCTCGGAGAACGAGAGCGAGTGCGGGAGCGGCGCCGCCGGAGCCAAGGAGCTGGAGGAGGAGGTCGAAGGTCAGAGGGAGGAGTCTGGAGCGACGACGGTGGCAACGGAGGAAGAGAAACCACTGACCTCCTCGGAAGAACCAGACGCCTCTCGCCACGCTACTGAATCAAAGACGACTACCGGCACCGACTCCCCTGCAACACCAGATGGCGCCAAAGATCCCTCAACCTCTTTCTCCAGCTCTCCACCAGGGGGCGCCACCACCACCCCTGCAGAAGGCTTTATCCAAGGGCTGCTGGAGATCCACAGCAAGCCCAATGTGGAGCACATCCTCCCCAACGGAGAGCCTCCGATGGTGGGTGTAGACTGAAGGGAAGCTCCCCACCGTCACCACCACAGTGCCATACGACCGAAGGACGACGATGATGATGATGATGCAAAATCCAGCGCAGAAAATCTTCTCCTGAAAGACAGAACCTCGTTTCCTTGAAGTGCCTTACTACTAGTCCGACTTCTAAAGATGTTTTGTTGCTATATCTTTATCTGCGATATTCTGGAGGATGGATCCAAACTTTTATAGCTTTTTATGATGACAGTGATTATTTTTGTGAGGGGAATCTATATTTCAGCAATAAAAAGATGAAATGATTACGATTTATTGTTCTAGATTATTGTTTTGAGAATCGATGATCAACGCAGGAGACGAAGAGACGGACAGAACCTGAGATGGACCTCTGTATTTAAATCCCAGCCAGGCCGTGAGCAGAACCGGTCGGAGCGACCCGACTTCTCCATGGTTCCAGCTCCGGTTTGGACATTCATGTTTTCATATTTAGAGTCAAGAGACTGAAGGAAGGTGGTGAATTTAAAAAAAAAAGGCTTCCAGCTGATCTACTGGACTGAGGAACGCTTGTAACTGGAAAACTGGTCTCTGCCAGCCGTCTGTCTCCCATCTCTCTGCCGGGTCGCGGAAACCTTCAGGAGCGGATCGGAGTCGCACTTCTGGGTTGGGGGTGTTCCTTTATTTTTTAAACCTGTCACACTATTGATCCCTTCCTCCCACCGTTTCTTTCTCATCATCATGATTCTCATTTGATTCCAAGTTTGTGCAGACGCTCGGACCGTGGCGCTCGGACCGTGGAGCTCGGACCGTGGCGCTCGGACCGGATCCCTGACTGTCTCCTGCATGTTTGCGATGATATTTAGGTGTGTGTGGTGGGGGAGGGACTTCTTGTTTTGTGGATTTTCTTTTTTAACTGAACAAATCGAACGTTGTTGTTTTTGAGTGTGAATGTGGGCGTGTCTCTGGCCTGTCTCTCATCGTCGCCACCCTAGTGTTTGTTTTAGGGTTACTTACAGGGCCTCCGGCATGCTAACGCGTAGCGGCACTAACACCTGTTCCAGGTTCAGTTTACCTCAACTTTTTGCTTTTTTAACTGAAGCTGTTAAAGCAGTTCCGGATGCAGCCCTAAAAATCCAACGTCTTCCTCCCGGGCCGGCTCGGGTTTCCACCGTGGGCCAAATCGGAGCTAACGAGCGCTAACTCGTCGCTGTAGCCAGGGCGGTGTTGGAGGTGTTTCTGGATTGGCTTTTGGATGAAGGCAGCTAAGGAAGGCTAGCTCAGATGGACGAGCTGATTTGCTGCCTTTCACCCTAGAAGAGGTTTCTGCTCAGCGTCTTACAACACTAGATGGGTGTAGCATCTTCTGACCAGACAATCTAACCAGCAGTCCAGCTCTAGCTATGCTCTAAATGATAACCCGGATTAAACCTGCATTTACTCCCCATACAGTATTATACCAGTCTGTCTAGTTATCCTGGAACCGCTCTGCAGTTTGTCCAGGTTTTATCTCCTATCTGAGGGTCCTTGGAGAGTTCTTCATCTCCTTGTTGTTCCAGTCTGTCTCAACACCTTTCTTCTTTGGAAACGCCTGAACCCAACGGCTGAACTCGACCCCCAAAGATCGAGATCTTCAGCCGAGCCTTTGAGACAATCATTCTTAGTTTTCTGATAGAAAAATGGTTTTCAGAAGAAGATAGGTGACAGCGGAAGAGACGGATGGATTAAAAAAATAAAAAATACAGGTCGGTGTGAACACTATTTAGTGTCCAAAACCTGCTGCACATGTTATTAAAGGGCTAAATGTTCACCAGCACCAACCTTAGCAGATGAATCATTGAACGGGGAGAACTGGGCTAGGGATACCAGAGGGACGGCTAGCGCTGTCTTCTCGCTCGTGTGTAGAAAACGTTGCTTCTTGTACATTTTGTCTTTTTTAACGTTAGACGACCTCATAAGCAAATCAAACCTCAGTGGCTTATAATGGAACTGTAAGGCAGTGATGGTCGGTCATTTAGCGGGTTCATTGGAAACAAATCAAGACTTATTAAAGAACCAGAACCGCTCCGATTGGCTCATCACTGCCCTGAACTGGCACTAACCTTTCCCAAACCTACTACTACCACGTCTTCTGTTCGTACTACTAACCACAGTCGAGAGAGGAAGGGTTTGGCTCTTTAGCAGCTTCTGCAATACAAAACTGGACACTTTCTTAATAAAATGTGACTTTAAAAAGTTCAATTATTTATGTAAAATCATTAACCAGATATTGGAAGTATAAAAAAGCTGTTTAGTTGTAATTTTCTATGTGGATAATTGGGTCATTTTTTACAGCTTGCTAGCAATAACTAGTGAGCTAGCTGCTAAAAGCTTTTTTTTAGCTAATATGTTGTATACATTGTTTTTTATGCTATTCAAAAAGGCAAATAAAAACTAAATACATTTTTTCAGTTTGATTTTTGATAAATTGAACACAGTGACATAGTTTTGTATGGGTGTAGAAAAGCTAATAATACAACTAGTTTTCTTTGATGGGTTTTAAAGTCACGATGCTACGTAGCTTACAAGCTAACACGTCTCTATTTTATTTATTTATTTAGTTTTCTGTCAGATTTCAGTCAAAAATAAAATTCTGTTTTCTGTTCCTCATTGACGAGCAAATTCTGTTTAGTGAAATTTGCCAGTTTGGGATTCAGTTACCCAAATGAGTAACTGTTAAAGCTAACAGTTACTTTTTATTGGCTAATGCCTCCAGTTCTCAGTTACTGGAGTTAGCTTCACATAGAAAGTTTTCTTAATCTGTCAAATTTGGCCTTATTGTCCTAATTATCACAGGTCAACACAAAATAAACATTTGCTAAAACCCAAAACAAGCTAGCTGCAACAGTGGTCGATCTATGCTAGCTGAACATTCGTAGCTGTTCCAAAAACAATAAATCCTTTTATCTTAGGGATGAAATTCTGTCATATATGTTTATTATTACTATTGTTATGCCTTCCAAGTATATTTTTACAGAGAGATTTATTGATGAGTTTTGATTTATTCTTAAGGTGAAAATGCTACATGGCTAATAGGCTAACTCGTGTTCACTGATGCTCATCAGTCAAAAATGTGTCACAACTTTTATTTTTACCAGAGATGAAGTGAAATTATAGCCAAATTCTTTGCAGAGGTTACAAATTTGGGACTAATTTTTAGAAACCTGAAAGCAAACTTGGCGCTTACAGTGAAAATAAGGCTAAACAAACAATAAACCCATTTATGTTAATAATTAAACTGTAAATATTAAACAAAAAAGGTATTTAGATTGATGACTTAAGATGCTAACTGTCGTGTCCTTCACATGAACACGCAGTCATCTGAGACTCAAACCAGTGTTCAGGTTACTGGTAACAATGGTGAAGCGAGGCTTTCACTCATTAATGAAATGTCCCAGCAGAGGTCTAAAGGAAGCACCCTTTCTCTCTGGATGAGCTGGTTTCTGTCTCGTTGTCTCCCTGTGTGCGTCCTCTCCTCGGGGACTTTGTGTTGACGTCTGTCCCGTCTGCGTGTGCGGCCATATGAATACTGGACTTCCATTCGAATGCACATGGACTGTTTATATTGTATTTATTTGGAGCCCAGGCGTGACTTCTGTGTGTGGGTGAGTGTGAGTGAGTTAATCGTCTGCAATGACTTGAGAAGAAGCCATGTATTAAAATGTCACATTTATGCTGCAGAACTGTTGTGAGGATCTGGTTGTTGTTGTTTTTTCTTGTTGTGAACCGACTGCCTTGCTCCAGGGCACGGCAGGCCAACGCGAGACTCGGACTAGCAATAAGAAACCTTCTGAATCCAAAAGCTTTATGTAGATTTTCTTGTGTGTGAGTCGAGAACATTCTGTCTGGGTCTGTTGGTTCTGTTTATTTTTTTTAGTTTTCTTCTATGACATAAATTCATATAAAACTGTGAAGATCTATTGTGATTAATTAAAGGGTGAGTTTTAGGTTAGGTTTTTTTGTGTGCATGTTAATCTAATTTGTTCATTATGGATGATTTTTTTTTTCTCCTTTCTCCATCACTTCTTGTGCTACACACACATACATATAAAAATATCAGAATCTATATAATCTTGCTCTCAGGGTCCTTCACAAATCCATGATTTGAAATGCTTCTTGTTGTTTTCCCTCCTGAGTCGCAGCTTTCCACAGTACTTGGGTTGGTCTATTTTTTGTTTTAAAGACGACATCATGATTCAGATCTGTCAACAATCACTACATTTAGCACTTGACTGTGAACTCGTCGTTAGCCGACACAGAAAATGTGGTTCGATTTTTGATCTCCGAACTCAGACATCTGATCTGAAACCTTTTCTGTTTATTTAATGAGTTTTTCTTTTATGTACTGGACCTCAATCACAAAGCATTAAAAAAAACCAGTCGTCTGGATCTTTTCTGTCCCCTGCTGTTAGAAAACATGACAGTGTTTTTCACAGAGTCTAAGAGATGTAAACCTCCTCTGTATTCAACTCTATTAAAAAAAAGCAATAAAGATTATGTAAAGGAAAGGTGTGTGAATCAACACGGGTCATACTTCTGTCTTCTTTTACCATCAGAACCGGGATCTGGGCCCTCCCAAGTCCAGACATTAGTCGAGTCGCTGTAGAAGTGCTAGTGGAAAAATGACTCCAAATGTTTGGCTGACTTTTTTTCCTTTCCCCAGGATGCTTTTCCAGAAACATCCAGAGATTATGGTTGGAGACCTGAAGATGTGGAAGATATCTCCTGATGGCACTAATTGTACGCCATAACAGGAAGTCATTTAGATTACAGGACAGAGCAAACATGTCCAAACGGACGAGTCCTTGTCCAACACTGAAGTACGCTTTTTAAGTAGTTCTCTGTTTGTTTCAAACTTTCTGGAGGTGCTAATCTAAAGAACCTGGTTTTCAACATTTTTCATTTCTGTTGCTACTTGAAACATGAGAAACTGTGGAAGAGGATGAGAGCCATTGAAAAAAACATGATTTTCTCAACAACAAAAGATCTCATTCTGACTTTTTACATCTAAATTATTTATTTTCCCGAATTCTGACTCGTTTTCTCAGACAGTGACCTTAATTTTGAAGTACGGATTTTTCTTTCTCAATCCTTTTTTTCTAGAATTTAGATTTTTTTTTTCTCAGAAAACTGACCTTAATCTCATAAATATTTTTTTCCACTGACCCTAATCCTCTTCCTTAAGTGATTAAAAGTAAAAACCTCTTTCTTTTATTTGTGACATTAGTTGAAAAAAAAAATTTGTTGTGAAAATATGTCCTAATGATTTTGTTATGAAAGAAAAAGTTGTACAAGTCGTGAAAAAAAATAGATTAGAGAATTTTGTGTTCTCAATGGTTAAGATGCAGTTTTATGAACCGCCAGATGGTGGCAGTATAGGAGTCTGAAGCTGGACGAGTTAGAGATTAAACCAGCGGGAATGAACTTAGTTTAAGTGTATTATCTATAATAAAAGTTATTGTAGCTCATTTTAATGTTCTGCTAACTGTAATAAAGTTGTCTTAGATAACAGACATTAACATTCTCTCCACTAGATGTCTCCTAAACGACAACATAACCGCGTTTCTCTTGAAGCTAACAAGGCACTAGGCTAATGTAGCATCTGTTTTTATTGTAATCAGACTTTATTTATAAAGAGCTCTTCATACAAGAGTTGCACCTCAAAGTGCTTTACAGATTAAAATGACCCCACATAAACCATATTCCCATCCCTCACCCACAGATTTAAAAGCATGGTCACAGTTGTACCACCCTCCCCAACCCTTTATGCACACAAACACTTAAGAATAAAAATGACATTGAGCCGAGTGAATATGAGCCAGGTAAGGAAACGCCATCTGCACCGGCGGCGGCACATCAACAGCAGCAGCTGAGGCACCGACACAGGACGCCCAGAGGAGCGCAGAGACCGCCGAGGCTCATATGGTAAAAGCAGTTCAGAGAGGTAAGAAGGCCCAAGACCATTAGGACACTTAAAAACCATTAAAAGAACCATAAAGGCATACTCCGCAACTTTTACACCTTAATAAAATGTTTTTTTCAAAAGTTATGGTGGCATTTTATCATCAATTATATTCATTTTTAGTGTTATCACCACCTTACAGGGGTCCTTGGATTTTTTCGCCACTATAGAAATTTGAGCGCCGACCCGCCGTCGGAAGTACCGACTGAGTTCTGCTTTACGGCAGAGTCATACGGCCTCGCTGTTTAGAGACAGTAGAGATACTGATCCACCAAAGAGACCGAGAAATCCCACATATCAGAAGAAGCTAGAAAAAGAAAAAGAGAACGTGATAGAGAGAGAGAGCAAAGACCAGAGTAAATATTGGGCCGGCTTTTCCTCGTTGGAGAGTTCTTTTGGAACGAACGCCATGTACTACGGACGCCGAGTTAGCCGTGCTGCTAATGGATAGGTAAGTAATCAATGATTTCACCGGGTTATGGTGTTAAGTCTGGCATGATGTTGTTATACAGTCATGAGAAAGCTATTTATTCAATGTGTGGAGGTGGATGAACATAGTTTGCACGGTATGCCTTACAGTAGGAATGTGAATTACACAACCGAGTCGATCTCTGTTAGCCATCTAGAGGCTAATGTGATGCTAACGTGTAAGACTCGGTTCTGTAGATAAAGCTGCAAACTCCGGCGTAGTCGCTGTATTTCAGTATATAAGTCCAACTTTTTTCTTTTGGTTTTGTCAAGCTAGTGATTTATATTTTTGTTGTTTGATTTTTTTCCTAAAAACACCTAAAGATGTCGGCTGATTCTAGTGTCGGGAGGTGTTTGCTACGTGGCCCTAAGACGTTCTCTGTATCTAATCTCACTGTTTTTCCAATTACCCCGACCTCCCCCACAAACTGAATACCTAGCTGTGAGGTCTTTACTCTAAATTAACCCGATTGTTACAGTTGAATTGCGAACTAAAACGGCGCTTGTTTGTTGTTTGGACAAGCGATTTGGAAAGCAGCCACTGAAACATGCGTCTTATGAGCGACAGAGAGATTTGATTTTACGACCGTGATGTTGCGCCGCAAACCTGAAGAGGGCGACAGAGAGCAAATATCATGAAAGTTGCGGAGTATGGCTTTAAAGTCGATCCTAAAATGTACATGTAGCCAATGCAATGATTTTAAGACAGGTGTAATGTGCTCCCGCCTCCTGGTCTTCATCAGGACACGTGCTGCTGAATTTTGTAGTAGTTGTAAACCTGAGATATTATTTTTGGGAAGACCAGAAAGCATTACAGTAATCAATTCTACTGGTGATAAAAGCATCAGTGTCTCCATATTGGCCAGAGAGAGAAAGGGGCGGAGTCTGGCGATGTTCTTTAGATGATAAAAACCTATTTTAGTAATATTTTTATTGTGAGGGATAAAAGTCAGCTCAGAGTCAAAAATTACGCCCAGATTCTTCACTTGTAAAGAAGGATTAAAAGACAGTGATTGTAGTTTTGGTAAAAGTTTCTCTCTCTGAGCCTCAGGACCGATGACTAAAACTTCAGTTTTGTCCTGGTTGAGCTGGAGAAAGTTTTCTGCCATCCAGGATTTGATTTCTAAAATGCAGTTAAAAAGTGCATCCATTGGCCGTGTGTCATCGGGAGACATGGAGATGTGCAGCTGTGTATCATCAGCATAACTGTGAAAGTTAACTCCATGTCTTCTGATGACGCTGCCAAGAGGGAGCATATAAAGGTTAAAAAGCACTGGGCCTAAAATTGAACCCTGGGGCACACCACATGTAATCCTGTGGACCCTAGAGGAGCAGGTATCTAAACTTGATATAAAAGTCCTGTCTGTGAGATAGGATGTGAACCATTAGTGAACAGCACCAGCGGGGCTATATACTGCCTCCTCCTGGCCGGCCGGAGCGCCTGAAGGTTCGGGGATCTCTCTCTGGAGGATCTGGGTGGAATAACGAGCTACGTCCAGCAGGGGAAACCCCGCCCCATCAGGTGAAAAGAAGGGCCTGCTCACTCCCCAACCATGAAGGAGGCTTGAGTTTCAGTGCGAGGCCCTGGCAGAGGGAGAGTGGAACCCCAGGACTAGAACTAAGGTAGGAGCACTGGGTGATTAATAATGGGAAAGAAAAGGAAAAAAAACGGGTTAAAAGAATATTGTGGTTCACTGTATCAAAGGCAGCGCTCTGTCCATCATAGTTTAATTTAAAAATCATTTAAAATCTGCAGCAGGGCCGTCTCTGTGCTGTGGTTCACCCTAAAGCCAGACTGAAATACCTCCAGGACATTTTGAACGTTAACAAAATCATTAAGTTGAATTAAAACAAGCTTTTCTAAAATTTTGCTCAAAAACGAAAAGTTAGATACCGGTCGGTAATTGTTAATATCATTCAAATCTTAGTTGCTCTTCTTCAGCAGAGGCCTCACTACTGCCTGTTTAAAGGCGGCGCAGGAAAGACCCCCGTCTGAAGGGAGCAATTCATCATAGTTAAAATCTCATCTCTAAAAAAATCCATAAAATGGTTTAAAAAAATGGGTCCAAAACACACGTGGTGGGCCTCACTGAGGAGAAAACTTTATCAGGAATCTCAGCTTCTACCGGGACGAAACTGTCCAGCGTTTCCTCTGGTAGAGGAATGTGCATTCATGTCTGACTGTTGCAGCTATGGCTTGTTTTTGTTTTTCTAATCAGAATAAATGTTTGTAAAGTCGTAAATGAACGGTTCTCTTTCCACCATTTATTGATAAAAATCCTGTATATTGTCTTGTTGCCTTCTGTTGGATTTAACACTGGTAAGGATAAATTATTTCTTTTACGTGGAAAATTCAGCTCCAAACGGTTTGAGTAACATCGCCCCCTGGTGGCCGGATGTCTGTTAGCCGATCCACCAGGTGTTTGCTGTAATTCATGATCGATCTGTTTACCTGAGTCTGGAGTCTAAAGGCATCAAGGCCGTTTATTCAGCTTTCAGAAACACATTCAGTCTTTGAATCCAGATGAGTTAAAATCATTTATTTTACATAATGAACACGTTAGAGTTACATCATAGCCCCTGGCTCCGCCCACAACAACTGCCCTAATTACTGATCTCCAGAGCTGTTCTTTATTTACAGAGATGGAGTCATAGTTACAGAAATATTAATACGTCTCCTCTGCTCTGAAAGTCGCCATCTTTTAACGATTATCTCCCCCAAAAATGATTTAGCTCCAGTTTATGGATTAATAATCACTTTATGTTTAAGATCTGCCTGATGAATAAGTGAACGTTTAGCAGAGGAAGTATTTCCTGGATTCATCCCGGTCGCGGTAGAACCTTCCTGATGGCGTCTGCCGGGTCTTCGGACCTCCTGGAGCGTCACACGGTGGACGTCTTCATCAGCGCCTGCTCCCCAAACAGCTGCTTGAAGCGCGCCACATGCTCCTCACAGTGTTCCCCTGGTAACCAACACATCAGACTGTAGTTGTCACAACATACCAGAGGTGGCGCACATCAGAGCTATAAACCACGTAGAAGGTTTTCCTGTAACCAGGCGACCGTGGTGACCTTGAGAGATGCTAGCCGTAGCATCGTGTCGCTACCGTTGGCCGTTTTAGCACAGATTAGAGCGTTTAGAGCAGATGTTCCCTCTGGAACAATGTTACCGGAGTGAGCTGCTCTAAGATCAAAGGTCATGCATATTCAGAATCTGGACCCTCGCTGAAACTGGTTACCATCTGGAAAAAATGCTAAATAAATGAACTTTTCAGGAGTCATTTATAACTGACCCACAGACATCCAATGAATTTGACCAGAACCGATTCTCTGATTCAGGTTCTTTCCCACCCAACCAACTACTGACACTTTTGAAAAGATCCAGATGTGCATCTTGTTAATTTAACACACAAATCTTGTAGGACTGGCATTTATGTCAGAAATAACCGATTTAAAATCTCAGCAAACTTCAGTTTTTTCTGATAAATGCATGATTTTTTTATTTATTTTTTTACGTCAGAAAATATCTCAGTTTGAATAAAGAAAATGTTTGAGTTTTCTCTTGCAAATTTACAACTTTTCAACAGAGAATTTTCTGTTTTGTGGGAAAAAAGTTTACTCCAAAATATTTTTCTTTTGTCTAGAATTGTCCTAAAATGACGTTGTACTTTAATCTCTGAACATAAACGCTGCAAATTATTCTCCTTTTACAGGTTAACATCTCTCTGTCTCCATGGAAACACTGAGGGAAAGCCATGCCTTCTTTGTCCACCAAGGTTGGTGGATTTTATCCAGTATCTGGATGTAAGTAGGGAATACGGAAGCAGTTTAGCTCCTCCCACTGAAACCCAGGACGACCCGTTAGCAACCCGGCTAGTGGGGGCTACCCCTTAGCATTCCGGCTAGTAGGGAGCTACTCGTTAGCAACCCGGCTAGTAGGGAGCTACCCGTTAGCAACCCGGCTAGTAGGGAGCTACCCGTTAGCAACCCGGCTAGTAGGGAGCTACCCGTTAGCAACCCGGCTAGTAGGGAGCTACCCGTTAGCAACCCCGGCTAGTAGGGAGCTACCCGTTAGCAACCCCAGCTAGTAGGGAGCTACCCGTTAGCAACCCGGCTAGTAGGGAGCTACTCGTTAGCAACCCGACTAGTGGGGGCTACCAGTTAGCGGAAAAGGCTTGTGTCATTTGTGTAGATAACGCATCAGCGTTGCATTTTTTACCCAAGAAAGTAGAGTTGAGGAAGAAACAGCTGGAATTTGTCTTTGGAGCACCACCAGCAATTTATTTGGCAGCAAAAACGTCGTTTGCATAATAATGAATAATAATGCGTAGGACTGGTAATCCTGACCTGGGTTGAAGGAGGGGTTTCCTCTGAGGCGCTGGTTACGCTGTTGGAACGACCGGAACACGGTGTAGAACAGCATCTGGTCTCCGGTCTGCCGGGCCGCATCCAGAAACTTCCTGGCTGACACGTTGTCGTGGCCGCCTGGATCAGAACAGAACCGGGTCAGGTTTCAGGAACGGCTAAGGGGACCGAAAGAATTCTGGAGCTAAAGGCTAGCATTCGCACCAATGCTGCGGATGAATCTGAGCGCGCCCAGAACCTGCTGCTTGGACAGCAGAACCTCCACGATCTCGTCGTTGGCCGTCGACAGACGCTAGAAACACAAGATGGAGACGGGTTAGGACGGGCCGGGTCGGGGTTCTGGGTGGGGTTCTGGGTGGAGCTTTACCTTGAGCATGTCCAGAGACAGCTGGTGAGCCGGAGGGTAGGTGCTCTCCAGAGACAGCAGCAAGCAAGCCTGCAACAAACAGAACCGAACCGGATCATCAGATGATTCATGAACCGGATCGTCCCGTGAAGCTGAGCAGAGTCAAAAATAAAGACCCGGTTCTGGTTCCAGACGGGTCCAAACAGATGGCATCAGAACCGGTCTGCTGACTCGTTTCAGCCTGAGGAGGAAGGTTCTGCTTGTCCCTCCTCCCCACATCATGATGCTGCCAGCAGCTGGTTCTGGTTCTAAGATGGACTCACCAGCGGTTTGGAGTCACTCAGGACGTGGTACTGGAGGAACTGGTGCAGCATGTAGAACAGGTTGTTCTGGACCAGCATCTTGATCACCAGCTCATACAGGTAATGCTGAAACGCACCAATCAGAGGCAGCAGCATCAGAGATGGGTGAAGGTGAAGCGGGAGGCGTCACTCTGAACCGCTTCTTACCTGGACCGTGATCTGGTTCTGGTTCAGAGAGCGGATGTACTCCATCAGCACAGCGATGACGAACTTATGGGTCACGTCCTGCAGAACCAGAGTGGGTTCTGGTCAACATTTATTCATCTAAGGTAAGATTTATCTACCATCGACGCATCTTCAGGGACTCCAGGAAATATCAATGTTAGCAGCTGGACCCGGATTAATCCCAGAATATTCCCGACGTTTCCCGTTAAATCTACCCAGAATGATCAGGGAGCGGGAAGCAGACGTTCTGTTTATCTACGTTTAAAACGTCTGAATCAATAATCTGCTGATGAAACGGAGGTGGTCGTCGTTTAGTTCTGATGGAGCATCAGGGCCGTCATATATAGGAAACAAAAACCGCTCACAGAGGAGGACATTTCTGCTCAAACACAGAAATTTCTACATTCCTTTCCATTTTTTTTGTTTATTCTCCCATGTCAAAAAGCCATAAATTTGACATCATTTGTTGTTGTTTTTTTGACATTTTTCTATAGTTAATGGGATGAATTTAGAAATATTATAAATATTTAATAAAAACTAAAAAATATTTATATAAAATATTATAGACAATTGTGATAAAAAGCAATCTCTCCAGGGCAATGGCAATGTTCCTATTTATAGATTTGATTTATTTTCCCTTGTGTTAAACTCAGTATTCTGAGCATCCATATACAAAATGAAATGATGCAGGAATTCATAATAAAAGTAAAAAGAATTAGCCTAAATACCATAAGATGATTAAATCTCAGTGTCTTTTTGTTGTCCGTTTGACGAGGTCAAAAAACAAAAACAAAAAAACTCGTCATAATCTTTTTTTTTTATCAGCCAGTTTTTAAAATGATTGACATTTTCAATAGTTGTTATTTAAATTAATATTCAGTCCCAACAAGCTGAACAGAGAATCCACTCTGTGCAACGTTAGAGCGGATGAACCTTTCCTCCTCTGGGTTTAGTTCAGCTTCTTATGACAATAATTCAACACACAGGAGGACATTTCTACATTCATTTTCACGTAATCATAAGAAAAATGAAATTGCGGAGGTTTTGTTTAGTTGAAAATCCAAAGATATTATTTTTGTTGATGTCCAGCCGCCCTGATGCTCCGATTATCAGTGTAGTTACACCATGGAGCCATGTGGGGGCAGCAGACACCTAAATGTCTGCAGGGATGGATGATGGATAAGATAGATAGATTAGATAGATTAGATAGAACCAAGTTCAGCTATTAATAAAATAAGACTAGAAAGGATTATTATGGGATGTTCGACCATCATCATAGTCTTCCTCCTACCTTCCTCTCTGTGAACGCCGACAGGACGTGCGTGTACATGTCCGACTGGTCGATGACCGCCTGCGTCCGGACCGGCCGTTTCTGGGCGGCGCCGCCTCGACTCGGGCCGGACTCCACCGCCTAGAGACCAAGTCAGAGAGCGTTTATGGAACAGAGTCGTTTGAGGCCCGGAGGGCCGCACCGCGCGGCGCCGCACTCACCGCCGTGTAGCTTTGCTCCGCCTCCAGGTACTCCTTGTACACCTGGTTGAGTTTGTCGAAGACGGTCGCCACGACGGGGAGGTTCCCCTTCTCCTGACCTTCTAGAACTGAAACAGGGACAGCGGTGAGACTGGAGACAAGGGAAGGAAGGAAGGAAGGAAGAGAGAAGAAGGAAGGAAGGAAGGAAGGAAGGAAGGAAGGAAGGGAAGGAGGAAGGAAGGAAGGAAGGGAAGGAGGAAGGAAGGAAGGAAGGAAGGAAAGGAAGGAAGGGAAGGAGGAAGGAAGGAAGGAAGGAAGGAAGGAAGGGGAGAGGAAGGTAGGAAGGAAGGGAAGGAGGAAGGAAGGAAGGAAGGAAGGAAGGAAGGAAGGGGAGAGGAAGGTAGGAAGGAAGGGAAGGAGGAGGGGAGAGGAGAGGAAGGAAGGAAGGAAGAAGGGGAGGAAGGGAAGGAGGAAGGGGAGGAAGAGAGGGGAGGAAGGAAGGAAGGGGAGGAAGAGAGGGAGGGAAGGAAGGGAGGGAGGAAGGGAAGGAAGGAAGGGAGGGAGGGGAGAGGAAGGAAGGAAGGAAGAAGGGGAGGAAGAGAGGGAGGGAAGGAAGGAAGGAAGGAAGGAAGGAAGGAAGGAAGGAAGGAAGGAAGGAAGGAAGGGACGGACAAGAGGAAGGGACGGAGGAAGGACAGGAAGAGAAGAAAGGAAGGAAGGAAGGAAGGAAGGAGAGAGGAAGGGAGGGAGGGAAGGAAGGGAGGAAGGGAGGGAGGAAGGAAGGGGAGAGGAAGGGAGGGAGGAAGGGAAGGAAGGAAGGAAGGGAGGGGAGAGGAAGGGAGGGAGGAAGGAGAAGCAGGAAGGGAAGAAGGAAGTAAGGAAGGAAAGAAGGAGAGAGGAAGGGAGGGAGGGAAGAGAGGAAGCAGGAAGAGAAGGGAGTGAGGGAAGGAAGGAAGGAAGGAAGGAAGGAAGGAAGGAAGGAAGGAAAGACGTACTCTGGGAGCACACGGACAGGATGACCATCTTGCAGTCTCGCCGCCGCAGCAGGAAGTCCATCAGCTTCCCCTTGTCCTGCAGCAGGTGGACTGTAGGGGGCAGCTTCACCTGCAGGTACCACAGGTAACCTGGTGCACAGGTGAGGAGATGATGACAAACGTTCCAGCTCACCGTAACTCCAGGAAGTGGGCGGAGACAAACCTTCGCTGGCGCTGATGATGATGTCGGGCTGGAAGACGCTCCAGGAGGAAGAATCTGGCTCAGAACTCAGGAAGATGAACAAAACCTGGCTTTTTAAAGGTTCTGGTGGTTGTGATGCGTAACCGTGGCAACACGTTTTACACAGCAGCCGATTAGCTTCTCACACCTGAACTTTGACCCCAAAGACGACTTCATGGACGCAGAGCAGGACTGATCTAAAGCAGGAATCATCATCCAGGACACGTTACTGTGGAGTACGCATGTCAGGCAGTCTTCAGTCAGAGGCCTCTTCAGATTCATCGCAACACTGACAGCTACAGGAGATCCTTCCTGCCCACAGCATCACCGTCCACGGCGTTACCACAACATTTAACTTTCCATCAGGATGAATAAAGTTTCTCTCATTTTTAATTGAATGGTCCAGAGAAATGTTATAGAATAAACAAATTTGGGTTCATGAAGCTGAAGCAGGAGGAGGAACCGCATCTAGAACCCGAACATGTTCTGAACTTTCTCCTGGATTCTGCTGCTGAATACCGAGACGACTCGACCCAACAAGTCAGTACGGGTTTCCTGACTTGTTCCATCCGCTCCATGGCTCCCCCTACTGTCCGAAACAAGGAATTGAATGAATGAAACGTTCCACCGATTTAACATCTGATGTCCGGGAATTTTAAAGACGCATTTGGAGGCGGAGAAAGCGCTCACTTTCATCAGGCAGCAAAAGTTACTTTACGTTTGGTGTGAAAACACGTAGTGGACTACAACTGAAGAAGAAGAAGAAAAATGGCCGAGCTTAGCGAGCTTCCCCTCCTTCCAGGATGAAGGAAGGATCATAAAATGTGGAGAAAACCTTCAGAAATCTGGATATGTGGAAAGTTGCAGCTATGCTGGGGGAGAAATAATCGGTGGAGTGAGGCAGCGTGGAGGAGAAGATCTCTGTAAGTATTTAAAGCTAACGTCATATATGCGACTTCTGATTCGTTAGCAAATAAATCAGAAATCCTCCATCATTCATTTCAGACTCTCAGAACTTGAAATAAATTAAAGAGGGTATATGCAATTTTTCTGAAATTCATACTCGCGACTGACCCCATGTGGCCAAAAGCGGAACTGATCTTCCTGTCTGCTCGCTCTCGCAGCGCGCGCTCGTACGGCGGTCGCTCTGGTGGCAGAGTGATCTGAAACATTTAACATGAACGCGCTTGATGTCACATCCGCAGACAGCGCGGGAAAATCCGACCCGACAGAAAATAGAGAAAATTGGATCCAGGCTTATAGGTGCAGCAACTGTGAGCTGACAAGGTGTCAGTATGATCATCAGGAGATGTTTGGGTCGTAAACGGTCAAATAAAAAGGCTATTGTTGCCTTTATTTTGGGGAAAAAGTTGCATATAGCCTCTTTAAACGAACTGGTTTAGTTACAATGTTTGAGTAAAAGATTAAATGCTGTCCAATAAGCAGCCGAGTCCTCAGCCCTGTGGTACCGATGCTGTCGGCCATGTTGGAGACGACCTCTGACCCGGCAGATACGACCTGGAAGGATACACAGCTGACACGGAACCGGCGGCTGAGTCGGGACGACGACCGGACCTGCAGACAGAGCAAAGCGTTGAACCTGGAGCGGCGCTCTGAGCGCATCAGGAGGGTTTACCTGAGAGAGGAATCCTGTAGGGATGGATGGAGCGGGCCGGCAGGACGGGTTGGTGAGCGTTAACGGCGCCGTCCGGTTCCTTCAGCTTGATGTCGAAGAGCAGAGACGTCTGATGGAGCAAAAACATGGGAACGATTTATCCATCAGCACGAGTCAGAGTCCAGTCTCTAATGACTGGAATAAACATTTTCTCATCAGATCCACAACATCCACGTCTCCTCTCACTCTGCATCGCCGTGGGTTACCTACAGATGGTTATGAGCCACCAACATCCCATAATAATCCACCAACATCAGTGGATAAAGATCTAGTTCATCCTTTCACAGTAAAACAGGCTGGAGCTCACAGACCGGCTTCCTTTCCCTCCGCATTACATCCCATAAAAACTGAGACTCCAGTCCCCGAGTCCGAGTCGAGACCCGAGTTTCCGGGCACCGGTCCGAGTCGAGAGTCGAGTCTCTGAGCACCGGTCCGAGTCGAGACTCGAGTCTCCGGGCACCGGTCCGAGCCGAGACTCGAGTCTCCGAGCACCGGTCCGAGTCGAGACTCGAGTCTCCGGGCACCGGTCCGAGTCGAGAGTCGAGTCTCCGGGCACCGGTCCGAGTCGAGAGTCGAGACTCGAGTCTCCGGGCACCGGTCCGAGTCGAGAGTCGAGTCTCCGGGCACCGGTCCGAGTCGAGAGTCGAGACTCGAGTCTCCGGGCACCGGTCCGAGTCGAGAGTCGAGTCTCCGGGCACCGGTCCGAGTCGAGAGTCGAGACTCGAGTCTCCGGGCACCGGTCCGAGTCGAGAGTCGAGTCTCCGAGCACCGGTCCGAGCCGAGACCCGAGTCTCCGGGCACCGGTGCGAGTCGAGACTCGAGTCTCCAGGCACCGGTCCGAGCCGAGACTCGAGTCTCCGGGCACCGGTCCGAGCACCGGTCCGAGTCAAGACTCAAGTCTCCGGGCACCAATCCAGTCCGAGTCAAGTCTCCGCGAGCCAGTCGAGTCTCAAGTCTCTGGGAGCCAGTCCGAGTCTCCGGGCACCAGTCCGAGTCTCAAGTCTCCGGGCACCAATCCAGTCCGAGTCTCCGGGCACCAGTCCGAGTCGAGACTCAAGTCTTAGTTCACAAATCCAAGTCAGACTGACCTGAGAGCTCTGATGATGAACGACAACCAGGTTATCTACGATGTTCAGAGCGAACTTCCCGGTGGTGTTCAGCTTCAGGACGTGGCTCTTCTTACAGGCGCCATCCCTGGAGGCAAACAGAACCACAGAACGGTTCAGGTCGGTTCCATCAATACCCGGTTCTGAATCGGTTCTGGTGTCTGATCATCTAGTCCACGAGTGCTCAGATAAACTTTAAAGACGTCCAGTCAGAGGAAATTTCCTGAAGTTTGGAAGATCATGTGACATATATATTTAAGTAGCTTATTAGTTTTACTCATCAAAAAAATTTATTCTTCCCATAAAACAATGGAGCCACTAAATAAAATCACTTTAGACGCTGGATGGAATAAACTGAACAAACATTTTGTATTTTTATGCATTTTCAAAAGATTTCCATGTAAATATTTCATGTTTCCAGCCTCATTAACCGCTTAGTGACTGAACTTATTTACACTTTATTAAAACTAATTGTGATGTTCAAGCAGATGATGAAGTAGTTGATTTCTGTTAATTCAATATATCACGAAGAATAAATATAAATTGAGATATTTGGTAAAACTGGTCACAAATGACTTTTAGAGGGGCAGCAAAAGGTTTTCTATAGGTTTGTGTGGAAATTGCATCAACAGGCATCAGTGGGACACAGCTTTAAGAAAATGATGGTTCTTTTATAGCCAATTGTTACTAAAATCATTTACAAAGAGATGAGAAATAAAAAAGTATTGAAACCGTCTTCAGGTTTCCAGACTACATTTGGTAAGAAGGTGAAAGACGTCTGGATGGAGACGGGATCAGCGGGAATGTTTCCCGTTTGGATCAAAGAGCTGACCAGCTGGTCCTGATGACACCGGTCCAGAACCAGCTGGTCCTGATGACACCGGTCCAGAACCAGCTGGTCCTGATGACACCGGTCCAGAACCAGCTGGTCCTGATGACACCGGTCCAGAACCAGCTCCAGATGTCTGATCCCATCTCTTTCCTTTGACTGGCTAACATCCATGAGCAGCTATGAACCGTGGTTCTAGTTTGACAACAGGAATTATTACAAAAACAAAATAGTCTGTCTTTATGATGTCCTGACCAGCTACCAGTATGTAATAAAAATAATAATAATAATAATAATAACAATAATAATATGTCCTCATGTTCAGATGTTCTTCTGCTACTGGAACAGATGATGTTCTGCTCAGTTCTGCAGGAGAACCTCCAGAACATGCAGGACCTGGAACCGCTGATTTGGTTTATACTTTACACACTGATTCACACCAAACATCAGAATATCATTCATTTTTTCTCGTCTTCAGATTCTGCTGAAGGCAAAGAGAAAGAAAATTCCTGGTAATAATGAGTAATAATAATTATTTGGAAATATTCCAGTTGTAATATTTTAGAATCTGGAGGATAGCGTTAACAAACCGTCTCTGCGCGTCTGATTGTCTCTGCGTCTGATTGTGTCTCTGTGCGTCTGATTGTGTCTCTGCGTCTGATTGTGTCTCTGCGTCTGATTGTGTCTCTGCGTCTGATGGTGTCTCTGCGTCTGATGGTGTCTCTGCGTCTGATTGTGTCTCTGCGTCTGATTGCGTCTGATTGTGTCTCTGCGTCTGATTGTGTCTCTGCGTCTGATGGTGTCTCTGCGTCTGATTGCGTCTGATTGTGTCTCTGCGTCTGATTGTGTCTCTGCGTCTGATTGTGTCTCTGCGTCTGATTGTGTCTCTGCGTCTGATTGTGTGTCTGATTGCGTCTGATTGTGTGTCTGATTGCGTCTGATTGTGTGTCTGATTGCGTCTGATTGTGTCTGATTGCGTCTGATGGTGTCTGATTGTGTCTGATGGTGTCTGATTGCGTCTGATGGTGTCTGATTGCGTCTGATGGTGTCTGATTGCGTCTGATTGTGTCTCTGCGTCTGATTGTGTCTCTGCGTCTGATTGTGTCTCTGCGCGTCCGATTGTGTCTCTGCGCGTCCGATTGTGTCTGATTGTGTCCGATGGTGTCTGATGGTGTCTGATGGTGTCTCTGTGCGTCTGATGGTGTCTCTGTGCGTCTGATGGTGTCTCTGTGCGTCTGATTGTGTCTCTGTGTCTGATTGTGTCTCTGCGTCTGATGGTGTCTCTGCGTGTCTGATGGTGTCTGATGGTGTCAAATGGTGTCTGATGGTGTCTCTGCGCGTCTGATTGTGTCTCTGCGTCTGATTGTGTCTCTGCGTCTGATTGTGTCTCTGCGTCTGATTGTGTCTCTGCGTCTGATTGTGTCTCTGCGTCTGATTGTGTCTCTGCGTGTCTGATGGTGTCTGATGGTGTCAAATGGTGTCTGATGGTGTCTCTGCGCGTCTGATGGTGTCTCTGCGCGTCTGATGGTGTCTCTGCGCGTCTGATGGTGTCTCTGCGCGTCTGATTGTGTCTCTGCGCGTCTGATTGTGTCTCTGCGCGTCTGATTGTGTCTCTGCGCGTCTGATTGTGTCTCTGCGTCTGATTGTGTCTCTGCGTCTGATTGTGTCTCTGCGTCTGATTGTGTCTCTGCGTCTGATTGTGTCTCTGCGTCTGATTGTGTCTCTGTGTGTCTGATTGTGTCTCTGTGTGTCTGATTGTGTCTGATTGCGTCTGATTGTGTCTGATTGCGTCTGATTGTGTCTCTGTGCGTCTGATTGTGTCTCTGTGCGTCTGATTGTGTCTGATGGTGTCTGATGGTGTCTCTGCGCGTCTGATGGTGTCTCTGCGCGTCTGATGGTGTCTCTGCGCGTCTGATGGTGTCTCTGCGCGTCTGATGGTGTCTCTGCGCGTCTGATGGTGTCTCTGCGCGTCTGATGGTGTCTGATTGTGTCTCTGTGCGTCTGATTGTGTCTCTGTGCGTCTGATTGTGTCTCTGTGCGTCTGATTGTGTCTCTGTGCGTCTGATTGTGTCTCTGTGCGTCTGATTGTGTCTCTCTGCGTCTGATGGTGTCTCTCTGCGTCTGATGGTGTCTCTCTGCGTCTGATGGTGTCTCTGCGCGTCTGATTGTGTCTCTGCGCGTCTGATTGTGTCTCTGCGCGTCTGATTGTGTCTCTGCGCGTCTGATTGTGTCTCTGCGCGTCTGATTGTGTCTCTGCGCGTCTGATTGTGTCTCTGCGCGTCTGATTGTGTCTCTGCGCGTCTGATTGAGTCTCTGCGCGTCTGATGGTGTCTCTGCGCGTCTGATGGTGTCTCTGCGTGTCTGATTGTGTCTGATTGTGTCTCTGCGTCTGATTGTGTCTCTGCGTCTGATTGTGTCTCTGCGTCTGATTGTGTCTCTGCGTCTGATTGTGTCTCTGCGTGTCCGATTGTGTCTCTGCGTGTCCGATTGTGTCTCTGCGTGTCCGATTGTGTCTCTGCGCGTCCGATTGTGTCTCTGCGCGTCCGATTGTGTCTCTGCGCGTCCGATTGTGTCTCTGCGCGTCCGATTGTGTCTGATTGTGTCCGATGGTGTCTCTGCGCGTCTGATGGTGTCTCTGCGCGTCTGATGGTGTCTCTGCGTCTGATTGTGTCTGATTGTGTCTCTGCGTGTCTGATTGTGTCTCTGCGTGTCTGATTGTGTCTCTGCGTGTCTGATTGTGTCTCTGCGCGTCTGATTGTGTCTCTGCGCGTCTGATTGTGTCTCTGCGCGTCTGATTGTGTCTCTGCGCGTCTGATTGTGTCTCTGCGCGTCTGATTGTGTCTCTGCGCGTCTGATGGTGTCTCTGCGCGTCTGATGGTGTCTCTGCGTGTCTGATTGTGTCTGATTGTGTCTCTGCGTCTGATTGTGTCTCTGTGTCTGATTGTGTCTCTGTGTCTGATTGTGTCTCTGCGTGTCTGATTGTGTCTCTGCGTGTCTGATTGTGTCTCTGCGTGTCTGATTGTGTCTCTGTGTCTGATGGTGTCTCTGCGTCTGATTGTGTCTCTGCGTGTCTGATTGTGTCTCTGCGTGTCTGATTGTGTCTCTGCGTGTCTGATTGTGTCTCTGCGTGTCTGATTGTGTCTCTGCGTGTCTGATTGTGTCTCTGCGTGTCTGATTGTGTCTCTGCGTGTCTGATTGTGTCTCTGTGTCTGATGGTGTCTCTGCGTCTGATTGTGTCTGATTGTGTCTGATTGTGTCTCTGTGTCTGTGCGTCTGATTGTGTCTCTGCGTCTGATTGTGTCTCTGCGTCTGATTGTGTCTCTGCGTCTGATTGTGTCTCTGTGTCTGATTGTGTCTCTGTGTGTCTGATTGTGTCTCTGCGTGTCTGATTGTGTCTGATTGCGTCTGATTGTGTCTCTGTGTGTGATTGTGTCTCTGTGTGTGATTGTGTGTGTTACCTGGGCAGGTGGTACAGCACCACCTCGGCCCCGGGGCTGTTCACCGTCCTGGAGTGATGCTTCAGGTACATGACGTACAGCTGTCCGTATCTATATACACACACACACACAGCTCAGCTTCAGCAGTCTTCGTCGCGTAGCTCCAACAGACCATCACCTACATGGTTGCCACGGCGATGTCCCTTTCCGACAGGCTCAGCTTGGCGGGTTTGGGGACGACCGGCAGCTCGATCTCAAACTTGGGCATCTTGGTCACGGTCCCGTTCTGGAAGGACAGGTTTAGGGTCAGAACTGGGTCACCTTCATCACCACCGTCATCATCATCAGGAGAGAGACAGACCCTGAAGGCGAAGGGCTGCAGGACATTCCCCTGGACCGTGGTGGACAGCAGGATCACGGCCGTCTCGGGGCAGTACTGGTACCAGTTCACGTTGATGTTCTGACTCTTCAGGAGCTTCAGGCTGCGCTTGTCCGGAAACACCTGGGAGACACGGATGCACAGGTGAGGTCGGGATCGGCCCGGAGCGTTCCCGGTCGGATCCCCGAGCCCCGCGGAACGATCCGCACCGACCTGGTAGAACTCTATCCCCTGGTCCGTTACGAAGACGATCTCGTTCCAGCTGGTCCAACAGAACCCCAGGACGCTGGCGTTCTTCGTCTGCAAGAGCAACAGAAACCGTTAGTGGACCGAACCGCCTCCTGTAACCCGACCTTTGACCTTTGCAGACGGACCAACCTTACACTCCTGGGTGAACTCTGTGTGCGGATAGTCGGGGATGAAGTTGATGAAGTCCTGCGGACAGACAGACGGTCAGGAACCAGAACCAAACAGAACCCAGCCATTCACACGGTCCCTGAACTCACCACAGACTTCAGGGTCCTCTGGACCGCCAGGATCTTGTTCCCGATGGAGAACTTGATGCACTTCACCTCTCCTTTATCGTCCATCCTGCAGAGGAAAACAGAACCCTGCTGAAGGCTAAGCTTGGGCTGACCTTTGACCTTCTGGTTCGGAACGTTTCACAGCTTCTGATCCGATCTGATGTACCTGAAGGCAACGCTGCTTTTGTCGTCCGGCCCCTTCACTACCACTCCCGTGGCTCCGCCTGAACGCACCGCAAACACCTGCAGACAGAAAACAGGGCACAGAAAGCCTCCACACTTAAAACGCTCTAAAAATGAGTACACCCCTCCACCCCTGAGGGGGGGGGGGGGGTGTACTTATCTGCTCAATCTAAACTCCACTCTGTTATTTACTAAATGGATTAGAAAGTTTAGTTTATTCGGCTAAAAGTTTGCACCAATTATTTACATTCAGTGAAGTATCCTGCTTCAACAAAACGTACAAACGGACTGAAGCTACAACTTTTTGTTAACTTAGTAATATTCTTTATGAGGCGGCTGATACAGTCCTAAACAAACTAGTAAACAGAGTTTGTGTATTTTGCAAGTGTAATACTTTTATATATTCTCTTTAGATGGAAGAGACGGTGCAGCTATTCCAGAGATTTGACCCAAAATCTCAGTTTTTGGTTTCTACTCCTCTCAGCTCAGACCGGCTCTGTCTAACTGTGAACATATCCTGTAGGGTTTGTGGCACAAGTTTATTTTTTTCCACTTTGAACGTAATTTTTATTGGATCCAAGTCTACAAAATCATAGGATTTTAATGTTTGCAGGTTTATGAATAGGGAATGAGTTGGTTGAAAACGTAATGAATCTTATTGCCTTGTTTTTCCCCCCTGCAGGTTTGATTTATAGGTATTTCCCCAAATGTCTATACAATAAGTTATATATGGCATGATAAAAGAGTTATATATAAGAACTGAACTCTTTGTTTTCAAATATATATAGATTTATATAATATCACTATTGCTTTTGATCATTTCATTTTGATATTATTAGTCTGCGACTTCCAGTTTAGATCATGATCAATAATAATTCCAAGAAACTAGTAATAGCATATTGTTGAGCATTAGGTTTACTTGCAATGAAAATAATCAGTTTTGGGTTTTTTTTATATTGAAAGACAATTTATCAACATCAAACCAAACTTTGAGCTTATGTAACTCTATCACTCCACCAGACATACTTAAGCATTTTTAGACATTACATAGATCATCGGTATAGAGAATAAATCCTTTAGGTCCAATAATGGATCCCTGAGGAATCCCGCAGCTTACTTTCAACATTTTAGATTTTCTATAATTTAGTTGTGGAGAAACGGAGAAGCTGGGTGGTAAACTAAGTACACCCCATGGTCCAACAGAACCTCCTCCTCCAGCAGCAGCAGTTGTTGATCTGAAGCCATTGCTGATGTCTTTCCACCCTGGCGTCGTGCTGACCTCCAGGTATCCCACCTGGCTGCTGCTCCTCTGAAACTATCGGAACTAGAACTCCTCCATGTTGGGGGAACCGATCAGATTTAACAGAGCCTCTCCGGTCTGTGACCCGGTTCTACAGGTGAGAGCTGCTCAGGTGAACCCAGTGCTAACGGGTTAGCTCACCTGTTTGTTAGCCTCATCAAAGAAGACGTTGTTGACGTTCGACGCATGCTCAAACTGGACCGGGTTCTCGCTCAGCTCCAGGTAATGTTCCTCGGCCATCCCGACTCACCTGTCCGTCTGTTTACCTGCACACTGAAGGAGGGGAAACAGGGCGGAAGCAGCGGCGCATTAGCTTTCGCCGAAGCACAGCACTTCCGCTTCACACTTTCAAAATAAGAGCATCGAGAGCGCTGGGATCAACTTCAGAGATAAATCTGCTTTTAGTTTGACATTTATAACTGTTGATTCAGAGCAAAATGTAGTAATATTAGTTAGAAATGTTTGTTTTTTAGCCAAGTGGTACTTTTCTTCTTACTTTGGGACGTATTTGTTGGTTCTGTTCTCGTTAGAGGCTGGAGGAAATGCAATAAAGTTTCCCTCCTCACAGAAATCATTTCTTATTCCTCATGTTTCTTCCTTCCAGCAACATTTCCTGGTTATTTCCAGAGGTGGGTGGAGTAGCCAAAAATTGTACTCAAGTAAGAGTAGCACTACTTCAACATGTTTCCCCCCAAGTAAAAGTCAAAACTAGCAGTCTGAAAAATTTACTCAAGTTAAAAAAAAGGCTAATTTAGTATTTAGTAACATCTGATTTAAGATTTCTTAAATGTCATCAGTCAGACAAAATTATACAGTCAAATTTGGGTTTTTTAAAGACTAAAATGAATAAAACAGATAATTACAAAATAACACATCTTAAGCAGAGGTCAATATTTTCATTATATCAATACTTACAGTAGAAAATGATTAAGAATACCTTATAACATGGTAAAAAGTACTTCCAGTGACAATTTATTGTGTTTACTGAATATTCACTTGACCTCAAAATGCATCCAGCTCAAATTGTGAGAAAACTTGTGTAGAAACAGGAAGTTTCATTTAATTAAACTGTAGGCGTGTTTAGTTAAAATATGTTGGTCATTCATTGAATTTACTGACAGTAGGAAGAGTTTCCAGAAATTTGACTCCAGTTAAGAGTAGTGATACTTCAAAAAATATTACAAAAGGAATAAAGTATGGCACAGCAAATTTAAATGTAACTAGTTACTCCCCACTTCTGATCATATCCTTCAGTCGTCTGGTTTGTTTTAAATGTTTGTCACTCATCTTCAGTCCAGATGTGGAGGCAGATGAAGCTCCAGTCAAACAGAGTTGATCCATGCGGATTATTACTGGACAAGAATTTTATTTTGAAAGAGCCAGACCGGAAGCATCCACTCAAGTCATGCGACTGGCCGCGGATCACGTGCTTCACGTTCTCAGCTGATTTAATTTGAATATTTCAGGAGGAAATAAAAACTGTTGAGATTCTCAGGTGTTCATCTGTTTTATTGTTTTATCTTCATATCAGGATGAGTCGAGTAAAAACATACAAACATTTATGATGTTTTCCACATGAATCCTAATATTTCTACTTCATCCCGACGAGTTAAAATCAGAGGAAATCTGAGCTGATTGGTTGCAGTTTTCACTGGAGCTCCGACATCTTTTAAAAATCAAACAGATTCAGGACTGAAACACTGAGTTTAGAAATGCAGCTCTCTGGTGATTTAACTAGGACATCTGGTCGACTAGTTAAAACTCATCAGGTAACGAGTGAAAAACCTTCCTCTGCTTCTATTTTCATCATCACATCAAACGACACAGCGATAAAGCAGGAGGACATGACGCTCTCTGCCTCCTGCAGCCAGCAGGTGGCGCTCCGGCCTGTCCTGGGAGGGAGCCAGGCGCCTCCTCTTGGGGTTCATGTCGATCACAGCGAGTTGTGGCGGTGGTGGGGGCGGGGCTTTAGTCGTCGGAGTCGGGTTCTAGAGGAGGGCCGCCGTCCTCCGAGGTCACCGGGAACTTCTTCTTCCCTCGTTTCTGGATGCGATGATTCTCGTTCCTCTTCTCCAAGGCCACGATCTGTCGGAACAGAAGGGGGGAGGTTACTGGGCATGCTCAGATCAGATCCCTGCTTCACCAGGATCACCATTTAGAGGGAACCTTGCCTTCATCATTAATGCATAATAATCCACATCTGGATTATTTTTATTTTGAATCTTCGTGGCATTTTTAAAGTTTCCATTTACTTCTTCAGTAATTTTGCTCTCAGTTAAACGCAGATTTATGTCTTTAACCCGACTACGAAGCAATCTGATTGGCTGGAAGCTTAGTTAGCTCCACCCAGGAGGAACACGCGACGCAGGGCTCCTAATCTCTAGTATCCACGTCTAAATAGTTCATTATATATATATATATATATATATATATATATATATATATATATATATATATATATATATATATATATATATATATATATATATATATATATATATATATATATATATACACATATTGTTTGAGATGTCTTACAATAACCCTGAAACGTCAGTTTTACAGTGGAGGGCATAATGTATAGCAATTCTCTTTTTCTACCACAAGAGGGAGCTCCACCTAAAGCCATGAAAAGGCCTGCCGTTTTTCGACCAATCACAGGCCGGCTGTGACTGGGGGAGACAGTTTAAGTGCAGCATGTCACTTATGTCTCCTAATTTCTCAGCCATTTTAACAGGCAACGCAGCTTCCGAACTACTCTTAATATCTTAAGAACTGTAAGGCGTATCGACGTCACCAATATACCGTTTTTATCGGAACGGATAGGGGAACGCTCTTAAACCACTCAATTTGTTGAAAATATTATATTACAGCCGTAAAATCATGTCAAACATGTTGATAAATTTGATGAAAACAATCTGTCTTTCCTTGGTCCCAATCTACATCCTCTTACTCTGAAAATATAAGGGCTATCGAAATTATTCTTTCACTTTAAGTATCAGCAGGCTTTGATGAAGAATCATGGTGCGTTTCGTGTGTGTACTTCAATCTGTCTAGGAGCAGTGATTTTGTAAAAATGAGCATGATTTTGACGACATGTTTAGCCGCATGCTGTCATTCCATTAATGGTTGTCTAGGTGGTGTCCTGCAAACGATGTGGGCTACTTTGATAACTGGAGAACTTTTTGGGGAAAACCTGGTCTGATCCGGAGAGACGGCATCCATCCCACTTTGGATGGAGCAGCTCTTCTTTCTAGGAATATGGCCGAATTTATTAGTCCTCCAAAACACTGACAACCCAGGGTCCAGACCAGGAAGCAGAGTCGTAGTTTAACCCACCTCTCTGCTGCTTCTGTACTGTTACCCCCCCATTACCCTATAGAAACAGTGTCTTGCCCACGGCCAAAATTAAATGGATTAAAAGTTAAGCCAACAAAAGCAAATTATGGAAATCTCATAAAGATAAATACAACTTTGACTGAACAGAAAAATAAATCTATTAAATGTGGTTTATTAAACATAAGATCTCTCTCCTCAAAGACTTTGTTAGTAAATGACTTGATTTGTGATAATCACATTGATTTCCTTTGTCTCACAGAAACCTGGTTGCAGCAGGAGGATTATCTCAGTATAAATGAGTCAACTCCTTCCAGTCATTTAAATTTTCACATTCCTAGAAATACTGGGCGAGGAGGAGGAGTTGCAGCCATTTTCCGTTCTGATTTACTAATTAGTCCCAGACCAATTGATAGCTACAGTTCTTTTGAGCATCTAACCCTTAATTTTCCTCATCCAAGTTGCAAAACATTGAGACCATTTTTGTTTGTGGTTTTGTATCGTCCACCAGGCCCTTACTCTCAATTCTTGGATCAGATCTCACATTTTTTATCTGATTTAGTATTAAATACTGATAGGGTTATTATAGTGGGGGACTTCAATATTCATGTGGATACTGAAAGTGATAGCCTAAATTCAGCCTTTAATGCTATTTTAGACTCAATTGGCTTTACTCAAAAAATACAGGGATCGACCCACTCAGGTAAACACAATTTGGACCTTGTACTGACATACGGTGTTGAGTGTGAGGAAATAACAGTCCACCCACATAACCCGGTCCTGTCTGACCACTTCTTAATAACTTCTGAATTTACTTTAACTGACCATCTTAAATCTGAAAGAAAATGTCATTATAGTAGAGCTTTATCAGACAATGCTGTAACAATTTTAAAAGAATCTGTTCCATTCTTACTTTCCTCAGTGTCTCAGAGTAACACAGTGGATGGCAGCAATTCTATCTCTAACCCTTCAGAAATTGATGATCTGGTTCACAGCGTTACGTCCTCATTGCGTTTGGCATTAGATAGTGTAGCCCCCTTAAAAAAGAAAGCGGCTAGCCATAGGAGGCTGACTCCTTGGTTTAACGCAGAGTTGCGTACTTTAAAGCAGAATACTAGGAAGTTGGAGAGAAAATGGCGCTCTACACACCTAGAGGATTCCTATTTAACCTGGAATAACAGTCTACTGCTGTATAAAAAGACCCTTCGACAAGCTAGAACAGCATATTTTTCATCATTAATAGAGGCAATAAAAACAATCCTAGGTTTCTTTTTAGTACAGTTGCCAAACTTACACAGAGTCATAGCTCTGTTGAGCCAACTATTCCCCCAGCTCTTAGCAGTGATGATTTTATGGGATTCTTCATAAATAAAATTAATTCTATTAAAAATAAAATCATTGGCATCCTCCCAAACATGATTACTTCTTCCTCAGTAAATGAGGCAGCATCGGAAAGAACTGTAGAACCTCATTTGTGCTTAGGCTGTTTTGATTCAGTCGAGCTTTCAGAATTATCTAAAATATTAGCCTCATCTAAACCTTCAACTTGTATGTTGGACCCAATCCCAACCAAATTATTTAAAGAAGTTTTCCATTTGGTTCCTGGCCCCATTTTGGATATGATGAATCTATCCTTAGTAAACGGATACGTACCACAGGAATTTAAAATAGCTGTAATTAAACCTTTACTCAAGAAACCTTCCCTTGATCAAGATGACTTAGTGAATTACAGACCTATATCTAACCTTCCTTTCTTATCCAAAGTCCTTGAGAAAATTGTTGCTAATCAAGTCTGTGAGCATCTAAACAGTAACGAGCTGTTTGAAGAGTTTCAGTCAGGTTTTAGAGCTCATCATAGCACTGAAACAGCACTGGTGAAGGTTACTAATGATATTCTCATGGCCTCAGATAATGGACTTGTGTCTGTTCTGGTTTTGTTAGATCTCAGTGCTGCTTTTGACACAGTCCATCATAATATTCTCTTAGAAAGGCTTGAACATGTTGCAGGGATCAAAGGAACAGCACTAGGCTGGTTTAAATCAGATTTGTCTGATAGATTCCAGTTTGTTCGTCAAAATCAGAAGTCACTAATAGGCGGACCGCGGTCCGGGTCCGGACCGAAATGCTGTCTCATGCGGACCTGAGCCGAATGCCAAAACAAAAATGACTATTTATAACCTTAATGAGCGCTTCTGGCTGGCGCAGCTTTTGCGTTCTTTACGGTAGTGTTGTAGTGTCCTTGGAAACCCGCAGGCCAATGGTATGCAAGTTTTGCCATACCACGTGATACCACCAAAGCCAATAAGCACTTTGCATTCCAGCCGGGAAACCTTCGGAAAAAAACGAAGCGTAGCAAAAATAAACAGAGAGATACCGGCCGAAATAAAGAGAAATATCACAGCGGAGAGGAGGAGAGATTCAGGTGGACAGAAGGAAAAATACCGGCAGTGAAAGTTTGAGCTACAGGCGAAGTAGAGGGAGAAACGGGCGGCAGGAGGAGAAATCCTGGCGGAGATGAGTGATACAGGGAGAAACAGAGGGATGAGAAAGAGGAAAGGAAAAAACTGATAGTTTAAGGGGAGAGAAATAGGCAAGGGAAACGGTACAAGTAGAAGAATAACAAATGGCAGCCTCTAAAAAACGCAAAGTGGACAGTGAAAATAGAGCATTTAATCCGGATGGACAGAGTCCTTTCTCTTTGTACTTCCCAGTGGAGGCACAAAACCTGTTTGTCTCATATGTTCAGAAACTGTGGCAGTTAGTTAAAGTGGCAATGTGAAACGCCATTATGAGACAAAACATCAAAGTTTTGAAAAATCAATCTTTTGTTTGAGACAGTTTAGTCCTCATTTGAAAAAGAAAAATTTAAAATTCTTTCTACATTTATTGTTTTCTGAAGTTAGTTTGTGAACATGCACAGTTGCCATGTCTTATTTTCTTGTTTACATGTTATCCTAATTTTATTTAGTAAATGAGAGAACATTACACATTTGAGAAATCATACATATATGTTTAGTACTTTGTGACAATAAATGTCAAAAATATTTCAATAACACTGAATTCATTTCATTTGATAGGCTAATCAAGAATGCAGATGTTGATACAATTGCTAAGAAATATAAATATATAGTATCACACTAAATTGTAGGACATTATAATCTTCCGGACCGTAGCCTCAACAAATTTTCTCGGACTGGACCTCTTTAAATTTCATTTGATTACCCCTGATCTAAATGATCAATCTTCTTCACTCTCAAGGGTTACTTGTGGAGTTCCACAGGGTTCTGTGCTTGGACCAATTCTGTTCACCATATATATGCTCCCAATTGGTAGAATCATTAGACAGCATGGGATAAATTTCCACAGCTATGCAGATGATACACAACTATATTTATCCATAAATCCTGATGAACCCAGTCAGTTAGGTAGATTACAGGCATGTCTGGAAGACATAAAAACATGGATGACCCTAAACTTTTTGCTTTTAAATTCTGACAAGACAGAAGTTGCTGTCTTTGGACCAGAAGTTCTTAAACAGAAACTGATTAGTCAATCACTTCATCTGGATGGCATTAAATTGTCCCCCAGTAATAACGTAAAGAACCTCGGCGTTATTTTTGACCAAGACTTGACATTTAAATCCCATATTAAACAGGTTTCTAGGATTTCCTTCTTTCACCTCCGGAATATTGCTAAAATTAGAAACATCCTGTCCAGGAGTGATGCTGAGAAACTAGTCCATGCATTTGTTACCTCAAGGCTGGACTACTGTAATTCTTTACTATCAGGTAGTCCACAAAATGCCATTAAAAGCCTTCAGTTTTTTTCAAAATGCTGCAGCAAGAGTTCTGATGAATATTAAAAAGAGAGATCACATTTCTCCTGTTTTAGCTTCCCTTCATTGGCTCCCTGTTAAATCCAGAATAGAATTTAAGATCCTTCTTCTTACATACAAAGCCCATAATAATCAGCTCCATCATACATCAGAGATCTGATTGGTCCATATGTTCCTAACAGAGCCCTTTGCTCTCAGACTGCAGGTTTACTTGTAGTTCCTAGGATTTCTAAAAGTAGAATGGGAGGCAGATCTTTTAGTTATCAGGCTCCTCTCCTGTGGAACCAGCTCCCAGCTTTAGTCCGTGAGGCAGACACTCTGTTTACTTTTAAGGCCAGGCTTAAAACTTTCCTTTTTGATAAAGCTTATAGTTAGAGTGGCTAAGGTCATCCTGAGCTATCTCTGTAGTTATGCTGCTATAGGCTTAGACTGCTGGAGGACAGACTTACCACTTTTCTTCACTCTGCTACTTTTCTCTCCTACTACTCTCCAGTTGTATTATTTGCTGTTATTTCGACTGTTAACTTTGTTTTCTCTCAGTGTTTTTCTCTCCATAGAAGATATACCTGGTCTGGTATCCTGCTTGGCTGCAATGCCCTGTTGGACGGGGGGCATCGACTGGGATGATCCTCCCAGTAACTGAACATCCACTGTGTCCTGTTATCAACTTTTTACTTTCTGTAACATAGAAAGTTCTCTTATATCAGATCTTCTGTTCCTTCTGTGTTTCTGCTCTGTCTTCTCAAACCCCCAGACGGTCGTGGCAGATGGCCGCTCCTACTGAGCCTGGTTCTGTTGGAGGTTTCTTCCTGTTAAAGGGGAGGTTTTTTTGTTTGTTTGTTTGTTTTCTTAGAGGGTTTTTTATTAAATGCATCTGTAGCACTGTTAAAAAGTTTATCAATGGTGCAAAAAAGGATTTTGGAATTATTTTTATGTTCCGAGATGATTTTGGAGAAGTATGACATTCTTGAATTTCTTACTGCATTGTTGTATAATTTGAGAAGATCTGTGTATATCTGATGGTTTATTGTGGTTTTACTTTTCCTCAATTTTCTCTCAGCCGTCCTACAATTTCTCTTCATTTTTCTGAGGTTTTCATTCTTCCACGGCGTTGCAGCTTTAGATTTTAAACTTTTAACTTGTAGTGGAGCAAGCCGGTCAAGAGTGGACTGACGCCTTCTGTTATATAATATAATAAAATGACAGTTCATGAAAATTCTCACTTCCCAGATACATTGCAGCAGAACAACTTCTCCAAAAAAAGGTTCAGAATGACATTAAAAAAACATTTATTGTGCAAAATGGGTTAAAAAATTTTTTAAAATCTTTTTCCAAAAAATACGACAAAAATTCTCACAACATGATGATGAAGATATTTTAAATAAATTAAGAGCTAAATGTTATGAAAACAGTTTGAAATTGTCCGCTTTCCTGGTAACTTATTTATACATTTAATATCGCACAAAAATAAAGCTGCAGATATTTGAATTAAAAATGCTTCAAGTTCAACAGTTTTTTCCCCGTTAAATGGAAAACAACACATTTTAAACTTGCGATATTTAGTGTAAAGACGAACACTGAACATCAGTATTTACCCTCCTTGATGACAGCTTGATGACATCATCAAAATGCGCGACTGCGGTAGGCAGGTATAGTCAGAATCTCTACCTTTGGCTACGTTTCAATAATTTCTACCTTTTATAATCGCCCAACGCTGATTTGATCCCCGTCTGAACAGATCAGAGGAGGTCGCAGTGACCAATACAGTCTCTCTGATCCGTTCGATCCCAGTATTCCATGTTTTTCCTGATGGATTTTCATTCATCCTTTGGTTGGAAGGCAGCAACTTCCCAAGAAAGTGACGAGAGAAAAATGGAGCCAAAATGGAAACGATGTCCCGCGAAAAGCCGTTTTATTTTTCCAGACGGGAACATTTCTGGTCTCTTTTTACGTCTCGATGCAGAACGACATCCCCACGGCATGATGATGCTGCCACCACCACCGTGCTTCACTGTAGGGAAACGTTCTGTGGTTCCGGTGTTCTGCTCACCTCTGACGCCAGTCAGAATCTAAGCGGTTCTGCTCGGATATAAACGGGTCGCTGAGATCTTCCTCTGATCGGTGGAAACATCTCAGCTCGGTTTGGCGTCGAATGTTTGCCGTGAACACCTCCGATTGTTTACTTTTCATTTATAAAAAGGGGAAATTAATTCCATCTGGACCCAATGTGGGTCCAGAACCACGGCGGGTCCGTTACCTCGGCGACGAACAGTGCCTCGTCCTCGGCGACCACCGGGATGTTCAGGCCGGTCACCGCGTTGAAGAGGTCGTAGACGCTCAGGGCCTCGCTCACTCCTCTCTTCTGGAAGAACTGCAGAACCAGAACCCGAACCGTCAACCACCACTCATCTCGTTAACCACCCGATACCTGATTGGAGCAGTCGTTACCGTGGAGACGTTCCTGCAGTCTCTGAAGAGGAACTCCAGGCCGTGGGGATGGATGGGCTCCACCGACTGGCTGACGTCTATCAGCCACACCTGGAGGAAGAGGAGGAGAGATGAAGGTGAGACCGAGGTCAGAACCAGGTGAGCAGAACCAGGAAGCCGGGTCAGTACCTTCCCCTGGAACCACAGCATGTTGTATTCGCTGAGGTCGGCGTGGACCAGGTTACAGTCCTTATAAAGACGCTGCATCAGCTGCAGAGACACAAGGCCAGATGGGAGTTTATAATCATGTTACTGAGACAAAACAGGAAAAATAATTATGGCTGTTAAATTATCTCGTTAACTAATTACAGCCATATTTAGTGCGCCTGTTTCTGCATGCGAGTTGCCTTTAAATAAAATCAGTTTTTATGCTTTGGGCTTCTTGTGCTTCAGCTGTTAAAGCCTAGTTTATGTTTTTCCGTCTGCGGAGGTGCAGAGACACGCTACGCCATTAACACCTGGCGGTACGCCTCCCCCTACCTCCGACATCTGGCGGTACGCCTCCCCCTACCTCTGACACCTGGCGGTATGCCTCCCCCTACCTCTGACACCTGGCGGTATGCCTCCCTCTAACTCTGACACCTGGCGGTATGCCTCCCCCTACCTCTGACACCTGGCGGTATGCCTCCCCCTACCTCTGACACCTGGCGGTATGCCTCCCCCTACCTCTGACACCTGGCGGTATGCCTCCCCCTACCTCTGACACCTGGCGGTATGCCTCCCCCTACCTCTGACACCTGGCGGTATGCCTCCCCTTACCTCTGACACCTGGCGGTATGCCTCCCCCTACCTCTGACACCTGGCGGTATGCCTCCCCTTACCTCCGACACCTGGCGGTATGCCTCCCTCTAACTCTGACACCTGGCGGTATGCCTCCCCCTACCTCCGACACCTGGCGGTACGCCTCCCTCTAACTCTGACACCTGGCGGTATGCCTCCCTCTAACTCTGACACCTGGCGGTATGCCTCCCCCTACCTCTGACACCTGGCGGTATGCCTCCCCCTACCTCTGACACCTGGCGGTACGCCTCCCCCTACCTCCGACATCTGGCGGTACGCCTCCCCCTACCTCCGACACCTGGCGGTACGCCTCCCTCTAACTCTGACACCTGGCGGTATGCCTCCCCCTACCTCTGACACCTGGGGGTATGCCTCCCCCTACCTCCGACATCTGGCGGTATGTCTACCCCCTACCTCTGACACCTGGCGGTACGCCTCCCCCTACCTCTGACACCTGGGGGTATGCCTCCCCCTACCTCTGACACCTGGGGGTATGCCTCCCCCTACCTCCGACATCTGGCGGTATGTCTACCCCCTACCTCTGACACCTGGGGGTATGCCTCCCCCTACCTCTGACACCTGGGGGTATGCCTCCCCCTACCTCTGACACCTGGGGGTATGCCTCCCCCTACCTCCGACATCTGGCGGTATGTCTACCCCCTACCTCTGACACCTGGCGGTACGCCTCCCCCTACCTCTGACACCTGGCGGTACGCCTCCCCCTACCTCCGACATCTGGCGGTAGGTCTACCCCTACCTCTGACACCTGGCGGTACGCCTCCCCCTACCTCCGACATCTGGCGGTAGGTCTACCCCCTACCTCCGACATCTGGCGGTATGCCTCCCCCTACCTCTGACACCTGGCGGTACGCCTCCCCCTACCTCTAACACCTGGCGGTACGCCTCCCCCTACCTCTAACACCTGGCGGTACGCCTCCCCCTACCTCTAACACCTGGCGGTACGCCTCCCTCATCTCCTCGGACCCCAGCATGACGTTCTTTAGCTTGGGAGCAGGGACGTGCTCCTTCCCGATGAAGGACATCACCAGGATGTGTTTCTTCAGGAGAACCACGTCTGGACAGGGAATCCCAGCCTTCTTCATCCTGGTGAGACAGTTGCCACCGTTACAGAAGGGCTCCGGCCGGTTCTGCTCCTGGGAGCGGTTCTGTTACCTGCCCAGGTTGTACATCTCCTTCTCGGCCCAGAGCTGGATCACCTTCCTGGGGTTGAGCTTGCTGAAGCGGTCCTTGAAGTGGTAGTCGTCCTTGATGTAGCGGTCCCGGTTCTTGAACTCGTTCAGCGTGGTCTTAAACACCTTCAGAACCACCTCCTCCGGGACGGGCCTCTCCTCCAGGCTGGGACACACAGACCCAAACGGTTCCGGTTAGTATCCCAGACCAGACCCCCTCCTCCATGGTTCCCGACGGCCTCACCTTCCTCCGTCTGCGTGGAAAACCACAGACTCCTTCCCGGTGCTGATGCAGCCATTGATGTTCTCCAGAACCCCAGCGTTCACCATCTTGTACATGAGGAGGCGGGTCCGCTGGTCCACGGCTTGTTCCTGAGGAGGACGGAGACACGGTTCTGGACTGAGCACGGACTAGGAAGGTTCTGAGCGGCGCAGGGATACGTACGGCCGTGGAGTGCTCCTTCTTCTCGTGCAGCCGGGCGCTCCGCCGCTGCTCGCTGTAGCAGTGCTGCTTCAGGGAGTTGAAGACCTGGTTGGACAGCTTCAGGTCCATTCCCAGCCCGTCCCCCACATGGACCTCCGGAGCGAACTGGACCACCGACAGAACACATCCGGGTTTATACGAGCGGGAATTTAGACCGGAACCAGGATTCTGGAACTAGAGCGTTGGACTCACGTTGTCCATGCGGGCCGTGTTCTTCCGTCCACAGACGTCCTCGTCGTGTTTGGTGGTGATGTTCTTCCCCTTCCCGCTGAAGCCTCTCCTGGGAGTCGTCGGATGCTTGTCTGAATCACACACACACGTTACAGAATGACACCAGTTACCTCTGACCCGGTCCGCCTGCAGCAGAACCTCACCGGCTCTGTACGGGTCGTGACTCGTGTCCTGCCAGTCCACCTCGTCTTCAGAGCTGTCGCTGTCTTCGTAAGGATGGACCATCCGGTAGTTCTCGAAGGAGATGGAGACTGGAGCCAGACAGGAGAACAGAAGAACATCAGCTTCTAGGAATCTGAACTCAACTAGGACTTTAATGACTCTGGATCTGAACAGTTCTCAGTTTCTGACCCATCAGAGAACTGTTCAGATCTGCAATATCTGTCCTGTAAGAAAAGAACCACTAAAACCCGAAGGTGATGGACAAACATAAGAATTCGTTCACATTCAGAAAACGCGTCAGGAATCGCTCGTGTTCGGGTAACGGGCCGGGAACCGTTTGGGGAACGGGCCGGGAACTGTTCGGGGAACGGGTCGGGGACCGTTCGGGTAACGGGCCGGGGACCGTTCGGGTAACGGGCCGGGGACCGTTCGGGTAACGGGTCGGGAACCGTTCGGGTAACGGGCCGGGGACCGTTCGGGTAACGGGCCGGGGACCGTTCGGGTAACGGGCCGGGGACCGTTCGGGTAACGGCCGGGGACCGTTCGTGTTCGGGTAACGGACTGGGAACGGGTCGGGAACCGTTCGGGTAACGGGCTGGGGACCGTTCGGGGAACGGGTCGGGAACCGTTCGGGTAACGGGTCGGGGACCGTTCGGGTAACGGGCCGGGGACCGTTCGGGTAACGGGCCGGGGACCGTTCGGGTAACGGGCTGGGAACGGGTCGGGAACCGTTCAGGTAACGGGCCGGGGACCGTTCGGGTAACGGGCCGGGGAACGGGTCGGGAACCGTTCGGATAACGGGCCGGGGACCGTTCGTGTTCGGGTAACGGGCCGGGAACGGTTCGGGGAACAGGCCGGGAACGGTTCGGGGAACGGGCCGGGTAACGGGCCGGGAACCGTTCGGGTTCGGGTAACGGGCCGGGAACCGGTCGGGGAACGGGCCGGGAACGGCTCGGGGAACGGGCCGGGAACGGTTCGGGGACCGTTCGGGTAACGGGCCGGGAACCGTTCGGGTAACGGGCCGTGAACGGTTCGGGGAACAGGCCGGGAACGGTTCGGGGACCGTTCGGGTAACGGGCCGGGTAACGGGCCGTGGACCGTTAAGGTAACGGGCCGGGGACCGTTAAGGTAACGGGCCGGGGACCGTTCGTGTTCGGGTAACGGGCCGGGTAACGAGTCGGGAACTGTTCGGGTAACGGGCCGGGGACCGTTCGTGTTCGGGTAACGGGCCGGGAACCGTTCGGGGAACGGGCCGGGAACCGTTCGGGTAACGGGCCGGGAACCGTTCGGGTAACGGGCCGGGAACCGTTCGGGTAACGGGCCGTGAACGGTTCGGGTAACGGGCCGTGAACGGTTCGGGGAACGGGCCGGGAACCGTTCGGGTAACGGGCCGGGTAACGGGCCGGGGACCGTTCGGGTAACGGGCCGGGGACCGTTCGGGTAACGGGCCGGGGACCGTTCGGGTAACGGGCCGGGGACCGTTCGGGTAACGGGCCGGGGACCGTTCGTGTTCGGGTAACGGGCCGGGTAACGAGTCGGGAACCGTTCGGGTAACGGGCTGGGGACCATTCGGGGAACGGGTCGGGAACCGTTCGGGTAACGGGTCGGGGACCGTTCGGGTAACGGGCCGGGGACCGTTCGGGTAACGGGCCGGGGACCGTTCGGGTAACGGGCCGGGGACCGTTCGGGTAACGGGCTGGGAACGGGTCGGGAACCGTTCAGGTAACGGGCCGGGGACCGTTCGGGTAACGGGTCGGGAACCGTTCGGATAACGGGCCGGGGACCGTTCGTGTTCGGGTAACGGGCCGGGAACGGTTCGGGGAACAGGCCGGGAACGGTTCGGGGAACGGGCCGGGAACCGTTCGGGTTCGGGTAACGGGCCGGGAACCGTTCGGGTTCGGGTAACGGGCCGGGAACCGTTCGGGGAACGGGCCGGGAACGGCTCGGGGAACGGGCCGGGAACCGTTCGGGGAACGGGCCGGGGACCGTTCGGGGAACGGGCCGGGGACCGTTCGTGTTCGGGTAACGGGCCGTGGACCGTTCGGGTAACGGGCCGTGGACCGTTCGGGTAACGGGCCGGGGACCGTTCGGGTAACGGGCCGGGGACCGTTCGGGTAACGGGCCGGGGACCGTTCGGGTAACGGGCCGGGGACCGTTCGGGTAACGGGCCGGGGACCGTTCGTGTTCGGGTAACGGGCCGGGTAACGAGTCGGGAACTGTTCGGGTAACGGGCCGGGAACCGTTCGGGTAACGGGCCGGGAACCGTTCGGGTAACGGGCCGGGAACCGTTAAGGTAACGGGCCGGGTAACGGGCCGTGGACCGTTAAGGTAACGGGCCGGGGACCGTTCGTGTTCGGGTAACAGGCCGGGTAACGAGTCGGGAACTGTTCGGGTAACGGGCCGGGGACCGTTCGTGTTCGGGTAACGGGCCGGGAACCGTTCGGGGAACGGGCCGGGAACGGCTCGGGGAACGGGCCGGGAACCGTTCGGGTAACGGGCCGGGAACCGTTCGGGTAACGGGCCGGGAACCGTTCGGGTAACGGGCCGGGAACCGTTAAGGTAACGGGCCGGGTAACGGGCCGTGGACCGTTAAGGTAACGGGCCGGGGACCGTTCGTGTTCGGGTAACAGGCCGGGTAACGAGTCGGGAACTGTTCGGGTAACGGGCCGGGGACCGTTCGTGTTCGGGTAACGGGCCGGGAACCGTTCGGGGAACGGGCCGGGAACGGCTCAGGGAACGGGCCGGGAACCGTTCGGGTAACGGGCCGGGAACCGTTCGGGTAACGGGCCGGGAACCGTTCGGGTAACGGGCCGGGAACCGTTCGGGTAACGGGCCGGGAACCGTTCGGGTAACGGGCCGGGGACCGTTCGTGTTCGGGTAACGGGCCGGGAACCGTTCGGGGAACGGGGAAGACGAGTCTACCGGTTATACACAGAAACTAATCTAGCAGCTATCAGTACGCTGCTCTCCGCCACATATTATGGGATGGAATGAAGGACATTTCCTTCCTGTTTCAGACTTGAAGCTCCACTTGGGCTGAAGTCTGGTAAACATGAGCTGCAGCTCGGGGAGGACGCCCCGGACAGAACCGATAAGGGGGAACATGTTTCTGCTAACATGATACATGAAAACAGAGACGATTCTTTCACAGCTAAAGCGCAAAACATTTACTGTATTTTTTAAATTTCGCGCTGCAGCCATGATGTTTCCGCCGGTCCATCCCCTAAAAATGTACCTTTATGTTTCTCTAATACAATTATTACGAAAAATAAATCGGTTTCTCAACACTTTTGAATCATTATTGATGTTGCAAGATTTACATCGAAGTAAATCGATTTACGTTGAATCGACTCGCCTCCTAGTTCGGTGTTAAATCTTTAAGAGACAAACCGGACTGAAACAGAGAAGAACGGGTTAAAGTCAGAGGAAAAGTTCTGACGGAGCTCCAGGAAGACCCAGAGAACCGCTCAGACCAGTTTCAGAGGAGGGAAAGGAGCGTCTAAAGACATGACATGGTTCTGGTTCCGGATGTCTCAGAGTTCTAACCATGCAGATGATGAAGCAGCACCAGAACCTGGTGGGTTCTACCTTTACTGTCTCCGTTGAACTTCTTCTCCTCCCGGCGGAGCTGGTTGTCGAACTCGCGGTCAAACTGCATCTGCAGCATCTGGGCCAGCATCAGGTCGCTGGTGGTTTCGGGGTTCTCCTCCAGGTCCGCCGCCGCCGGGCTGTAGAGGAGTGGAACGGGTCAGAACCAGCCTGAGAAGCTTAAACCTTCTGATCGGACCAGAAGGAATCACCTTCAGGTCCCATTTAGAACAGTTTATTCATCAGAACCAATAGGCTGAACGAGGATCAGAAGGCAAACATGAGCCCAGCTTCTGGATCAACAGGAGCCGGTTCCTTTTCCAGAACCATGAAACTGGACTCACCCTGAGAGCGCTGGGAAGGCTCGGTTCTCCTCGTCCAGCTGTCGGGCCAGCTCCTCGCTCATCACCTCCGTCAGAGAGCAGGCCGGCGCCGCCGGGCCCACCGGGCCCCACGGACTCTGTAGGGACAAAGAAAGAAGGATTAGTTCCAGCAGAAGGTTCTGTCTGGTTCTGGTCCCAGAAGCAGCAGGTTCTGTCTGGTTCTGGTTCTGACTGGACCCAGACACCAGATCATTAGGTGTCTGGCTGATTAAAGGCTGAATGTAATCCTGTTTGGTTGTAATCTGATTACTCTGCTGCTCCATTACTCCCACATTGAGGCTGTAAAATCTATCTGATCTGATTGGCTCTTCCACTGGTGACAGCAGGCTGAATCCGACCAATCAAACTGGGCCGTGGTGATAAACTGAGTCATGAAGCGATGGAGGTGCAGGACAAGTTCAGACATGTCCTGAGCTGACTGTGGCCACGCCCACACCTCTAATGACCTCACAGAAACACACTTTTAAAAGTGTATTATCATAGTTTACAGATAGATGCACACATTTTATCATAAAATGAATGATCAGTTGTTCAGTTACACAATGTGACTTCCTGTCTGATACGAAGCAGATCATTGGCTTCTGTTTACGTTTTTTCTCATCTAATTAATATCCGTTAGCAGCCAGAACCAGCAGCGGTTCACTAAAACAGGCCGCATCGAAATAAAATAACAGCTTTTATTTCTCAATTTTCCCTAAAAAAAACAGAACTAAAACATCCTTTTGTTTAAACCATCCAGTCTGTCATCAGTGTTCTCTGGTGCTTCCATAACTGTAATTAACATGACATCATAAGTCCAGAGGTCATAAAAAGAAACAGGAAATTAGTTTTACTGTCATCCAGAAATATTTCATGTTTATTTTAAACACCAAACGAAACGTCATCTTGTTTTGTTTCGGGTCTGAAAATAATCTGTTGACATTTTTAAACACAGTGAAAACTTTTTACTGTAACAAACATGACCTCAAGGCTCAATAAAGGCCACACACACAAAATATTATATTTAAACAATTTTAAAAAGGCTGAATATTCATCAAAGATCGTCTATTAAAACATAAGCCATCATAATATCTGCAACGTTTTGAAATTGGTTCATTTTTGTTTTGTTGGGCTAAATTTTTCATGTTTATTCATGAAAATGTTAAAATATTCATTAATTATATAATGTTATTAATGATCTTTAAAAAAACATGAAAATGAATTGAGGTTTTGTTGTGTCTGATCTTTATTAACCGGTCCAATTAAACCTCAGATTATTGGGATTAATTTATTAATAAAATATTGATTTCTAGCTGTTTAGTTTGGGTCTGATTATCAGCACTGAGCTGCTGTTGTTGACTGTAAGAAGGAAACCCAGTTATTAAATATGATCTCCTGTTTAGTTTCCTTACGACCTGAGGGAATATTTAGTTTAAAGAATAATTTCTTCTCTTCGGATTCATTTTAACTTTAGTCAGAGAGGCCTGAGCTGCAGCTAACAGAGCGATTCCAACTGCTTAAAATGGAATCAAACTAAAACCAGACGAGATAAATAATTAAACATCAGTAGAGAAACATATCTGCGTACCTTCTGACTTTGAGCTGCGACTCCTGATTGGTCCATGCCTCAAATATCGATCCGCTGATTGGTTCTTTACGGGACGGATGGTGGGTAGCTGCGGAGCTAACTGCGCTTTAACTTCGACAAAGAAACGATGTAAAAAAAAAACACGAAAACTGCGCGTAAACCGATGTGACGCAAACAGAAAGCCGCAGTCTGGACTTCAGTGGATCTAAACAATGTTTAATGTTTCAGTAACAGCGGCTTTTAGGAGGTCTTAGATGGATTTTAAGGTGGAAATGAAACAAGATCGAGACAGAACAGTGCGAACCTTGGAATGGCAGGAAGTACGTCACAGCTCAGTTTATATAAATCACGCCTTCAGAATAAAAGCCTTTTATTTTGGTACATGTTATGAAAACTAACCGAAAATCTGGGAAAATGCCGCAACAACATGGTTTTCAGTTGGATTGATTGATCTAAATTACAACAATAAAGACACAATAAATGTAATTCGATTAGAAATAGTCCAAAGTACCATTTATTTATAACTACTGCTTTTATTTAATCAAGACTGTCTCATTGCTGAAATGCAAAGAATTAAACACCAAAATGTTTAAGAACTAAATGTTTTACATATAAAGACCAGATAAACATCTCGGAGGAGGACATGTGGAAACATTTCATTTTTACTTATCACAAAGGAAAGCAAATACACACACACACACACACACACATATATATATATATATATATATATATATATATATATATATACATACATACATATACATATATACATATACACATATGTATACATACATACATATATACATATATATATATATACATATATACATATATATGTATATATGTATATATGTAAATATATACATAAATACATATATACATATATATATGTATGTATATGTATATATATATGTGTATATGTATATGTATATGTATATGTATATATGTATATATATGTATATGTATATATGTATATGTATATATATGTATACATATACATACATATACATATATACATATACATACATACATATACATATACATATATATATATATATATATATATATATATATACATATACATATACATATATATATATATATATATATATATATATACATATACATATATATATATATATATATATATATATATATATATACATACATATACATATACATATATATATATATATATATATATATATATATGTATATATATACATATATACATATATACATATATGTATATATGTATATATGTATATATGTATACACAGATACACGCCACGGCAGATTTATCAGGTGTGGTAAAAATGTACATAAATAATAAATGTAATCTGACCGACATCACAATGAAAAGCTGCGCGTTCCCGCCAGCGCGCACTCCTCAGTCTGTCCGGGGTGAGTCGTGAACGCGCATCCTCCAAGCTGCCACCAGCAGGCGCGTGCAGGTGTGTAAAGATAACGGGAAACCTAACGGAAACCCGGAGAGCTGGGTTGTCAAAATAAAAGCACAGAAAGAGGAGCGTTACAGGACTAGTTGTTTTTCTCAAACTAAAACTAGTAATTTATTGGGTTCAACACAAAGCGGATGGATTCACTGTTTTTATTTTATTTTATTTTTACCGTGAAACGTGATCCATTTGAGTTGTTTCTTGATTTATAAACAACCAACATTTGAAATGAAAACAGTAACATGCTGAAAATAGTTATTAATTTTGTGTGGACTTGAGGTGCATCATCAATTAACAGTACACAATAATATAGTCGCCATTAAATGTGGTTCGTTATTTCACTATATTCCTTCAGTTCATTTATGAAAACAAATGAAAATATGAGTTGTGGTTACAGCGGAAACTTGAATTGGTCCTAATCTGTGTTCTAGCTGTGTTGTTCCATAGTGTAAAGGGTAATAATAATAATAAAGGCAAAAGTAGCATTATGGTTTTATTATACTTTATTTAATTTTGAGGCCATTTTTAATGAACTTAGATTGAACTATTGCCAGCTTTTATTTTTTATGTTCTAACCAGAAGTTGTCCTGTTTATTGACGCTGCCTTGACCATATTGAAGCATCCTGACGTCTTTTCTGAGAGCACAAAGTGAGATCGCACCTCCTCTCCTTCCTCTTCCTCCTCCTCTTCCTCTTCTCGGAGCCCACACGGACTCACAAGGACGAGCTTCCTCTCGGACACCTTCAGGATGGATTCCTGTCATTTTGGATCCCGTTTCTCCTCCTGGCTTTAGTCTTTTCTATTGAATCCTGTTTTATCCGCGGGATGCAGACCTCCTCCTCCTCCTCCTGCTGCTCCTCCTGCTGCTGCTGCTGCTACTCTTCCTCCTCCATCATCATCAGCAGCAGCAGAGGGCCGATGGGCCGAGCAGGACGGCCGGGATTCAACCACCGAGCAGGTCTGTCTTCCAGATGAAACCAGATTCCTGATCCCTCCCTGGGAGCATGCTGCTGCTCCTCCTGAGCCCCTGGGAGGATGCAGGAACACAATTCCTTTCATTTTGGGGGTAAAATCTGCAGATATTTAATAAGAAAATGTTTTTTGTGGTCTCTCCTGCAGGCTGAGGAGCTTCCTGAGCCTCTGAGAGAGAGAGAGAGAGAGAGACAGCCATGATGGGACGCAGCGGGAGGAGGAGGACGTCTCAGCTGCAGGAATCTGGAGCGAAAGGATGTGAATTTACGTGCAGCGTCTTCGGACCAGCCTGTGTTTTAGGAGATGTTCTCCAGCGTGTCTGAGGGTTTATAACTCAGAAACATCCTAGAGGCTTCTCTGGTTAACGAAGGCCGAGACTTCCTGAGAGCCGACAGCTGAGATGATTGTTGCTTCAACCATCCCGATTGTCTTCTTCTTCTGATTGTTTTCAGCCTGAACCTGAGGCCAACCAGCAGCAACGATTGTCTCTCCTCTTCAGACCCGACCTGAAGAGTCCAGCAGCTTTGACTCCATCAGGAGGAACAAGGAGGTGGAATAAAAACGCTCCTGCTGGGAGTCAATTTTGCTCTTTGACAAGATGATGAACCACGAGCATCCCGGACTGAGCTTGGAGACCACGGAGAAGGCCCGGCTGGAGCTGAACGAAAACCCGGACACTCTGCACCAGGACATCCAGCAGGTAGGCATCCAGCTGCAGAAGATCTGTAAAACCTCAGTTCCTCTAAAACCGGCTGCTGCAGATGGGATGGAGCTCCAGGAGATCTGGTCTTCTGCTGCCATCGACCCTCTGAATCGCAGGTGTCAAACTCGGCGTCCTGCCGCTTTCGCTAACCAGGAGCTGACGGCGTGTTGAAGAGTTACTGAGGCTTTGGAGCATGTCGGTGTTGTTGATTTCCTCCCACTGAAGCGATAGCTTGTAGGTCAGAGAGTCTTTCTGACTTCTGATCGCTTCAACTGGAGAAATGTTCCCTGATTTCCAAACTTTGGCTGAAGTGGAGCTTTAATATCCAGTCTCCAGTGTGGCAGCGAATTCAGCCTCCAGAACAACATCTCAACCCCCATGAGAAATCATCTGTCTGTGGCTAAAACCCAAAAGCCTCTGTGGCAATCCCACTATCTGGTTACGAACAAGCGCGTGAAATGTTCGGATTGTAAGTGCATTCACGTCATTTCATTGTTTATATGTAGTTCTATGTTCAGCTTGTTTGGGTTGAATATAAAATTAAAATAAACAACATTACATTTGTTTGAAGATTTTTAAACATCGCTCAAAATGACAGAAAATCAAAATATCTAGCGCGACCTCTGCCTGCAACTTGCAGCCATGTCTCTGTTTCGACACACCTGAATCAGATAATGAGGTCATCAGCAGGACCCCATAGGACCTCCCCGCCTGCTGAGGGGGAAATGTAACCATTTGGTTCAGGTGTGTTGGACCGGGAGCCCGTCGAAAGGTTTCAGGACGGACACTGGCCCTCCAGGGAACCCCTTGGTCTAGAAGGTGCTGACCTTCTCCGTCCTCTCTGGTTCTTCTGGTGCTTTTTAGGTGCGGGACATGATCGTAACGCGGCCGGACGTCGGTTTCCTGCGAACAGACGATGAATTCATCCTCCGCTTCCTCAGGGCCAGGAAGTTCGACCACCTGGAGACCTTCCGCCTGCTGGCCCAGTACTTCCAGTTCAGACAGCAGAACCTTGACATGTTCCAGAGCTTCAAGGTTGGTGCTTTTATTCTGAAAGAGTCATTCAGGGATGGGGCTGCAGAACCAGCTGAGAGAGGGGGAGGGGGGTCGCTCATTCATGGAGACTTTCCTCCCAATGAATTCTGGGATATTATTCCGACCTTCCTGAGAACGATCAACAAGCTAGAGCTCAGTTTTCCTGACTGTGAGGGAATGAGTCCTAGGCACAGTGGAGGGTCGGGGTTTATCATCCTCAGAGAAAGCGTGACCTGGTGAATGAGGAAGAGGAGCGGTCCAAGCACTCAGCCTTGAGGCACTCCTTCACAGATCAGGGGTCTCATTTAGAAAGCTAGCTTACGCACAAAAGGGGGTCGGAAAACTACGTAAGCAACTTTCTACGCAAAGTTTGGGATTTATAGAAAAAAACGTGACAGAAAAATGTGCGTAACTTTAAGCACCCTAAGGATCTTGCTTTGTGGACAAAGAGGACAGACAGCGCAGCAGGAGAGACGGCTAAAGTGAAAATCAAAGCCACGATTTCTAACTTGTAGAGCTCTGCGCACACAGACACACAACCAGCAGTCACCCCCCATCCCGTCTCGTCTCTGAACTGAGAATAAACATGTTGCACATAAGAATTATATCACAGTATGTTCATATGTATTTATCTATTCAGATTATATAGAAATCGCACTTATTGGTGGATTAATTGTGTGAAGTAGGAATACTGCGGCGTCCCCTGCATAATGATCTACAATGGATGCTGGCGCTCATTGTAGATCAGCCACTGGCAGCATCAGGATGGGGGACGGTGTAGATTCCTTAAAGCAGAACTGGACCCGGTGTTGGATCTACTGGAACCGTGCACCCCGTCCCGCTCTTCTTATTTATGTCAGGAACGCTGCTGCATCAACGCTGCGTCACTTGCAGCTCTTCCGTTTGTTTGTGACTCCAAATCAATATTTTGCAAGGATGATACTTTTTAAAAGTAGACTTAAAACGCACCTTTTCTGTCAGGCTTTAAATATCTAGTTTTACTTGGTTTAATAAATTCCAGTCTTAGTGTTGCTACAAGAAGTAATCATGTAGGCCTAATTAAAACTTTATTTTTCTTATCTTTTTTATTGCTTGTGCTGCTTTTATTATTACATTTTTAAATCTTTTTACTCTCTTCTTGTCACACATTTTCTTTTTGCAACTTTATTTCTGTCTTTTACTGTGAAGCACTTTGGCTGCATTCGGCTGAGTAAAGCCTGACTGAGTGATTGACTGAAATAAAACAGTTTTCCGTGCCTCTACCAGCCTGCAGCTGACTTTCTCCGCCTCTCGGTTGCCATGGTTACCCGTGAAACGTCCCATATTAGCTGGTTTAAGTGGATGCAGAATATTCACCGGTCACTTTGCATGGAGCGTTTATGGGAGAAAGTGGGCGTGTAGGAGGCGGATATGATCCACAAACATTTGTAGGGAGAGAAAGTGCTGCAGCTGTGCGACTCCAAGTCTGATAGATCCGAAACTTACCAGGCGTAAGTAAAGAAAAGCTGCTGAGCTTAAGTACGGTTTTAGTCATGATTCTACGCAAAGTTTTATAAATGAGAGCCCAGAGCTGTAGAAGAGGAGGAGCTTCTTAACTGAGCTGAAGCTGATTTCTGTCTTCTCACAGCTGAAACCAAAGTCTGACTCTCTGAATGGAGTCAGAGGTTAAAAGATCATCATCAGGCTTATCCATATCAGATGTGGTTATGAAAAATGTTACAGTATCACAAAAATGTCAATAGTAAGATTGTTGAAATGTCTCGATTGTTCATAAAAATGAAAAATAGAGGTGTGAAGTAGATGAAGCAGGTTAAGCAAAGAACAAAAGGAAGATTCTTGACTCTCCAGTCGGTGTTTCAGGTGGACGACCCCAGCATCAAGCGAGCCCTGATGGACGGCTTTCCAGGCGTGTTGGAGACTCCGGATCAACACGGGAGAAAGATCCTCATCCTGTTTGCGTCCAACTGGGACCAGAGCAGGTAAACAGGCGCGTTAAACCGGGGGTCTTGTTAACCGAATATTTTACGCCTTTGAGTGTTTTCTTCTTAAACCGTGACGTAAAAATCTGAAGAATGTCCGTCGTTTGTACAGATTAGTATTCGGACAGTTTGAACTTTACAAACAGAGTCCAGGTAACTGAATCAATGAAGAAAAAGATTCCCATGAGAGCGTCTGAGCATCATCTCAGACCTGGAGACCGAACTCGCTGACCGGGAGCCGACGGCGCGTTGAAGAGTTACCGAGGCTTTGGAGCGCATTGGTGTCGTACCAACCACAGGTGCATGCTGGGGGATTTCCTCCTACTGAAGCGATGGCTTGTAGGAGGAAACGACTCGTTCAGAGACACTTTCGGGTGAAATGTTTGTATTTTAAGTGCAATCGCTTAATTTCATTGTTTATATGTAGTTCTATGTTCAGCTTGTTTGGGTTGAATATGAATTCAAATTAATTAGAAATAAATAATATTAAATATTTTAACATTTTTTTAAAATGGATCCCATCGGTCAAAATGACAGAAAACAAAAATGATCTCCTCTGCCTTCAACCTTAGTTTTTCCTGCCATGTCTTCATTCTGTGGATCATCTGGATGGGGCAATGCAATCCATCTTCATCTGTCCCTCAGACACCTGAAGGTCAGAGGTCATCAGGTGATGCTCCCTGTTGCCTTTGGGCCAAACAGACCTTCTGCTGCTGTTTACAGCTTGGTTTGGTCAGATAGCTCGCCAGTACTCTGGACGGAGACAGGACACGGTTCTGGTTCTGGTTCTGGTTCTGGTGCTTCCCTCCACCGGCAGAACCACCATGAGGATCTGGACCTCCGGTGGACATCAGGACCCCAGAGGGCGGAACAGAAAGTTTAGGAATGGTTACAGGAATGGTGTGTAATGTTTAGAGAGTCAATGTCGGTCCGGACGGGTCCGGTTAGCGTGACGCCTCACTCTGGGCTCTGATTGGTCAGAAACCTGCAGGTCCTCCAGCAGTGGGAGACACCCCGGCTGGAAGGAGACAGAAACAACTACGACTGGTTGGAGAAACGGGTTGAATCCAGAAGGTTCTGGACATTTCACCGGGTCAGAACCATCATCACTCTGAGCTGAAGAATCTGGAAGTTTAGATGGATTCTCAGTGATTATTAGTAGAAGCTGTTACGGGTAGAGTCTGATGAATCCACCAGATCATCTTCAATCTGCCTGCAGAACCAGAACCAGAAGCAATGGGTTCTGAACATCTCAGTTAATCAGCATCAGGAATATCTGAAGGCAGCTCAGTTATTAAACAGAAATATTCAGAGAACCTGGCAGCTGTTGATCAGAACCAGGTTAGAAGAAGAAGACCAGAAGGTCCGACTGAACTTTTCCGCGCTGACATCAGAGGCGGTTCTGTGTGAATGTTTCTCAGATTAAACCGTCTGTGGTCCTCCGGACAGACTCATCCGTCTTGTTCCTGACTGAAGCCTAATGAACCCAGAGACAGGAGGCCGCTCCGCTCCGCTCGGCCCGGTCCGGTCCGGTCCGGTCCGGAGCTGTAGGTAACGCTCCGGGTCCATCAATCAGCCGCTGATCAATCCCCTCCTCCCTCCAGGAACTCCTTCATCGACATCCTGCGGGCCATCCTGCTCTCCCTGGAGGTTCTGATCGAAAACCCGGAGCTGCAGATCAACGGCTTCACGCTCATCATTGACTGGAGCAACTTCTCCTTCAAGCAGGCCTCCAAGCTGACGCCCAACATCCTCAAACTGGCCATCGAGGGGCTCCAGGTGGGCTCAGACGGGTTTCCCGCTTGCCGCCATGAATCCGACTTCACCTGAACTCTTCCCGTTTGTCTCCTCAGGACAGTTTTCCGGCTCGGTTTGGAGGGATCCACTTCGTGAACCAGCCCTGGTACATCCACGCCATGTACACCATCATCAAACCCTTCCTGAAGGACAAGACCCGGAAAAGGGTGAACATCCATCCTGCTGCTGTTGTTTCAAACTTTTCCAGCTTCTTTTGCTCCTTGTTTTGTCGCCTTCCTCTCATTCAGACTCTTCTCTCTCCTAATCTCACGTTTTTATTTCCTCTTCACTGCAAAAAACGATTTTCAAGAAAGTATAAATCCCTTGTTTGTGGTCATTTTTTAAAATATATTGTCTTATTTCAAGAAATATTTTCAAGAAAATATTCACTTGTTCCATTGGCAGATTTCTTTTAGCTCATTACAAGCAAAAATATCTTGTATAATGTAATTGAACTTGTTTCTGGAGTCGCCTTTTTCCCAGTGTAATAAAGCATCTTCATTGTATCTAAACTAATAATCTTCACACGTCGGCCATCTTCTTTTTTTAAGCGTTCATCATAGGAAAAAAGGCGACTCCAGAAACGAGTTAAAATAAATTATACAAGATATTTTTGCTTGTAATAAGATTTAAAAAAAATCTGCCAATGGAACAAGTGAACATTTTCTTGAAAATATTTCTTGAAATAAGACAATATATTTAAAAAATGCGAAAAAATGTAAACAAACAAGGAATTTTTACTTTCTTGAAAATCGTTTTTTGCAGTGTTTGCTCCTCTCCTCCCTGCAAAAACAACACTGCTTGAAATGAGCCAAATATTCTTAAAAAGGGTCAAATTTTCTTGTTTTGTGCAAAAAACTATCTGCCAATGAGGAGAGCAAAAGTTGCTTGGCTAAAATTCTTAAAACTGGCAAATAAATCTTAGAACAAGCTTCATTTTCTTGTGCAAAACTTGCTTGTTAAGAACATTTTTTCTCTTGAGACAAAAAATAAGAAAACATTTCCAGAAACAAAAAGGCTTTTGTACTTTCTGTAAAATCCTTTTGTGCAGTGCTGTTTTCCAACCCTTCTTTCTTTTTCTCTCTTCGTCCGGGGCATGATCCCTTTGCTTTTCACTTCTTTTGTCTTGCATCCTTTCATTTGTTCTCGTTCTTACTCTCCCCTTCTTTCTGATGACGTTCCCTCTCCTCTCTGTTTCCTCTTCTTCTTCTCCTCCGTTTTCCCCTCCTGACTCCCGCTCCTCAGATCTTCCTTCATGGGAACAACCTGAACTCTCTCCACCAGCTCATCCAGCCCGAGTGTTTGCCGTCCGAGTTCGGAGGGACGCTGCCGCCGTACGATATGGGGATGTGGGCGCGGACGCTGCTGGGGCCCGACTACAACGACGAGACCGAGTACACGCTGACGTACGACGCCCTGCACGTCAGGGAGAGCTGTGCAGGAGGAGGAGGAGGAGGAGGAGGAGGAGGAGGAGGGGAGAAGGACATGATGAAGAGGTGAGGAGAGGAAGCAGCTGCAGCAAGCACTCATATTTTTATTTCATTTCATAACTGGATCCCTGCTGTCCGTCATTAGTAGCAAATAATTCACTCGTTTCCATCAATCAAAAGACGAATAAAATAGAAACCAAAATGATTTGGACGGGAATCTTTCCCCGCTCTGCTGAATTGGTTTAATTAGAAAAGAAACCTATTTTATTGTCCTACAGAGGAGAAATTCAGCTGTGACAGCAGCAAAGTGACACGTAATTAAAGCATTTAGATTTACACAAGAAAATATGAAAACAGAGTTAAGAAAATTACAAAACTGTGCAGTTATTTAAAAAGTAAAAATGGCATCCTAAGATGTTGGCAATCTGCAGCTCAGCAGGATAATTTAAAAGTGTAAAAACATTTACAGGATGTGCCTTAAATCACAACATATTATTTACAAGAAGTGAAAAATATAAGGTGTGCAAACAGAGATGCACAAATAACAGCAGCAGAAATGTTATTTGAAGTGCAGGAAAAATAGTGCAGATAACAGCAGGGATGTAAATTCAAAAATACTTTATTGATCCCAGAGGGAAATGAAGTGTTGGTATAGCTCATATAATTAATTCTTTAAGGAGTTGTTATAGATGATGATGGCTGTGGGCAGGAAGGATTTCCTGTAGCGGTCTGTGTTGCAGCGAAACTGAAGAAGCCTCCGACTGAAGACGCTCTGTTGTTGTATGACTGTCTCATGAAGAGGATGCTCAGGGTTGTCCATAACGTTACTGAGTTTGTTGGGAACCGTGATGCGTTTTAGAGTCTAACAGCTGCTGGGAGGAAAACCTTCCTTCATTATACACCCAGGATGAAGCAGTCTGTCGCTGAAGGAGCTCTGCAGCTCATTAGCAGCTTCATGCATGCGGTTTATCCAGGGCTTGTTGTTGGGAAAACACCATAGCATCATGGTGGACACAGAAGTTAATGCAGTCAGTGATGCTGTCGATATCATCCCCATGAGCGGCACAGAGGTCTTATCAACACAGTAGAGCTGAAATCGAACTAATTGAGCCATATTGGACAGTTTTCCAGGAGGAACGGCGTCTTTAACACAGCACCTCAATCAGAATTAGGGCAAGACTTTGACTAGGCCACCCTAAAACCTTCATTTAGTAAACAGTGCTTTTTCAGGCTGCCGTGACACGGGCGCCACCTCGCCCTCTGTCCACCACCAGCAAGGCGGGTGAAGCGTCTCGCCCAAGGACACAACAACTGAGACGGACGGAGCGGGGGTCCGGTTCCAGGACGAACTCCTACCACCTGAGCCACAGTCGCTCCCAGTGGATAGTGGAGCTTAGGATCACAAACTGATGATGGGATGTTTTCCTTCAACTGATCCCACCTCCCTGCAGAGCTGCAGATGATGTTTCTGGTTCCTCCTGCATGAGTCGTCAATGAGCTCTTGGAGGGATCGTTGGTGATCAGTGGCGGGTCTAGAAACAATGTTTATGGGGTGGCACCACATGCCATAATTTTATATATATATATATATATATATATATATATATATATATATATATTGGTTTTATTGATCAGTGAAACACATGCTTCACCTCTTCACTCCCCAGTATTTACATATATGACAGATACATACACTACCGTTCAAAAGTTTGGGGTCACATTGAAATGTCCTTATTTTTGAAGGAAAAGCACTGTACTTTTCAATGAAGATAACTTTAAACTAGTCTTAACTTTAAATAAATACACTCTATACATTGCTAATGTGGTAAATGACTATTCTAGCTGCAAATGTCTGGTTTTTGGTGCAATATCTACATAGGTGTATAGAGGCCCATTTCCAGCAACTATCACTCCAGCGTTCTAATGGTACAATGTGTTTGCTCATTGGCTCAGAAGGCTAATTGATGATTAGAAAACCCTTGTGCAATCATGTTCACACATCTGAAAACAGTTTAGCTCGGTACAGAAGCTACAAAACTGACCTTCCTTTGAGCAGATTGAGTTTCTGGAGCATCACATTTGTGGGGTCAATTAAACGCTCAAAATGGCCAGAAAAAGAGAACTTTCATCTGAAACTCGACAGTCTATTCTTGTTCTTAGAAATGAAGGCTATTCCATGCGAGAAATTGCTAAGAAATTGAAGATTTCCTACAACGGTGTGTACTACTCCCTTCAGAGGACAGCACAAACAGGCTCTAACCAGAGTAGAAAAAGAAGTGGGAGGCCGCGTTGCACAACTAAGCAAGAAGATAAGTACATTAGAGTCTCTAGTTTGAGAAACAGACGCCTCACAGGTCCCCAACTGGCATCTTCATTAAATAGTACCCGCAAAACACCAGTGTCAACATCTACAGTGAAGAGGCGGCTGCGGGATTCTGGGCTTCAGGGCAGAGTGGCAAAGAAAAAGCCATATCTGAGACTGGCCAATAAAAGAAAAAGATTAAGATGGGCAAAAGAACACAGACATTGGACAGAGGAAGACTGGAAAAAAGTGTTGTGGACGGATGAATCCAAGTTTGAGGTGTTTGGATCACAAAGAAGAACGTTTGTGAGACGCAGAACAACTGAAAAGATGCTGGAAGAATGCCTGACGCCATCTGTTAAGCATGGTGGAGGTAATGTGATGGTCTGGGGTTGCTTTGGTGCTGGTAAGGTGGGAGATTTGTACAGGGTAAAAGGGATTCTGAATAAGGAAGGCTATCACTCCATTTTGCAACGCCATGCCATACCCAGTGGACAGCGCTTGATTGGAGCCAATTTCATCCTACAACAGGACAATGACCCAAAGCACACCTCCAAATTGTGCAAGAACTATTTAGAGAAGAAGCAGGCAGCTGGTATTCTATCGGTAATGGAGTGGCCAGCGCAGTCACCAGATTTGAACCCCATTGAGCTGTTGTGGGAGCAGCTTGACTGTATGGTACGCAAGAAGTGCCCATCCAACCAATCCAAATTGTGGGAGCTGCTTCTAGAAGCGTGGGGTGCAATTTCTCCAGATTACCTCAACAAATTAACAGCTAGAATGCCAAAGGTCTGCAATGCTGTAATTGCTGCAAATGGAGGATTCTTTGACGAAAGCAAAGTTTGATGTAAAAAAAATCTTATTTCAAATACAAATCATTATTTCTAACCTTGTCAATGTCTTGACTCTATTTTCTATTCATTTCACAACGTATGGTGGTGAATAAGTGTGACTTTTCATGGAAAACACAAAATTGTTTGGGTGACCCCAAACTTTTGAACGGTAGTGTACATGCATTTGTTTTGCTTCAGGTTATTTAACCACCTTAAAGCTGCATTATGCAATTTTTTTTAAAATAAAACCGTTTTTTTTAAACCTATGGTTTGCCGCGGTTGCATGGTGAGGCAGCGATTCGGTGGTTCGGGTCGGTACCACCTCAGGGTGCGCTTGTGAGAGCGCGTACCGTGACGTCATGACACACATACGTACCCGTGTTCGTGAGGAGGCGGACTAAGCTAGCTTAGATAAGTTAAGCTAGCCAGCCGCGACGCCCACACAACCTCCCCGTAAGTCAGAGAAGAATTTTATCCAGCATTAGAAATCATCCTCTTAATGAGACAGTCATACAACAACAGAGTGTCTTCAGTCGGAGGCTTCTTCAGTTACGCTGCAACACAGACCGCTACAGGAAATCCTTCCTGCCCACAGCCATCATCATCTACAACAACTCCTTAAATAATTAATTATATGAGCTACACCACTTAATTTCCCTCTGGGATCAAGAAAGTATTTTTGAATTTGAATTTTGAATTTGAAAAAAAGAGCCAAAATGGCCTCTGACCGTCATAGAGCTCTGACTAATGAGCACACGTGCATTCTGCTGATTGCAGTTCTTCTAACGGCCACATGGAGCGCTCTCAGCAAACTCCGCCTTAAAGGTTCACCAGAGAGAAAATAATGCGACTATTTTCATGTGCCATGAAAAAGGAGCTTCACGCTCCTAATGTCCAATTTTATGTAGCTATTTCTTGACTTCATAGCTGCCGGCTGGGTTGGCAGCAGAGGCGGCGAGGCTTTCTCTTTTTGGTTTTTCCAGGACAGTAAAATACAGTTTTTCCTTCTAATTCTTCTTCCTCTACATCCTAAAAGGAACGGGACGGTCCTCCCCTCATCCTTTTTTACCTCTTCTGTCTCTTCAGGTCTCAGTCGACGGTGGAGGCTGCAGCTCTGCGGAAGATGGACAGGGAGACCAGCACGCCGCTGCTGGCTCTGGACTGAACTCTCTGACCCATGTAAACCAGACGGGACCAGATGTCTGGTACCTCCTGGGTTTGGGTCTCTTTCTCTGCCTGAACTTCTTCTACACAAACGTTTGGACCTTCTGTCTGTAGAGGACTCCGATTAACCCGGAGCATCCCCTTCTGAAAGGAATATTCGTTGATCCACAAACATCTGCTGTCACTTCCTGTAGGGAATCCCAAACTGAACCAGGGAGTCGATCACGTCTCTGATCAAATGCTGGACGGTCCTCTGTAACAAACCCAGCCTGTCTGATTCCTCCCAGCTGTTCCAGATTCCTGCCAGCAGCATCTGTCCAGATGCAACAGTAACCTCCCCCGTCTGCCGCTCGGTGTCGGATTTAAAGGCCGTAATCCCGTCTCGGTCCGGAAACCTGCTGGAAAATCACCGTTTGAACACAAGATGTGGGAATCTGTTTCTATGATCTGTGCTTAGTGATGGAAAACAAGCAGCAGCTGAGATTCATTTAGAAAAATGGACCGAGCTGTGGAAGCAAAAACCAGGTTAGGGAGGCCCCGCCCACACAGGAACTAAATCGGTGGAAAAATGTAACAAATTTAACTGAATAAAAAAAATCTAGATCATCCAAGGTCAAACCCCCCCAACCATTAACACAATCAAACAAAATCTGTTTAAAGATATTATGGAAAGTGTAAACTAGCCCACCCCCGTCACTGAAATCAATAATGTAGAGTGGGCTGGTCAAGGTTTTAATACTTAAAATTTCATTTGTTTTAATTTTTCACTTAGTTTTGTCTAGATTTTCAATTCTATTAGTTTTAATTAGTTTTTACCATTTGTTAGTTTAGTTTTTAAGTTTTTGAAAATGCTTAGTTGGATTTTTATTAGGTTCAGTTATTGTCTTTTGGTAACAATTAAATTCAGTTTATTTCTACAGCTCCGATTCACAACAGATGTTTCATCTCAAGGCGCTTTACAAGAAAAGTCATTTCGATACAATCATCCAATCAGTTAAAAAGTTTCCTATTTAAGGAATCCCAGCAGATTGCGTCAGTCATTGGCGTGAGGTTGGGCCCCGTTGATGCAGACTTTCCAACCACAGCAATCCTTCAGCAATCCCTCATACTGAGCAAGCATGTAGCGACGGTGGAGAGGAAAAACTCCCCTTTAACAGGAAGAAACCTCCAACAGAACCAGGCTCAGTAGGAGCGGCCATCTGCCACGACCGTCTGGGGGTTTGAGAAGACAGAGCAGAAACACAGAAGGAACAGAAGATCTGATATAAGAGAACTTTCTATGTTACAGAAAGTAAAAAGTTGATAACAGGACACAGTGGATGTTCAGTTACTGGGAGGATCATCCCAGTCGATGACCCCCGTCCAACAGGGCATTGCAGCCAAGCAGGATACCAGACCAGGTATATCTTCTATGGAGTTACATAGACTTGGGCAGATGACCAACCACACATCTCAGCCAAGTATAAAAGATATATTTCAGAGCAACGTTTAAAAGTTCTGTAAACACAATAACAGCACCTGTACATTAGAAAGCCCTACAATAAATGCAGCTGCTACAGTTCTGAAAAAACCCACTGAACCTGACTGCCAACATTAAAAATCAAAAGCCATCATGATTACAATAATGCTTTTGATCATTTTTCCTCATATTCTGGTAGTAAGTAAACTCAGATTGGACTCTGGCGCTTTCTCCCAACCTTTGCTGACATGACCCTTGGGTGTGGATGAAATGCAGCAACACAGATGACATGACTGACGTATCTCCCATCTGTTGGCGTAATGCGGTACAGCGAATACAAAACACGACCGTTAACTAGACTTCACAAACTAACTAATGCATGAGACACAGAAACAAAAGCCAAGCAGATTTTCTCAATAAATCCAGTTAATTTTAGTTAGTTTTGTGAACACTCTTTGCAGTTTCAGTTAGTTTTCCTTTTGTTGCAAAGTCTCGTTTTTATTCATAATTCAGTTCCAGAAAAAGTTGTTTTACTTCTAGTTTTCCTTATTTTCTTAGTTTTCGTTAATGTTAACAAACCTATGGCTGGTTGACCTTGGATGACCTGTAGCAATGTTTATTAAAATGATTTCAGTAATGTGGGGGAGGCTTTGACCTTTTGACATTTAAACTTAAAAAAATTCTTAAAATAAAAGCAGCACAAACTGACAACCCAGTTCTCATGTGGGCGGGGCCTATTATGAAACATGGTTAATATGAATATACTGGGGTCGAGTTCTGAACCCTGTGGCACCCCAGCAGGCAGGAACCCTGAGGAAAGGACACTGATCTACAACAAGCTAGCAGAGACACACTATTGTCCTGGGGAACCGACGGGAACCGAGTACTGAGCTACATCAGAGGAGAACAAACCACATTTTGTAAGACTTTTCAAGCCTACATATAAACACTGTTAAGAAGTATAAAATGTTATTTTTAGCCCATATAAATTTTTTAAAGTGTAAATTCATGCCCTGAGCTGGCGAGAATCTTCTAAATTTGAAGCTAGTTTTATCATTTCCGGGTTGATAAAGTTGTGTCAGATGTTTTTTTTTTTACAGAGTCCTCTGCTGCCACCAAGTGGCCACTGGGTGAATAATGAAGTGGGAGGAGCTTAAAGATGGCTCTCTTTGTTTTCATTTTTCCAAGTTAACAAAATCCTGAAGGAAACAATATCTCCCCTCTTTTCTTTGACCTCTGTTCCGACATCAAACATGCCGCGTTTCACTTATGGCGAGCATCACAATGAAAACACCGACACTGTAAAAGAATGATGTGCATGAAACTTTTTTATTCAGACCGAGCCAAATTCTTACCTTCACTCACTCTGGACACGATTGTTTTCATCCGAAGATTGTATGTTATTGTTGCATCAGCGCACTGAATATAAAAGACACGTTATTTTCACGTCCTGCAGCAGAAACGACGCAGAAAACTGGACGAGAAGGAGGAGCTTCGGCTAAATAAGCTGGAAGATGGAGGGTCTGTGTTTATAAGAGTCAGGGCTACCACTCGACCTTCATGTAATGTATTTCCTTTCAATGAATGTACAGAAGTAAAGATTTACACCACACTGCTTATTCTGAGCTTTATTTAAATCCAGAGGCTTTTATTCTGAAAAACAAACCAGGTAAATGTGGGGCGACGGCGGGCGTTCCAGTTGATTTTTCCCAGTTCGTTTGCTACAAATATCACTGCATTTTGGTGCGTTCCAGTTGCCCGCAAAACTCGGAGTTTCCGATTCGGAAATGACGTAATGAGCTCGGAAAAAATGGACGCATGACCTTTTACAGTTATGCCACATACAACCAAAAAACAACTGAAATGTAGAAACTTACACACCAGTATGAGTAAAAACCATAAACACCAATTTTGCCAGCAACGTTTGGAAGTTTTCATATTTGAAACAACTTAATTAGCGATAACTACTCCGTGCTTCTTACATAGCAAACAGAATTAAAACAGAAGATATGAAGGAGGAAAAAAATAAAGACGACAGGTAGTACCGGACGCAGCCATCTTTAAATGTGGAATCTCGGGGTCGTCTGAAACTTACGAGCTCATAGCTCGGAAAAACAAGTTCATTTCTGGCTAACTTTTCTGGGAAAAACGAGTTCCGAGGACAAACGGAACGGACCATTAAAGATGTATGAGCTAGGAATGATGTCACACCCCAGAGTAAACAGCGTTCAAGTTGACGTAGACGGAAAATTTGGAATTCCATCATGGTGACAGCAAGGTAGCCATTGCTGGTAGTACTTCTAGTATTGTTTGATAGTACAAACATCGTTCTAAGCTGTACCTTAGAACACCACTTTTGGTTTGTTAAGAGTTGCAGGTGCTACATGTAGCAATTATATTAGGCAAACTCTTACTAGTGAAAGATGAGGAGCGGCCATATTGGAACTGGAAGCTGACACAGTAAAAAATTCGGGGGGGTTTCGTTCCAGTAGATTTTTCCGACTCAGAAGTTGTAATTTCCGAGTTTAGGCTACAAATGGAATGCACCAATTCCCCAAATTTCCGAGTAGGAAGTCTGACTTTAGGAGGTTCGTTCCAGTAGATTTTTCAGACTCAGAAGTCGGAGTTTCTAAGTCCCAACTACAAATGAGTTGCTGTTTTGTCCCTTTCCTACACGGGTTGCGTTAACCGAATATTTTTTGTTTTTGTTTTATTTAAACGGTGACGGAAAATCTGAAAGCCGTCCGTCATTTTGACAGATTGCAATTCAAAGCAAATCAATGCAACTTTATTTGTATAGCACACTTTCAACAGCAGGGCAACTCAAGGAGCATTACATTATTTGGTGATTTAAAAAACAAAAACAAAACAAACAAACATGGAAAATAACATTGGAAACTAAAAGTAAAAGTAGCAAATTAGCATGAAACCCACATAACACATGATATACAATAAAGCAAGAGAAAGATCAATATAGCAGCAGTGACGAGCCCCAAGCCCCGCCGGCAACCGGCCGCGCCAGGGCGGGCCGGTCCATGGACCGGGAGAGCCGGGGCCCAGGGGCACCCCACCCCCCAGCAGGGACCCGACAAGGGACCGGCCAACGAGGGGCCCCCGGCACCGCGGCTGGCCGCTGGCCGCCACGTGCCACCACCACCCTAGGCCAATCCCCACCGCCAACATCCCACCGATAGCCGCAGCGGATGGACAGCATCCCCAGGCCAAGCTCAGTCAGCACCTGGACACCGAGTTGTAACAGCTCCTGAGTCCTTATCCCGCGCAACGCAGAGCGCTGAGACCAGGCATCCAACAAAGGCCATGGCCACGGTGCGCACAGAACAGGTGATCGAACGAGCAAAGACGCTGAATCCTTGTCCCGCCGAGCCACCGAGCAGGCACCACCCAACAATCCCAAACCTGGCACCCCTAAAAGAGGTGCCCCAACCAACCAAAGGACGATATCGGCCCAGCGCATCGGCCGACCGACACACCGCCCCCCCCAGGCCCGGCCAGCCACGCACCAGGTCCAAACTGGTTTGACCACTGACGCACCAGTAGGCAGGGGCATCCGTCACTGGCGGGGAGTGACAGAGGGGAAATAGGCCCCCCATTAAGTGTAAGGCCTGAGGTGCGCCAGGCGAGAGGGCAGCCCAAGACCCAACCTGACAGGTAGACAAAGACATACAGACACAGTCATACGTTCCCTTCCTCTTAAAACACATACATTCTCACTGACTCACCAAGACACCCAAGAAATGACGCTGTACCCTCACTCACACACCCCATGCACACTTCATGCTCCCAGGTCCAGGTCCCGATGCCCCAGTAGAGCCACCAGCCCCCGGACCCAGGAGATGGACCCCCTACCTTCTAGGACGGAGACAAGCAGACCACCAAGGGCCCCACAGTGGCAAAGCAGCCCGACAGCCCAGGACCCCGACCAGACCACCTGTTCCTCCTCCGGACCCTAACCCCTGATGGCCCGTAGCGAACAGGGGTGTGAGAAGACCCCTAGGCAAGGCAAGGCAAGGCAAGGCAATTTTATTTGTATAGCACACTTCAGTTTTGTTTCTATTCAGCTGGAGAAAGTTTTGGCACATCCATCCATTTATTTGGTTAATGCATTGATTTAGGGTTTGAATGGGTTCAGAGTCACCTGGTGACATTGTAATGTAGAGCCGAGTGTCATCTGCATAGTTATGGTAGCTAATGTTATTGGTTGTTATAATCTGGGCTAGTGGGAGCATGTAGATATTAAATAAGAGGGACCCCAGGATGGAGCCCTGGGGCACCCCACATGTGATTTCTGTTCGTTCTGATGAAAAGTTTCCTATTGAAACATAGAAGTCCCTGTTCTTTAGGTAAGACTCGAACCAGCCAAGTCCTGAACCAGAGAGTCCGACCCAGCTCTCCAGTCGTTCCAATAAAATATCATGATCAACACTGAGGTCCAACAGAACCAGCACTGTGGTTCTACCACAGTCTGTATTTATGCGGATGTCATTGAATACTTTGACTAGGACAGTCTCGGTGCTGTGGTTACCACGGAAACCAGACTGAAAAGCATCAAAACGGTTTGTCATTGTTATGAAGCCATTTAACTGCTGAAACAGCTTTTTCAATAATCTTACTGATGAATGGGAGATTAGAGATCGGCCTGTAGTTCTGCATTAACGTGTTGTCCAGATTTTTCTTCTTTAGCAGTGGTTTAATAACTGCTGTTTTTAAAGCCTGAGGGAAGAAACCTGATAGCAGTGATGAGTTCAATATTTGAACAAGATCAGAACCAATAACAGGAAGAACCTTCTTTAGAAAAGCTGTGGGTAGGATATCAAGACAGCAGGAGGAGGAGCTTAATTGGAAAATGATTTTTTCAAGGCTGTTCTGGTTTAATTCGTGGAATTCAGACATTTTCTCTACATTGTTGTTGATTGGGGATGGCACTGGTTGTGGGTTCGATATTGAGGTACAGATTGACCGTCTAATTGTTAGAATCTTTTCAGTGTAAAAGCTGCGAATTCATTGCAGGGTAGGGTTAGGCTAAGACGTGACGCTCCAGTAAAACTGAGGAAAACTCACAGCCAACCAAACAAAGAGAAAAAATAGAAACGTTTAGTAAATTTTCCCTTTTTTTCATTTTTTTATTATTTAATATAAATATAAATCTTCTTTCATAACATTTTTGTATTACAAATTAAATGTGCAAAATAAAAACAAAAAACAGCTGAAGAAGAGCAGAGAGGCGGAGCTAAAGCTGAGGCTTTTTTTTCTGACAACAGTTAAAAACGATGGCGACGTTTTATTGTGAAAATCTGGAGCTTCCTGCAGCCGGATGGGCGATTGTAGTGTTTCGTTGACTCACAGGATGGAGACGGAGCCGAAACCTGATCCAAACCGGGCCCAGAAAGTACCGCATGGCTCGGTTTGAAGTCCAGTCAGTAGTTTTACAAGTCCAAACATTCAGTGTGGATCCAGAGAATCGGGCCGGTCCGTCTGTAGAACCCTCTGAGCCGTCCTAAATGGGGCTCAGAGTTTGGCGCTGGTACTGGGTCAGCTCGGGGTGCCACACGTCCACGATGAAGATGAGGCGGTACCTGTCGGCGTCCTGCCAGACCTCGTGCTCGAAGGAGTCGTCGAAGATGAGGACCTTCCCCTCCTCCCACTCCCTGACACCAGGAGGAAGAGGATGATGATGATGATGAAACAGAAGGAGTGTAAAACATGGAGCTCACCACAGCCTCACCTGGTCTGGTCGGTGCAGCGGATCCTGCAGCCCGGTTTGGGGATGACGAGTCCGAGGTGCATCCTCAGTCTGCAGTTGGTGGGTCCGGTGTGAGGCCAGACGTGAGTCCCGGGATGCATGATGGAGAACTTGATCTGGAGGAAAGAGGGAAAAAAAACAGGGGTCGGATTCATGAGGAAGAAAAACTGGTTAAAGATGGAAGAGTGTAAAAAAAACAACCTGGATCTTGGGAGTTTCTCTAAACAAACAAACAGACAGACAGACAGACAGACGGAATAATGGATGGAAGGATAAATGGATGGATGGATAAATGGATGATAGATAAATAAATAAATGGATGGATAAATAAATAAATAAATGGATGGATGGATGGAAGGATAAATACATAGATGGAATAATGGATGGAAGGATAAATAGATGGATGGATAAATGGATGATAGATAAATAAATAAATGGATGGATGGAAGGATAAATACATAGATGGATGGATGGAAGGATAAATAGATGGATGGATGGATGGACACATAGATGGATGGGTAAATGGATGTGGATCACGCCACACTTCAGATTTCTCAGCTACGTTCCGACCACAACCTCAGAGGTCAGAGGTCAGCCTCTGACAGCACCGCCAACGATGGTGGACTGGTTGAGCGTCTCCCAGGTGGATGACCTCCTGACCTCCCTACCTGTCCTCTCTTGCAGCCCGTAGCTTCCGGGAATCTCTCCATCAGGGAGCAGGTCTTCGGGACGCCCTGACAGGCATTTCCAGCCCGTTTCCCTGGAGACAGAGAACAACATCAGTTCAGTCGGAGGACAGGTGGATGCTGAGGGTCAGATCACATGACCGGGTGACCACCTTGCTGCCATAGCGTGTACTGGCCCCACTCTCCTTTCTCCCTCAGGTTCTCCTCCTCAGGTAGGAACCGCCCCCTGCTCTGGTCCATCACCGCCAGAGCCTCGTCCCTGATCGTCTTCCAGTTCCTCTCCAGCATCTGGACCAACAACGTTCCCGTTCAGGAGCGCTACCGATGGAGCAGGATGTGCGTGCGTGCGTGTGGCGGCGTACCTTCACCAGATCCGTGTATCCCGTCTCCTGAGGCGTCCACCAGGGCTGAGCCTTCAGCCCCTCCACGTTGTAGAGCGACCTCTGCCACACGGAGGCGAAGTGACCTCGCTGGTGGCCCAGCTCGTACCAGTGGTACGCCTGCAGACACACGGCCGGGTTATCTACGGGAACCCGCTCAGAACATCCAGAACCAATGGAGGCGGGACCAGAGGGACCCTTCCTGACATCTGATTGGACCCTAAACTGTTTCCACCATCAAAGCCTCGTCTACCAGCCTGATTCCTTTCAGAGAGTTTTAACCAACGTAAACATTTTACTAGTCAACGTCTGACCTGGTTAATATCTGTGGAAAGTTATCGTCCTTTTATTGAGGACGTCCCTCTTAGATCTGATACCTGGTCGATGAATGAGTCTAGAGAGCGCCACCCTGTGGGCAGCTCTCAGAACTGTAGATCTCTTCACCCGTTTTAACCTTTTAAACGCACATGAGGTTCTTTAAACATAAATGCCCCCCCCCCAAAAGAAAAACTGAAAAAAATGACTGAATAATAATTGTTTCTACCGGTCTGTTAAAACTACTTTGACCTGAAATATATTTGCCCGAATATGGAAAATATTTTGGAGGATTTAAGCTTTAAGGCTGCAATGTTTCTATAGCTCCACTGTTTTCTTTAAACCAAAAAAATATATCAAACATTTTAAATCAACATCAGTAGTGGAAAAACTATGGTGTGAAAATCTGGAGCACGTTTTGAACGGGGGAAAAAGCGCCATCTTGTGGACGAACATAAAATGAAATCTTAAAAGAAATGCATCGGCTGGTGTAAAGATAAATGTGGGATGAGAAATGTTTATAAATGGGGCATTTTATGTCGTTTTTAGGCAAACGAGCTATAATTCATTCTGTACAGCCAGAATGGCCTGAAACTCTGTTTTTTTAAATAAGGTCCCGCTCAAGAGTTTTAAAAAGCTCAAATTAATAACCGATGCACTGAATCTTTCCAGGATAAACGACTAAAACCGAAGAATCTTATTGCAGACGTTCATCGATCCGTGTGAAGCTGGAATCGGCCCCAGGAGCCGGAGACTCACGCTGTCGTCGCCGATCCTCTGCAGAGCGTCTCCCAGGTGGAAATAAAACCTCCCATCGTCGGTTCCCGGCTCGCCGGACTCCAGACCTTCCTGCAGAAACACCGAGTGGAAAAACGGATCGGATTCATTCTCAGCCCCAGGAGGATGAAATCAGGAATCAAAGCTCAGCCGACCCACCCTCAGGTACGGGATGCTCTCTGCTATCTTGTTTTCCGCCTTCAGGATGAAGCCGTAGTGAACTTTGGCGAAGCCGTTGCTAGGGGCGACAGTAAGAACCTGGTGGGCGGGCACAAAAAAAAGAATCAGGGAGCCAGTCAGCAGGAGTCCAACGGGAACCTTTAAAAGTCGAAATCGGGCACACGACGCACCTCCTCGTAAACCTTCTTCGCACCCTTGTTGTCGCCTAGCAACAGGTGGGCGACGCCCAGGTCGTTCCTCAGGCTGAGGTCGTCTGGAAAAATGTCGACGAGCCTCTGCAGCGTCGCCAGCGACCCTCGTATCCGACCTGGTGGGCGAAAACAACAGGAAGTAAGCCGATCTTAAAAGTGAGGCCTGCAGCCGCGTCCAGCTTCCATCGCCGCCATCTTTAAACATTTCTGGCTCAGTCAGGATGGATGGAGAACATCCGTTTGTACAGATTCTCAGCTGGACGCAGCTATGGACTTAGACTAGGCCATTCTAACCCATAAATGTGCTTTGATCTAAACCATCCCATAATATCTCTCTGGCTTGTTTGTCCTGCATGAGGGTGAACCTCCACCCCCAGCCTCAGGTCTTCTGGGTTCAGCTCTATCCATCCACTCTGACCTGCATCCCACAGCATGATGCTGCCACCACCGTGCTTCACCACAGGGGTCGTGGTGTTCAGGCTGATGAACACAAAGCTCTTCACATGCAGATCAAAATGTATTAAGTAGGGCTGTCAAAATTAACGCGTTAAAGCAGGTCGATTAGTTTGTAGAATTAACGAGACACATTTTTTATTATTTTTTTAACGAATGAACAGAATGACCCGCCCTGTTTATCCCACGATTCACCCCGCGCTGCGTTCAGCACTCGCTCGTCACGTAAACAGCACGGCAGACCAGAACTGCATCCGTGGTTCCCTGTGAACGTCTCCTCTCTGTCACGGACCGTAGGGATCGTCGGTCTACGTCACTCCCTGCTCCGCTGCACCTGTAGTCTGCAGAAAGAGACGCGATACTCGCCCCCTTTTCAAGGCAAACAAAAGACATCTTTGGTTGCGAAGGGATCAGAAGAAGAGACTGGAACGAACAGATGGTTAAAAATGCGACGATCACTTCACGTCAGCTAAGCCTTGGCTAACAAATAAGCTAACATCGCAAACCAACACTGCAGCTGCAAGATAACTGCAAATATATAATAAATAATAACAGTGGGAACCGGGGAGTTTTGTAAAGGTTTGGTTCCACACAATTTTCCTCATGTTGATAAGCAAATAATCCCTCTATTGTTCAGAAGATTATAATTCAATTCAAAAATGCTTTATTAATCCTAGAGAGAAATTAAGTGTTGTAGCTCGTACTGATTAACTCTTCAAGGAGTTGTTTTGGATCCTGATGGCTGTGGGCAGGTAGGATCTCCTGTAGCAGTCTGTGTTGCAGCAAAACTATAGAAGCATCTGACTGAAGACACTCTGTAGTTGTGGGATATAGTCTCATGAAGAGGATGCTCAGGGTTGTCCACAATGAACAAGAAACAGTCAGCTTCACATTCAGGAAATGCTAACCAGTTAGTTAGCGGTAGCAACTGGCTAACAGATGAACAGGTTCAAAGGTCAGTGTGTAAATGTGATACTGAATCTCTCCTGTATTCCTTAAAAACAAACAAAAAAAGCGCAAAAGCTTTCGGTTTACTTACACCGGAAATTGTACTTTTTAAGTCATATTTAGGAATGTTAATTAATTGTGATTAATTAGATAAAAATTTGTAATCGTTTGACAGCCCTAGTATTAAGATTAACTTTTGTTTTACTGGACCACAGATGGGGGGGGTTACCCAGGAACTGCTGCCTCTCGGCACGCTTCTTCAGAGCGGCTCTCAGCAGGTCAGAGGTCGCGTCAGGAAGCTCGGCGGCCTCTCCATACGTGTTAATGGCTCTCTGCAGCATGTCGTTGCTGCGCAGCTTCTCGGCCAGGTCGTCCTCCGCCTGCGGCAGATACGGCGTTAGTAACGCCGCGTTACGGATCCGTAGTGGCTTCGGCGCCATGCTGCCGGTCGTGGAACCTACCTGGGCTTTCCCGTAGCGCGCGCGGGGGCTCTGCGGATGCTGCCGGACCAGGGAGTCGAACGCTTTCAGAGCCTCCTCCAGCTTCCCCTGTGGAGGAAGAGGAGAGAAGCTGAGCGGGGAACAAACCAGAGGGAGATCGCGTCCCGTCCAGCTGGGATCATCTGCTCTACCTTCTTCCGAAGCTTCTCAGCTGCGTCGATTTCTGATTTGATTGTTTTATCAAACGTATTCAGCAGTTTGAGCTTCTTCTTCTTCTTTGCTGCAGGACCAACAGAGCAATGGAGGGGATGAAATCAGAAGCTGAAGCTTTTAACGATTTGATCTGACGTTACCTTTTTCCTTCTGCTCCTCAGCCGGTTTCCCTGCTGCTGCCACACGGAACCAGAGCACAAGTTAAAATCTGCGGCTTCTTTTTAAAACTGTTCGGACTCAGAGGAGCGTGGGTTCCTACCGTCGGCCTCCGGACCGTTCTCTGCAGGTTGGATTGTCCCAGTCTGGGTTTCTGCGGCCGGTTCTGGTTCTGGAGGCTCCTCGGCTTCTGCTAGTCAACAACACATCACTGAACTTTATATTTGATACTTAATCGGATCCAGCCCAGTTCGGAGCGACGACATGAAGCGAACAGAACCTTAAAAACCGTCCAGTGAAAACATTTCTAAACAGACAGATGAATTTAATAACAGCTTAATTTATTCCCCACCTGCTTCCTGGGAGACTTTGGAGCTGGTCAGGTACCGACCCGATTCCACTGCAGAACAACACCGGGGTTCATTAGTTCAGCACATAGCAAGGCAGCAGGGATGGAAATGTCAAACAGAAAATACTAAATACAATCATTTTAAAATATCAATTTAGTTAGATAAAAAGTTTAAGTAAAATACAAACATTTTTTTAATAAGAAGAAAATCAGTATAAATCACTAAAGTAGAAATAATCAGACGGAGTAGTGAAGCCTTCAGCGCCACCTGTTGGTCACAAAAACCCAAACTGAACTCAACAATATTAGTTCCACATAAAAACTTTAAAGAGATTTAATAAAAATGTAAATTTTAAGAGATTCAGATTAAAATTTTTCTTTAGTTTATGATTAAAACAGCTGGTTATGAATAAATGCTTGTAGTGGTTCAGGCTGTCTGTGTTGAGACATTATAATCATAGGCAGAATATTTACTGGGTTCTGACCCGGTAAACATCAGCCGTGCATCAGACTTTCAGGATGATCAAACTGAATGTATTGCTGACTACTTCAGTGGAAATGTCATATTTTCATTATTTATATTAAAGACCCAGTGAAGGTGACCACTAGGGGGCGGTAAGTCTAACTGTGACTTCTCAGCGTCCCAGTGGCTCTATTGTTTGTTAGGAGGAAACCCGGCCTGCTGCACCCAGAACCAGAACCAGAACCAGAACCAGCAGGTCTCGGGTCCAGGGATTCGGTTTTGACTCACCTACAGTCTCTGCTGGTTCAGGCTCCTCCACCAACACTGCAGCAGGAAACACAGAGACCAATATTTTATTTAGTGCTGTCATGAGATTAAAAAAACTTTGCGATTAATTAATTGTGATCTATAATTAATTAATCTAATGAATCTCTTTTTTAATCTCACTTAATAATTCCTGAGAAAAGCCCTCATCTTGAGGTATTTTCTTTTAAATTCATTACATTATTGTGGTAGAACAAAACTTTGATACATGTAATTAAAAAATGGCTTTATGAAGTCATCTATTGTATTGAACAGACTTGAACAGATGCAGTCCCAGCCATTTACATTCTGCTGTTTTTGTGACTATAGTCCCAAGTGGCGCCTGCAACCTTCTGCTTCAAGCATGTGCGATTCATTAGCGTTCTGGACGCGCAGTGGGGTAAATATCTTCTCTGAGTCCAGCTGTATTACAGGTTAAAACAACACGTGATATGCACGTTATTCTTGCCATACCGGTGGACCTGGGCGGCCGGGTGGAGCTGCAGTGTGAGGTGAGACGGGAGAGCGCCCAGCTGCTCGATGAGAAGAGGAACGTTACATGCTTCACCCAAAAGTTTCCAATAACCCCAGAAGAATTTGCTAAATTTGCCGCTTGTTTATTTATTTATTTTTTTGAGAAAGAATCGCTAGAGGCGTCTAAAAACTCGCCAAATATAGCAGAGTGGCAACTCAGCGTTCCTCCCCACCACGATGGAAGCCAGTCGTCTCATGATGAGTTTACAGCCAACCGATGTCCACTTCAGGGTTAACCGCAAACAACTCAAGCACAACAAGCCCAGTGCATAAAACGGGTTTTATTTAAAGGAAACTCGCATGCAGAAACTGTAAAATTAAAGATTAAAAATTAGATTAACGCGATTAAAAAACATAACGCGCTAAATATGGCTGTAATTAATTGATCGCAATTAACGCAAAAATTTGACACCCCTAATTTTATTTCCTGATATTGTACAGATATTCAAAAAAATATATATATACATTTTTGTTTAGGTTTTGAATAGAAATATCATTAATGTAGTAAACTTAAAAGTATAACTGGTAGTTTTGTGGCTGTTTTCACTTTCTTGGTTCCAGTGGATCAACCAGATCTAGTAATAAAACTGGATGTTAAAGTATGAAACAGGTTGGGGGGTTTAGAATGATGGGACATTTTTTATACAGTTAAATTCAGTTTTAAAAATCAGAATATATTGTCCTACTCAGAGCGATATATCGCCAGATTTTTGCCAATACACATCCCTAATCAGCTGCAGAACAACCTGACGACCTGCTTCCCGGTTCTGGCCCAGAAAGAACCACATTTATAAAAACATGAGGTTCTGCTGCAGCGGCAGGCGGAGGACGGTCTCACCTCCTGTGGTGTCGATGGCGTTGGTCTCCTCCTCTGAAGCAAACACACAACAATCATTAGAAACCTGCAGGTTCTCGGGGAATGCGGTAGAGAACGGTGGGCGGTTCTGATACTGACCGTAAGGATGTCCGTCTTCTGCCGGGTCATCTGGCAGGACAAACATCAGGTTAATGTGAGCATCCAGAAAGTCCAGATAAATAGATTCATGGCCTGGATTTAACTCATCTGGGTCTGTTAGAGTATGAGCTGAGGTAAAAACCACTGTTGCTGGTTCTGCTTCCTAAAGTGATGGTGGGAAATAAAATGATCCACAGCAGGAACCATCAGGACCTCCGGTCTGATTCGTCTTCTCTCTTATTCTCTCACAAACCCAGTTCCAGAAAACCCTCTGGGTCAAAGTTCTGGCTTCTTCATTCCCCATTGATCCCACAGCTGCTTTAACACGTCCTTCCTGCATCATCATCATACCATCCGGTTTCCATGGAAACCCTCCCACTGCAGCGATAATCTACCCAGCATCCTCAGCTGGAGCGGACGCATCTGGATCGGGAAAACTCGCGAATTTTGATCAAAGTTTTTTTACATTCTCTGAATAATTACGGAAACATAAACAGAGAATATTAGGGGTGTAACGATACGGCAGCAAACGTGGTTTCATTTTCCCGGTTTGGTTCATCTTCAGTACAGTCAGGGAACAAAGTGAACAATCTGGGATGTGAAATGAATATTTCAGACTCTCCTACTGTCTGTGTCAGCAGTGGTAACCAGTTAATCGGGGGTTAAGCTGTTAACTGAGCCAGCTGACAGGATGTTACATCAGTTATACAGGTGAGGTGGGCGGGGCTACAGCGCGCTGCTAGTCTAATGGTTTAATCACCGCTGCAGAGGAGCCGCGGTTTCTAACCCTGGAGTTTCTCTTGGTTTTTATTTGGCCTTTTACCATTTTGGCATGAAAACAAAAGATGATATTAGATAAATAACTTTATTTTAGTATTTATGTGGGACACTGAGGTGGGGGTGGAGCTCCTTCCGTTCAGCTACAAAACAGCGCAGACGTCACTGACTAATGCCTGGAAGAAAATTTTTTTAAACACACATAACAGATTTCTTTACTGCTACGTTAAGAGAACGTCACCAACGAGGGCAGCTAACGGGGTCCTTCAACTCAGTAATATCTGTGGTAGCTAACAGCAACCGATGCTAACGAGTTGTTCCATAACACCGGGAAGCCAAGGTTTTCCCAAACGGGACGCATTAACAACAGAAGTGGACATTAAAGTTCCTGATCTCCCTTAGAGTCGCTGGTTATAACTTCTGCTAGCAGGAGGCTGGATTTGTTTTTACAGAGTCACATGTTTCTGGCTAAAGTGCAACTCGGTTATGCTTCCATGTGGAAACTCGGTACGCTTCTGTGTCGTACTGAAAGATACGAATACATGTACCGTTAGACCTCTAGTAAATATGTAATCTAAAGGTCATATTCATCCATCCTTTGGTTTTCAGGTTCCATATTTAAAGCCCGATCTCTGCCTGAAACGGACTCTAAAAGCTGAATCTGGAAAACCGTGCTTTTATTAACTACTGACCTGAACACAAAAGAGGATCTGATGTAAGAAAATAAAATGAAAATGATGAAGAGGATAAATCAAACTGACCTGGAACAAACTGGGTGTCCACGAACGGAGGGAGAGGAACGGCAGCTGGAGAGGAAACATAAAACACAGTCGGTCAGCGGATGAAATCCTGCTGGTCTCTGGAGTCTAGGAGGCGTTTTGTAGGTCTGCTGCATGCAGACCTGCAGGAACCCTGGAGACCAGCTGGTCCACAGACAGGCTGGAGACCTACAGGAACCCTGGAGACCAGCTGGTCCACAGACAGGTTGGTCTCCAGGGTTCCTGGAGACCTACAGGAACCCTGGAGACCAGCTGGTCCACAGACAGGTTGGTCTCCAGGGTTCCTGTAGGTCTCCAGGGTTCCTGGAGACCTACAGGAACCCTGGAGACCAGCTGGTCCACAGACAGGCTGGCGTGAAAAACAGAAGAAATGAAGAAGTTTGTGTCCTAAACACAGAGGAAAACGATCCGTTAAAGCGGTTAGCTCTAGAAATTGGTTCTGTTCTGGATTTATTCTGCTGGTTCTGAGTCGGCGCCGCAGCTGGACCAGAACCAGGAAGTCAGTGGGTTAGTGATCCCTCACATGCAACATCAGGACAGGAGGTGTTAATCACCAGTACCAGAACCTCAGACGTTCAGCGTCACGTTAGCATCAGGACACGGCGAGCGAGGGGGACGTGCAGCAGCCGCTCAGAGGAACCAACCTTGGATTTCAGACTCCACGTCCTGAGATCCAGAGACTGCAGCGGACGCACAGCGTTACCGTCGTCATGCCAACAGGTGAGGGGCGTGTTATAAACACCGGAGATGACGTCTGAGTTATTGTGACTATATAATCTAGATTATTACAGGTTTGATCGTAGGAGGGCAGGCGTCCGTGTCCCACCTGATGGCGTCTCGTCCTCCTCCAGCGGTTCCGGAGCCGTCTGGGTCGACTGTTCCACCTCGGGCCGGCTGGATGCTTCTAGGACCCATAGAAAGCAGATCGTTCAGAGCGGTTCTGCTGGTGTCGGAACCGGGTCCTGTCATTCTGACAGGCAGCAGCTTCTATCACCTCTTCCTGAACCAGAACCTCATGAACTTTGACCTTTAACGATTGATCTGATCTGATTAGAACCCGTTTGGACCCTCAGAACCTCCTTAATCCTACATATCAAAGATTCAACAGGGTGACAGAACCATTCTTCAGAGATTCTGGTCCAGATTAACATAATAGCAGCTGCTGCTGATGTATTGGAGGGGGGGGTAGGTCTCCTCACCTGTTCTCTCCTTAGATGGTCCTCCTTCTGGCGCCGCTCCTTTCAGTCCTGTTCAGGACCCAGAGAAAGTTCAGGTTAAAGGATTTAGGTCCAAATGGTCCAGGGAGCTGCTTCATCGGGCCAACCAGCAGAACTGAACACCAAAACCCAACTTGATAGAAGAACATCATCTAGCAGACTCGTGTTTCCTCCCTGGAGACCGGAGGTGTCCAATCAGGAGCAGCGCCTGCTCCTGATTGGTTTAGAGAACAATGGACAAACGAACCAGCAGGTGGAGGCGGAGTCCAGAACACCTGCAGACGGACCGGCTCTGAACTAAACACATGTGATACGATGCACCACTGCGTTATTAGATCCAAATAAAATGAATAAATAAAAAACACCTGGAAAGGGTGTGAATACTTTTATAGTATAACCCAGATCTGCGAGCAGCGCCCCCTACAGGTTCCTGCCCTCCCTCACTGATTCTACAGTTAACAAAAACCCAACAGAACTGAATGGAAGGATGTTCTGCCGGTTCTGACAGATTGGGACTTTGTGGTTCTGATGGTTCGGTCCAGGGATGTAAGAAGATATCGATACGCCGATATATCGCGATATTTTATTTCCCCGACATTGTATCGATGTTCAAAAACAAAACGTCGATTTTTATTTTCTTTTTTTGGGGATTTGAATGGAACCGTTAATGATGACAGTGATTTTTGTAGTAATATATAAAAGTATAACTGGTAGTTTTGTGGCTGTTTTCACCTTCTTGGTCTTACTAATAATATCGTAATATATCGTATGGTCTCCCTCGTATCGCCAGATTTTTACCAATACACATCCCTAGTTCAGTCCAATCTGCTCTTTCTCAGTTCTCTGACCCCACACGTCCATCTTTCCCTCCTTCCCTATGACTTTCCCTTTTTGGACTTTCCACGCTCCAATATTTGCTTCCCATCCTGGATCTTCCCTAATCTTTGGATCGCTTACCTTCTGTGTCGAGGCTGCCTCTCTCTCTCCTCCCTCTGGACCAGAACCGAAGACCCAAAGCAGGTCTCCCGTCTCTTCAATCAGCATCAAGTTTTCCAACAGTTCAATTTAACATTCAGGGATCAATGAAAGTTGAGGATCTGATTCCAGTTTTTCCACTTAACCCCAGACTGCCAACCAGATCGTGTGTGGGAGTGTGGATGCATTATAAAAATACCGTTTCTCTTTTTAGAAATATACCAACAGTTTGTTAAAAAGATTAAATCCTCCCAGTGCCTCCAGGTGCCAGCAGGTTGAAGCAGCTCTGTTGAAAAGGAGTCTTCATGGAGGCAGAGCAGAACCAAAGAGCAGAGAGAGGAGGAGGAAGTTCAACCATCTCTTCCATCCATCATAACGGGCAAAGATCAAATCAGAGATTTCAAGGATAGCGGCAAAACCAAAAGAGAGGTTTGCTAACAACTGATGGCGTTATTCAGGACATTTTGCTGTGAAACTCTCAGGAGTTCATCCTGTAGCCGTTGGGTTGTTGGTTCGAAACCCACAGTCCGTCCGTGTCAGTCAAGAAAATTCCCCTGCCCTGACTTGGGAAAAGCGCAACGAATGTTGCTGTGGAATATCATCTCTGCTGCCTGCATATTGAGCTGTTGGCACGTCATGAAGCTCCAAGTCAGAGGCCTTTTCAGATTCACTGGTCCCCCTGCTACTGGAGATCCTTCACGGCATCACCATCCACGACTCTTTGAAAATACTTGGATGATACGAGTTGCGACAACTGAATTGAACTGAATAAAGGAGTAGCTAATGAAACCAAAACATGTTCCAGTGTTTTATTAAAGCACAGACATGAAATACATGGAAACAGCACAGGGCTGTGATGTTCGATGGTGGTTTACAGGTAAATGTCACCACTAGGTGGAGCTCCTCCAGATATTCCTGCTACAAGTTCAAAAACACTCAATATTGAAAAAGAAAATTAATGAAATAAACAAAAAAATGTGCCATCTTTCTGAAAACATATTCATGAAGCTCAATAAAACCAAAGCAATCCTAATAAACAGCAACACATTTTAACATCGGGTAATTTCTTTATATTAAACTAACAGTTTCTACCTTCTAGTCTCAGTGCTTCTGCTTACAGACTTCAGATGCTTTTCATTGGTTATCTGAAGACATAAGTCTCCACCCAACCACCAGTAAAAGGGGTGGAGCTTCTGATGCAGCGCTGAAACACAGCAGAGAGGAAGGAGGAGGAGTCTGCTTACTGTAGCGCCCCCTGCTGTTTTCCCCATGTAAAGACAAACATTTACATGCAGCTCCAGGGTGCTGGTGTCTTCTCCAATCTGACCTTGCAGACTGTTTTTTTTGCGACATTTTTTAAAAGGTACAACGGTTTGTCCCAACCACACGTCAGTTTGTTCCAACTTTGGGGACTTTTCCTAACCGCATTGAGATCCAGTGATTCAACTGTTTTTTTTTTATGGTCAACACATTCTACTGTAAGGAAATATGATGTTACTGGGTTTGATCACGGGTCAGAACCGCTCATTCTTCGTACGAGTCAGCTGGCCAAAACCGGGATCTGAACAACAATCCGGAACCGGGTGTAAAGCTTTCAGAAGAAATACAGATTTGAATTAATTTATATATAATTGTTTACAATCTTTATGATTATTTAACTCCAAAACTCATCCAAAAAACAACAACCCAACTATGAAGAAAAATAAAGCGGTTCATTAGAGCACCAGGGGATATAAACCAGATCCAGCATGGTGGACCAGATGGTAGAACTGTTGACTGAGTTCGAATCCAAACCTGGGGTCTTTCCGCATGTGCTCCCTGTGTGAGTAAGGGTTCTCACCGGGTACTCCAGCTTCCACAGTCCAAAAATGGTTTACCCCAAGTTGTCCTTCAGTTGGGGAACTTCATGGTGCTTAAGAGCCCAATCAGGGGGGAATGTTGGGGGAAAGTGCATCGAACTAAGATTGAGTTCCTGTAAGTGGTGCAAGACAGGAAACCTCTGCGCTCCATTAGAAGCTATAAGAAGTTAGGGCATGCAGACTGTGGGGGGGAGAGATAGAGGAGATGAATATGGTGAAGGTCGCTTGCCCAACGAGGTACGCATTCAATAAACCGACCGGGTGGAGGCTGCATTTTCAGGTTAAAGAGTCAGAGTGTTTTCTTTAAACTTTATATTCCGCTGCATGTTGGACACAACCAACATTTCACTCTTGAGTGTGTGCATGGTTGTTTGTCCCGTGATGGACTGGAGACCAGTCCAGGGTGACCTCTCACCCAATAACCTGTTTCCTAAAACACACCATGGCGGCATATCAGGGTAATATTGCCGGCACGGTGTCTTTTTAATGTGCATGGCGGCATTGGCGAGGCGCAAATATTGTGGCATTCATGCCGGCATGCTTGATATTAATATTACCGTGATGCTCGACTTATGAATAAAGATCACGCCTTGGCACAACAGACGGTGATGTCATGATGATGTGTGGAATGTGCGCTGAGGCCCGGCCGGCAACAGTATTTAAAAAGCAAGCAAATATGGGGAGTTCATGTAGCCTTTGTAAACTGTATCAGCTGAAATAGCAAACTGCAGTGATGCAGAGGTCAGGGAGCTTCTGGCCTTCAGAGCTGAAGACCAGATCTCCAGACAGTTCATGGAGACAAGTTACGTCTATTTTCTCTGTTTACAACGGACTCTTCCGTCTCACTGTTTATACGCAACCCTGCAGATCGACAGCTCCTGGAGATAGACGACACCCCCCCCAAAAAACCCAAACAAAAACAACAACATTTGATTAAACTCACTAAATATACAGGTTGCACAACGAAGAGCGTTGGTGACATCACCACTTTACAGGTACACCTGCATGTGTCCAAACAAACCCAATGCAGGTGAAACTGGTTTTCAAACCAGCAGTTCGTGTTTCCATGGACTAAAGACCTGGAGCAGCATCCATTCATCTATTGATCAGTTTTTAGTCCCATCAACAATGATCTTCTCCCTCCTTATGGCTGCTGGAGCTCCTGTTTGGGAAGAGTTGTACTTCCTCTCTGGAAGTTCTCGTCTCCTCACGTCGTTCTTGGTGGCGTTTCGTTGCTTATCCATTTTCTCTGCCTCCATCTTCTCCTTGATGGCCTTCTCCCTGGCCTGTCGTCTCTCCATCAGTTCCTTCTGGCTGGACATTTTATCTTTATCCAACTTCTCCATCACTTGTTCTCTCACCATCTTCTCCCTTTCTTTTCTGACTGCCAGGTCTTTCTCTGATCTCTCCTGAGCCATTCTAGCCTTTTCTTGAGCAATCTTCTCCCTTTCTTTAACCACTTTATCTATCCTTTCTTTTTCTGCTTTCTCTTTGGTCATTCTTTCCCTTTCCTTAGCAATCTTCTCCAGTCTTTCTTTTTCAGCCTTTACCTTGGCCAGTCGTTCATTTTCTGATCTCTCTTTAGCAATCCTTTCTTTTTGAAGTCTCTCCTTCTCTAATCTTTCCTTCTCCGCCCTCTCTTGATTTAATCTCTCTCTTTCTTTGGCAATTCGCTCCCTCTCTATCCTTTCTTTGTCTGCCTTCTGTCGTTCCAGTCGCTCTCTCTCTTCTCTAGCTGCCTTCTCCCTGGCCAGCCTCTCCTTCTCCACCTTTTCCCTGGCCAGTCTCTCCTTCTCCACCTTTTCCCTGGCCAGCCTCTCCTTCTCCACCTTTTCCCTGGCCAGTCTCTCCTTCTCCACCTTTTCCCTGGCCAGCCTCTCCTTCTCCACCTTTTCCCTGGCCAGTCTCTCCTTCTCCACCTTTTCCCTGGCCAGTCTCTCCTTCTCCACCTTTTCCCTGGCCAGTCTCTCCTTCTCCACCTTTTCCCTGGCCAGTCTCTCCTTCTCCACCTTTTCCCTGGCCAGTCTCTCCTTCTCCACCTTTTCCCTGGCCAGTCTCTCCTTCTCCACCTTTTCCCTGGCCAGTCTCTCCTTCTCCACCTTTTCCCTGGCCAGTCTCTCCTTCTCCACCTTTTCCCTGGCCAGTCTCTCCTTCTCCACATTTTCCCTGGCCAGTCTCTCCTTCTCCACCTTTTCCCTGGCCAGTCTCTCCTCCTCCGCCCTCTCTTGATTTAATCTCTCTCTTTCTTTGGCAATTCGCTCCCTCTCTATCCTTTCTTTGTCTGCCTTCTGTCGTTCCAGTCGTTCTCTCTCTTCTCTAGCCGCCTTCTCCCTGGCCATCCTTTCTTTCTCTGCCTTTTCTCGCTCCACTCTTTCCCTCTCCGTCCTCTCCTTTTCCAGTCTTTGCTTCTCTGCCCTTTCATTTTCCTGTCTTTCCCTCTCCACCTTTTCCTTTTCTAGTCTTTCCTTTTCCAGTCTTTCCCTCTCCTTTTCCTGTCTTTCCTTCTCTGCCCTTTCCTTTTCCTGTCTTTCCCTCTCCACCTTTTCTTTTTCTAGTCTTTCCTTTTCCAGTCTTTCTTTCTCTACCCTCTCCTTTTCCAGTCTTTCCCTCTCCTCCTCCACCCTCCTCTCGTCCCTCAGTTGTTCCTGGGCTGCTTTCAGGTCCTTCATCTTCTGTACCCAGGCCGCCTCCCTCTCTTCCTCCTCCTCAGCCAGGAGCGCCCGGATCTCGGCCAGCGCGATACGAGCGATCCTCTTGGCCTCCATCTTCTCATGGATCAGCCTGAGCTCGTCCCTCAGAGCCGAGCGCAGCTTGACGCCTCGGACTGGAGGACCAGAGGTCTGAGCTGGAAGATTTCAGCCGCCCAGTTATTAAGGTATCCTCACCCACAGACACAGCAACCAGGATGAGTGAGAGATGTTAGTAGATATATGTGTTAAACACTGGGAACAAACTGAAAACTAAAATGAACTTTAGTGAAGTCTTCAGTTTTTGTTCCGTCTTACTGACCGGAAACACAGCCATGACACCAAAGCCATCTTTTATCACCAAGGACTGTTAGCTAACATGTTCTAAGTAGGGGTGTAACGATACACCCAAAATCCAGGTTCGGTACGTACGTGGTTTCAATTTCACGGTTCGGTTCATCTTCGGTACAGTCAGGGAACAGATATTAGATAAATAACTTTATTGTAGAGTAGCGGGTGGTACCACAAGGTGTCGCTGTGGCTCCACCGACAAAAAAACCTTTAAATAGGAGCTGGCAGTTTTCCAGAGAGGTGGCCGTTTCCTGTGGGAGGCCAGGGACCGTTGGCCGTTGGTCGGCCCTCATGCAGTGCATGTTTGGTAAGTCCATTTTAATGTAGGATAGATGTTGATTTTATGGTGTGATCTGCTGACAGGATCACAGAGTTTTAGTGTCAGAGGAACTGATGATGAGCTGACTGAAAGGGGGTGTGTGTAAGGCGTTGACGACGCACAGGTACAATGTTTTTAACTGTGTAAATTGTGCAGCCTGTGGTGGAGATTTTGTGTTTTACCGTGATTCATTTCTGCCTGCTGTCAATGTTTGCACGGTTGTTTGTTATTCTTTTGTTGGTCCGCCTCGCCTTAATCGGCCTGTTCGTATTAGAGCAGCCGAGAACGCTTGTAGAAGGCGGACAAACAATTATTATGCATTTGTTGTTTGTCCGCGGTCACTTCCTCTGCTGCCTTGGCCTAAATGCCACAGCTGATTAATCAGGGGAATATCTTACACCAGACCTGATCGTTTGCAGTGCTTTGGTTTTTGGCATCAACTGGTGTTTTATCATGTTCATCTGAATCTGATTGCAGTGATCATGATTTAAAGGTGTTTTTCTGTGCGGTGGGCTAAATTCAGGTCTTGAGCAGAATTGTCCTTGTAAAATGAGCTAATGCAGTACCAGAAACAGTTACTTACTGGGGAAAATAAATATTGCTAACTTTATTCTGAGTAGTTCCTTTTTATTGGGGCCCCACAACATTAGTATTTATGTGGGACACTGTGGTGGGGGCGGAGCTTTCTGTTCAACTTCCAGCTGCTGCTGCAAAACAACGCAGACGTCACTGACTAATTACTGATATAAAACATTTTTAAAACACACATATTTACAGTCAGATGTTCAGTCTGCTTATACTTTATTGTTACGTTTAGAGAATGGCGCCAACGAGGGCAGCTAAGCGGGGTCCTTCAGCTCAGTAACATCTGCCTTAGCTACCAGCAACCGACGCTACCAGAAGTTAGCAACTAGTTAGCGTGAAATTGTGTTTTTTCCGTAACACCGGGAAGCCGACGTGTTCCCAAACAGGAGGCTTTAACAGCGGAAGATGGCATTCAAACTCCTGCTCTCCCTTAGAAGAGTCGCTGGCCATAACTTATGCTAGCAGGAGGCTGGATTTGTTTACAGAGTCACGTGTGTTGCTGGCTACGCGGCTATGCTTCCGTGTGGACACTCTGTACGACGTTCCGTACAGACAAAATCCAAACACGGATTCACGTACCGTTACATCCCTAGTTCTGAGTGTCAGGAGTTCATGCTTTGCCTGCCAATAAGATATTCAGGCTGTTGGAGGAAGTCTCACTGCAGAAGATGCATATGATGCTGAAGGTCACTGAGGCTTTAGAAGCTCAGTCGGCTGTGAATTCATAACAACAGACCTCGACTTTGCAAGTTTAAATATAGGGACTTTATCTGTCAAGAGGACATCGTCCATCAACCCTTCCAAAAAGCTATACTGGTTCTATGTCATGACCTTTACCTGCTACAGTGTGAAACGATTAGGATGAATTAGTGATGCTAGATGAATATATGAACATTTTATTCCATGCATATTATCCACTCCAGTGAATGAAAGTTAAGCATAGACATTTTCACGCTCTGGTTTCTAGAAGACGACAGATTTCAGTACCTTTGGTTTGCTTCGTTTCAGCTTCTCCTGGAGTCTCTCCTGACACAGAAACAACCCGTCAAACACCTGGAATCATCTACAACATTCACTCTCACGCCGAGCTCAATCCACCCAACCTTCTCTACACACGAGCATCGAATATTACAAGCAAGCCCAAACCGGGGAGGTTAACATCTCATTCCCTGGGATTAAACTCAAACCAAGACAGTTTAACAAAGCTGAGAGCAGAAAGGTAACCACACCGAGCACCAAAATACAACAAATTTATTAAACTAGGATAGCAAATCCATGCAGATTAAGACCCAACATCAAATATTCCTGATTGAGATACTACTGGTGACCCGTTGCCCGGAAAAATAAAAAATCCCATCTCTTTGTAAACCAGTAAACTCACCATAGTGGCATCAATGGCCATGCTAACAACACTCTTGTGTCAGCCATTACTAAGGGAAACCGACTCAGGTGGCCATTTTCAGTATCAGTGGGTTGTTTTCGGCCACTTTGGGGACAATTGTTGTATTTTTATTGGACAAAAACGTTCAAACTGCGTTTTTACAACACACACAGTGTGACATCGCCCATGGTTCTAATATAAATTGTTAGGAGGCTACGGGAACAGACACTCTTCTTGCAGCTTAGATCCCTGATTTGTGCATCTCTCCTAATGATCCCTTCTGAGTAAAAAAATAATAAAAAATACATACATTTTTTTACCGCTGTAAATCACAAAGTTTTATCTTCTGATCTTAAAGCATAATCTAATTAACTCTGGGGTGTCCAAAGTGTGGCCAGTGGGCCATTTATGGCTCTCAGAAGGGTTCTGCAGAACCTGCGACCACAGATTTGTGTCACTAACCCTTTTTAAAAAGTTTTTAGGGTGAGGAACGTGTCTTTGATCAACTTTTTAACTCACTAGGCCGCAGCCATTCATTAAAGCAGGAGTGCTCAGGACAGACGAAACAGTTTTCAACAGGAAATCAACTGCAAACCCCAGGAATTAAAAGAGTGACGGTTCAGTTTATCGTTAAACGATTCAAGTGTTAATCAAAAAAAAAAAGTGTTTCTAACGGGATCAGCAGTAAGTAGGAGACAAGCTGCAAAGGTTCGACATGGAGCTCCTTTGTGAACACCACAAACATCAACGGTACCTTTAAGTCTACCTCTCTTCTTCTGGTTCCTCTCCTCCTCTACAGAAACGAGAAAGACCGATCGGGTGAGCCCCCAGTGCCCCTCAAACACAGACCCAAACACAGAGAACGGTACCTTTTCTCAGCCTCCGAGAGCTTCCTTTAGACTTCCTGTGATCTGAGCCGACAGAGAAGAGTTCCGCTGCTTTAGCTGCGATCGTGAATGAAGAAAAAAAGAAAAAGCAAAGCGGCTGATGGCGTTCGGGGAGGTTAAAGGTCACAGGACTAACGTCGACACGAGGACGCAGCAGTCGACAGTTTCAAGGACGGATTTATTAAAACGGGGCGAAGGTCGACAGTCGGAAACGGTGTGAGTGTTTGGTGATGTTACGGATCAACCGATCCGTAACATCCGCTGACACATCCAGCCATGCGGCCCTCATAGGAACGCCTCTGATGATGTCATTCGGGGCGGGAGGGAGTGTTTGAAAACACCTGCTTCTTCCATCCAGCTCTCATGACGACGGGAGGAAATTTCGCAACGCCTGAAATAAAAAACCGAAGCCGATTTAGAGAAGCAGCCGACAAATCAGAACACAGGACCTGCAGCAATGTGACCATTAATAAAAAACAGAAAAACCTGTTAATTTGAGCAGAATAAGATAATTTTTATTGTGATGATATATAAGAGAATCAGAAAATTTTTAATTTGTAACCTTTTGACTCATTTCATTCAATACTGTTTATTTGTTGCATCACACCTTGGGATTAAATTATTTAAAATGCCCCTGGCATGAAATTACCCGCGACGTTTGGGCCCTTTTTAGTCACACTCTAAGTACCTTAATACTGTATCCAAGGATCGTTAGCCGTAGCTCAGCCTTGTTGTAGAATTGCGGCCCTTCTTTTAGCATTAGCACAGAACGACGGAGCCCAGGCCATGCGCCTCAATTGAGTCTCTTAACGTCCGCATCTGATGAAACATTGACAGACATGCATTTGCGCACCACAAACTGCCCAAATTCCAATATTATGTATGAAATGTAATTAGGTTTAGGCCTAATTATATTGTGTGTTGAACAATGACCTGTTTACAAATTACAGGCCTAATAAAATATTTGATCATCCATCCACACATCCATCCGTCCTCATTACGTCTCTAGCTTCACCACGACAGTAATGGCTCAGTTATCGGCTACTATAACTAATGGCGTTTCAATTTGATCCGGAATCTGATCCGGGTGCGTGTTTTAAATAGCGTAAAAAAGAAAAACAAAACACAATATGTGACGGTCGGTGTTGATTTTTTTCTTTTCTTGGTATATCGTATCGTCTCCCCTGTATCGCGATACATATCGTATCGCCAGATTTTTGCCAATACACATCCCTAATAAAAACAGCAACATTCTGATCTGAACAAGTTCTTTCTGACCGCGGACTGAAACATGTTCCATCATTTCAGTAATAAAATAATTAATTCAGCGCTAGAGAACCTGCAAGACGTTGAGGGAAATTTCCCTGAACTTTACAAAACGACCCTCCAGGTGGGTTTAAGGCACCACATGAACACTGGTGGGTACAGTGGAGGACCTGTGGTGCTGTGGGCCCGTTTCTCCTCCAAATAAGTCTGGGAAACCCGTTAATGGGTTCACGGCTCTGGCGGACAGTTAGGATGATGATACGAAACATGAGGTCCACACAGACACCGTTCTTCCACGTTCGTCTGAGTCCAAAGACCAGAATCCTGGAGAAGATCCAGAATCTGGACACTAAGTGCCCCCTTACTGACGGCACATAAGGAACAGCAGCGGAAACTAATTTATACATATAATGCAATAAGTAATGAAGTGATAAATAGTCATAACAGTTTTATTTACCTATTTTTTGGGAAATAAATGAGGGTGCAGCATTTATGAATGCCTGATAAATTGTGCATTTTTATTGATATATGTAAAAATGAAAACTTTTTAAATGTATTATTGTTTATATTTATCCATTTGTTATTACTAATAAACATTTATCAATATTAATAAAATACATCATAGTTTAAATTATTACTAATAATTATTTTAATTATTAATATTAACAATAATAATAATAATAATAATGTGACCTTTAGATTAGATTTTTCAATTTAATTTAATTTTCTGCTCCTAACCAACAGATTTGAATTGCATGAATTGTTTTGATTTATAATAAAAAATAAATAAATAATGTGGGACATAATGCATTATAAAATTAAACTAAATGAAAGATCCATTGAAAGGACATTACAAATTAGCCTTGGCTATAAATGTGTTATAGTTTTAATGTACATACGTGTCCCTATCAAATAAATAACAAAATAAATCCAAACTTTAAAGTTTAGCTAAAAGATAAATAATTTTTTTCTATTTTATATACATTTCATATCAACTTGTATGAAGATGAAACCTGGCTGTGATGAGATCAAAATGACCAAATAATAAATAAATAGGTTGTATTTTCCTCCAGAACCCAGTCGGACCAGTCTGGTACTGTGGTGGAAACTGGACCTCAGACTCCCCCCTGCTCAGTTCTGGATCTAGAAGATCAGACCATCTGATTCTTGTTCTACTGGTTCTGCAGGTCCAGAATGACCCCTTTAACCTCCACATCATCTGAGGAGGTCTCCCCCCCTTCCTCCTTCATCCCAGCTGCTTCCTCCTCCTCCTCCTCTTCTTCACCTCGCTCTGAGGGTGGAGAAACTACATCATAGAGGAAGGTGAAGAAGCCATAGATCCAATCAGAGCCCTCCTCTGCTAAAATGTTCAGAACCTCCTCGAGCGACTCGGCGTTCGCGCCACCGCCGCCATCTTTGGTCAGGCCTGACGAGAGAGAGACAGAGGGAGAGAACAGGATGGAGGGGGTAAAAAGAAAAAAAAGAAAAAAAAAGGAGGTGGAGTAGGGAAAGATGAACAACTGGAAAAAAGGAGGAGAAGGAAGAAAAAAAAAAAGATGATTTGGAACAAAACCAGGATAAAAAAAAAAAGAGTAAAGAAATGAAATATGAAGGAGAAAGATTGAAAGTTAAAGATGATCCAGAAACATCAGAAGAACATTTTCTCTGTCTGCGTCTCGTCAGGCCTTACAGGCAGAAACAGCGCCCTCTATTGTTCACAGCTCACGTTGCTGACCGATTAATTCATCAGATCCAGACCATAATAGGCCCACCTCAGCTGGTGGAATAAACTACGTAGAAAACTGTCTTAATGATCTGAACATTTTGGACCGATATCAGATATTTAATGCTGTAATAGCCGATAACTAAAATATACACTTTCCAACCCTTTTTAACCACTTTGCTTCTCTGCCTCACTTAAAACATCCCACAATCCTTTGCTGCATCACGATCACATGACTTAAGCCTAACCCCACAAACACAAACAGCACCAACGTTGGAAACAAACATTGGTTGTTAATATCGGCCTGGTTTAGCCTATTGGACCGACACCGACAAGTCATAAAAAAAATAAAAAAAAAAAAAAAAAAATCGATTGAGTTTGTGTTGATAAACTTAATTTATTGCGGCGTTCCACCAGGATGACGCCTTGGTCCTCTACCGCTGCCACATCTACAGCAGGCCGATTTATTCCCACGTCGGGAGGGCAAACATTTCAGAAGTCTGACGGATCTCTCAAAGCGGTTGAGTGTTTAACAGAGCGCTGCATCCTCGGTGCATCACAGGTCTTACCTCCCAGCAGCCGTTTCACTTCAGAACCAGAACCGCTCCCAACAAACTCAACAAGCGTTGCTTTTCTGGAGACATTCATGCACATCATGCATGAGATCCTACTCAATTAAACATTTCAGTGAATCAGAGTTGCTATTTTTAAAATAACCCCGCAGTAGTTTTCCCCCTGACTGACCTTCGACCTGAATTTTTCCACCGAGGGACAATAAATACGGAACCCCAAAACGGTCCAAATTTAAATGAAATAAGAATAAATAGAAAAAAAATATATGTGACGACGGGTGTGAAAAAACTGAATGCATATGAAATTCGTAGCTAATTAGTATGTGATATTTTTCATTTTCCTTTAAAATGAATTTATCAATTAACATTTTGGAACTGCAATTTTATCCTAATAAAATAGATGATTTTATTTAGCCATTTTTATGCATTTAATTTCATCCGTTTTTATTCCAAAATGCCAGCTTTTATTTCCTAACGGTGTTTTTCCCAGTGGCTTCTTTCGTAATGTTTTATTTCTTTAATTTGGAGCATTTTGCCGTTCCATAAAAAAAGGGTCATTTCTATTTTTCTCGTGACATATTTAACTAGATGCAGGGTGGAGGGGCGCACACCCGTCCCAACGAGCCATCCTTCTTTAGACGCTTTCCTTCCTTCCACTTTCCTTGCAGCACACACAGTCCACATTATTGATAATATTCATGTTTTCATTTGTTTTTGTTTTGCACCGTTCAGCTCGTTTTGTATGCGGATGATGTCATCAGTGATTTCCACCAATGACTGACCAGGCAGAAAGCAGATGATGTTTGCTCGGACAGATCATTTAATTCGATGGGAAGCTCGTGGCGAAGGTCGGGATAAACAAGCAACTCAGCAACTTTTATCCCAAAAAAAATTAAGTAAAAATTATATTTAATAAAAGGCTATATTCCTGCTCTGCATCTTGTTGAATGGTTCGTCTTCTGGGGTTGAAGGAACGTTTCAGACATCAGCATCTGTCTAAAAGGTCGGAGCCAATTAGGGAGAAGATCCCGCCCCTTTTCTTCTCTGATTGGCTCCAGTATTTTAATAAAAGATGCTGATTCTTCTGATATTTTAAGGCATTTTACGTAGATAAAAGTAACGCTCTACAGGTTTAGTTTTTACCCGTTTAATAACTCATTGTTTTAATCTACATGCTGGATGGAATTTCACACGAGGTCTGCACCGACTTCCGATGGAAACAAACTAAAAAGGAAATGACACAACAAAAGCTCCGGTTGGCGCCACGCGACCACAGTGTGAAACATTCACCGTGTCAGAGAACCACATGAAGATCCAGAGCAGGCGCTTTAGAAACCACAGCAGAGGTTCTGTCTGGTTCTGTGAGACAGGGCCAAGGGTTGTCCAGACGTTCACACCGTCTGACCTTTGACCCCTGTCTGCTGGTGGTTTTCAAGGCCCCAGCTTTCATGTGAATCATCGGGCAACATTTAAAAAAGACAAAAAAAGAGCTGTGATGTCAGCGGCTGAGCGAGCATTGGGGCTCGTGATTGGTTAAAGTCTCATAACCACACCAAACGTTGCAGGAGAAGGAAAATGGACTTGCCGAGCAGAACTTTGGCGTCCTCCGCATCAAAGTCTCCGTCTCCGTCCGTGTCGTAGGCGGCGAGCTTTCCTGGAGAGAGAGGAGGAAGTTTTTTTTCACAGTCAGACGAAGATCGCGACGCATGCTTTGAGATGAAACAGCGCCGGCCCAACGTCATGCGGGGACCCCTCGGGCAAAACTCGCTGTTCAGAACATCAGCACGGCCCACAGCGTTTAAATCCAGATGTGGTGGAGTATGGGAGAGGGGGCGGAGCTTAAAGCAACCAGGGATAATTGATTATTATTTGCAGAGATGCATTTATTTATCTTAACTGATGCTTTAACTGATTTTTTGTTACACTTTTTACAAAGTTAACTTGTAAATGTTAAAAACTTTTAATTTCTTTTTGCTCAAACGGTCAAATCTTCTCCGTAAGCAAACATTTTAGATCTGTGGTCCGTTTAAATGTAAGCATTTATGAGAGGCACCTGAAGGCCTTAAGCAGTGGCTTAGTTCGCTTGCGCCTTGGGCCGGCTCTGAGATGAAAGTAGTAGTTACAGGTGGTTAAACACTTGTTCCACCAATAGAACAGTCCTATAGAGAATCTGTGGAGGGAGATGAAAGTCCAAAAACATCCCAGCTCTAGAGAAGATCTGCATGGAGGAATGGGCCAAAATACCAGCTACAGTGTGAAGACCTACAGGTGACCTTTGACCTCGGTCATTGCCAACAAAGGGAATATAACAAAGTATTGAGGTGAACTTTTGTTATTGACCAAATACAAATTTTCTGCAGCATTATACAAATAAAATCTTTAAAATTCAGACCATGTGACTTTGTCATTTTGTCTCTCATTGTTGAGGTTTACCTATGATGTAAACTACAGCCCTCTCTCATCTTTTTAATTTGGAGAACTTGCACCATTGGTGGCTGACTAAATACTTGTTTACCTCACTGTTAAAGCTCTTTTTCAGATCAGCATAGCTAGAAATAGCTGAAGACGATGACATTTTTCCATCCACTGCCGATATAACTGCAGCTAATGTTGGAGGATGTGTGAGAAGCTCAGGAGGTCACGAAGAAGCACCGGAAACTTTTACGAAAGTAAACTGAACAGATCTGAAGGTGAAGCTCTGTAGAGAGCATGAGCTTGGAGAGTTGAGCTCACATGGAAAAAATCTGCAGCTTAAACCCCTATGATTTTGACAGAGACGTGTGTTCATGCGGCCGATTTTAGAGGACGAAGGTGTGAAGTCTGGATCTTTGTGTCAGAGAGACACATGATGCACGCTGAACGCTGCACAGAGAGAGGAAGGATGTGGTGACGATGACTGCGGTGACTGTCAGCCTGAAGCGGCAGCCGCAGAACCGGCCCGGTTCCGGTTCTGCGAGGAGCAGAACGCCTGACCCGTCTGCTCCAGACGGGCGGCGGAAGCAGCGACGCAGCGGGCTCGGTTCCTCCATTTTAGGAGACGCCGAACCGCAGAAGAAGTAAAAGACGAAGAGGCGTTTTCGGTCTGGCGGAGGTTCCCTCTTCGTGACCTCAGAGCTTCACAGGAAGCGCAAACCGCCTTGCTGTCAACCATCAACCGTCTCCTGACGGCTGCTCTAGACGAGGCGTGTTAAAGCAGGCCATGCCGAGACGTTTTCATACCTTGCAGAACTTCAGAAAAGTTCAAACGAAACTCCTGAGCTCTCGCTGCATGCAGGGGAAGAGGAAGAGAAGCAGGGATGAAGATAGAGCAGAACCTCAGAACCGTCCTGGGAAAAAGCCGAGTCCATCCGTCCCGCTTCCTTAGAGGAGAACAACTCCTAAAGCTCCACCCCAGACTCTACAGGCCTCAGCTAGCAGGTCAAAGGTCATAACTGGGTCAGAGCAGAACCGAGATCCAAACACAGCATCTACAGCAGAATGACTGGAGGAGAGATTCTGCAATGGCCTAGTCAAAGTCCAGAGCCCAGCCTGTGGTGGAACCTCAGAGAGCAGCGAGGAACCAGTCAGAGTAGGACTTTCTGTTTATGAAGAGTTCATTTTTAGATAAATCAAAAAAAAAATAATCGGAAAAAAATGATGTGAAGTTCTACCTTCATGTTTTACAGCGTGCGTTTATTTGGACTTTGAATTCCGGTGAACTCCCAGAAAGGATGATTAGAATAAAAGAACGTTTTAAAAATATTTTCTGTCATTTTAAATTTCTTTTCAGGAATAGAAAGGGCAACAAAAAATAAATAAATAATCGGTTTTGGCATCACACAAATCGTAGATTTTATTTTTAAGCCCTAAGTCAGAGTTGTGCTGCTGCAGGAGGTTCTACCAGCTGATGGATCAGGAGGAGAACGGGGGGTGCACTTAGTTTTTCCCAGGACTAGAATATCTGGTAAGTTTCTACGGTCTTACCGAGGACGCTGTCGTAGTCCACGACGTCGAAGTAGACCACGGCCACGGAGCTCCAGACCCCCAGCAGGGCCAGAACCACAAACCAGGTGAACACGGAGAACTTTGGACCTCCGTCCGCATCTCCACCTCCTTCAGTCCTCCTCCCATTCTTGTGCTCCACGGCAGCCGTCCTCCCCTCTGCAGACATGAACACGTCGCCGTGAGTCCTCCTGCTACACCAGGGTCAGAGGTTAAACCGCCGGAGGTCCAGAACATCTCATCACAGACGACTGAATGTTTCTAAAACAGCGTGAAGGTCAAATCCATGACAACTCAACGTCAAAGAAAACTGTTTCAGAACCAAAATTCAGGGTTCAAAAACAGCAAAATCTAGAATCTCTGATCTACATTAGCAGCCAACAGATGATGAAAAATGATAATAAAAATAATAAATAACAAGAAACAAACGTTCACGTCTCTATCGTCTAGGGGTGCAACGGTACACACACAAATCACGGTTCGGTACGTTTTCCCTTCACTTTATTCAAGAAAAATAAATACAAATCTGCGTATGACTTTTTCTTTTTTTTTTACTTTAATCAGCATTAAACGAAGAACATTTTTTCTGAATTTCTTCTCTATAATTCCTGAAATTAAAACAGCTCAAAGTATAGCACAGAAATAGTACAAGCAGACATAGCCAGAGTAGAAAACAATCTAACCACTTAAAAACAGTTTAGAAATATTTAAACAATACTTTGCACATATCCGAGAATAAAATATGCTTAAATCAAATTGGAGTTGTTTAGCTATTTCGACAGCCTAATGTCCCAGCTGTACTTCAATGTAGGATAGGCAGCTGTTGGGAAAATCCCTTTTCATCAACAGGAATTCCTCCGACTTGCCCAGAATAAGGAGTTTGGTCTGACTGGATGCTACTGGTAGCCATGTTGGACGTCAGCTGGTTTTTCTCTAGCATCACTGATGTTTACATTGTTTCAGGGGAGTCATTCAGTTCAGAGCAGAGCGTGTTCTGGACTTTATTGTTGTTGGAAGATGCGTTCGCTGACAAAGTTCTGGTTCGGTCCATCTTTATTTTTCTAGCTGCATGAGAAACCATTAATGTTCCCAAACAGCAGAGTTTAGTGATAGCTGGGATACCTTTCTGTTTCGTTTTGGTGTCACTTTTTAAAGTTTCCCTGCGGAAACATTGCACTGCCCTCTGAGTTCCTCACATAAACATTTTGCATGTGTTCAAGTAGAAAACGGCTGGATTCGTTTGGTACCGAACCGACAGGGCTGTACACAAAAATATGAATACATGTACATTTACAGCCCTTAATAATATATGGATTTTTTTTAATAATTACATTTATTCTATATATAAAAGTTTAAATAAATATTGAAAATGAAATACTTTTAAATATAAAAGATGCAGTAAAAGTAATATTTGCTTTTATTTAGTTTATATTTTCAGATATTTTGATCATCTACAAAAGTTTTTTTTCTTTACATTGCTGCATTTTTTGGGTTTTATCTTCATATTTTTAACAGTTTACTTATTTAATTGAATTATTATTTTACGAGGAAGTCACTTGTGATCAAAACTTTTTTTTAAGAGACTGAGGAGACAAAAAAATATTGTAGGGTATCCAGGATAAAAAAGAAGTATTAAAAGGTACAGACAACTAAAACATCATAAAATTTATTTAACAAGAAACTGAATAAAAAATGTACAGAGTGACTTTTTCTACTGTAGCTGCATGAGAAGCCATTAATGTTCCCAAACAGCAGAGTTTAGTGACAGCTGGGAGTCCTTTCTGGTTTGTTTTGGTGTCACTTTTTAAAGTTTCCCTGCGGAAACGTTGAGTTCTGCACATCAACATTCTGCATGTGTTCAGGTAGAAAACAGCTGTAACATCTATAAATCTGTAGGTGCAGTAGGACATGGACATTTATTAGGCCATCCAACCCTGGACAAGTCTTCCACTCAGACACTCACCACAGAGACCATTTGGCCCAACAGTCATGTTACTGGTCTGTGGGAGGAGGCTGGAGTACCCAGAGAGAACCTATGCATGCACAGGTAGAACATGTTAACCCCAGGCCGGGATTAGTACCTATAACCTTCTTGATGCAAGGCAGCAGAGCTAAACACTGCAGAAACCACATGATTTAAGGTTAGGGTCAAGGTTAATGCTGGTAAATAAAAATAGCTTCGTCTTAAACATGAAACAGAGAGTGCTTCAGGCGTTTGAGAATTGATAAACCCCCATTTGTGATGCCAAATATTATATAGTATTTAGCAATCATTGTTTATCTCTAATCAAGATGGGCTTAGCCTTGCTGCAGGATGGATGGATGGATGGATGCATGGATGAATGGATGGATGCACGGATGGATGCACGGATGGATGCACGGATGGATGGATGCATGGATGAATGGATGCACGGATGGATGGATGGATGGATGCACGGATGGATGGATGCATGGATGAATGGATGCACGGATGGATGGATGGATGGATGCACGGATGGATGGATAGATGGATGCACGGATGGATGGATAGATGGATGAATGGATGGATGGATGCACGGATGGATGGATGGATGCACGGATGGATGGATGGATGCACGGATGGATGGATAGATGGATGCAGGGATGGATGGATAGATGGATGCACGGATGGATGGATAGATGGATGCACGGATGGATGGATGCATGGATGAATGGATGGATGCACGGATGGATGGATAGATGGATGCACGGATGGATGGATGCACGGATGGACGGATGGATGGATGGATGCACGGATGGATGCACGGATGGATGCACGGATGGATGCACGGATGGACGGATGCACGGATGGACGAATGGATGGATGCACGGATGGACGGATGCACGGATGGACGAATGGACGAATGGATGGATGCACGGATGGACGAATGGATGGATGCACGGATGGACGAATGGATGGATGCACGGATGGACGAATGGATGGATGCACGGATGGATGGATGGATGAATGCACAGATGGATGGATGCACGGATGGACGGATGGATGCACGGATGGACGGATGGATGGATGCACGGATGGATGGATGGATGCACGGATGGACGGATGGATGCACGGATGGATGGACGGATGCACGGATGGATGGATGCACGGATGGATGGATGCACGGATGGATGGATGGGTGGATGCACGGATGGATGGATGGATGCACGGATGGACGGATGGATGCACGGATGGACGGATGGATGGATGCACAGATGGATGGATGGATGCACGGATGGACGGATGGATGCACGGATGGACGGATGGATGGATGCACGGATGGATGGACGGATGCACGGATGGATGGATGGATGCACGGATGGACGGATGGATGGATGCACAGATGGATGGATGGATGCACGGATGGACGGATGGATGCACGGATGAATGGATGGATGCACAGATGGATGGATGGATGGATGCACGGATGGATGGATGCACGGATGGATGGGTGGATGCACGGATTAATAGATGGATGGATGAATGGATGGATGGATGGATGCACGGATGGATGGATGCACGGTTGAATAGATGGATGAATGGATGGATGGATGGATGGATGGATGCACGGATGGATGGATGCACGGATGGATGGATGCACGGATGGATGGATGTGGATGCACGGATGAATGGATAGATGCATGGATGGATGGATGCACGGATGGATGGATGCACGGATGGATGGATGGATGGATGAATGGATGCATGGATGGATGGATGGATGCACGGATGAATGGATGAATGGATGCATGGATGGATGGATGAATGGATGCATGGATGGATGGATGAATGGATGCATGGATGGATGGATGCACGGATGAATGGACGGATGCACGGATGGATGAATGGATGGATGGATGGATGGATGGATGGATGAATGGATGCATGGATGGATGGATGGATGCACGGATGAATGGATGCACGGATGAATGGATGAATGGATGCATGGATGGATGGATGAATGGATGCATGGATGGATGGATGGATGCACGGATGAATGGATGGATGGATGCATGGATGGATGAATGGATGGGATGGACGGGTGGATGCACGGATGAATGGATGGATGGATGCATGGATGGATGGATGCACGGATGGATGGATGGATGGATGCATGGATGGATGCATGGATGGATGGGTGGATGCACGGATGAATGGATGGATGGATGCATGGATGGACGGATGAATGGATGGATGGATGGATGCACGGATGAATGGATGGGTGGATGCACGGATGAATGCATGGATGGATGGATGGATGGATGCACGGATGGATGGATGGATGGATGCACGGATGAATGGATGGATGGATGCACGGATGGATGGATGGATGGATGCATGGATGGATGGATGGATGGGTGGATGGATGGGTGGATGCACGGATGAATGGATGGATGGATGGATGCACGGATGAATGGATGGGTGGATGCACGGATGAATGCATGGACGGATGGATGGGTGGATGCACGGATGAATGGATGGATGGATGCATGGATGAATGGATGGATGGATGCATGGATGGATGGATGCACGGATGGATGGATGGATGGATGCATGGATGGATGGATGGATGGATGGATGCACGGATGGATGGATGCACGGATGAATGGATGCATGGATGGATGGATGGATGCACGGATGAATGGATGGATGGATGCATGGATGGATGGATGCACGGATGGATGGATGCATGGATGGACGGATGGATGGGTGGATGCACGGATGAATGGATGGATGCATGGATGGATGGATGCACGGATGAATGGATGCATGGATGGATGGATGCACGGATGAATGGATGGATGGATGCATGGATGGATGGATGGATGGATGCATGGATGGATGGATGCACGGATGGATGGATGCATGGATGGACGGATGGATGGGTGGATGCACGGATGAATGGATGGATGCATGGATGGATGGATGCACGGATGCACGGATGAATGGATGGATGGATGCATGGGTGGACGAATGCACGGATGGATGGGTGGATGCACGGATGAATGGATGGATGCATGGATGGATGGATGCACGGATGAATGGATGGATGGATGCATGGATGGATGGATGCACGGATGAATGGATGGATGGATGCACGGATGAATGGATGGATGCATGGATGGATGGATGCACGGATGAATGGATGGATGCATGGATGGATGGATGCACGGATGAATGGATGGATGGATGCATGGATGGATGGATGCACGGATGAATGGATGGATGCATGGATGGATGCATGGATGAATGGATGGATGGATGCATGGATGGATGCATGCACGGATGGATGAATGGATGGATGGATGCATGGATGGATGGATGCACGGATGGATGGATGGATGCATGCATGCACGGATGGATGAATGGATGGATGGATGCATGGATGGATGGATGCATGGATGGATGGATGCACGGATGAATGGATGGATGGATGCATGGATGGATGGATGCACGGATGAATGGATGGATGGATGCATGGATGGATGGATGCACGGATGAATGGATGGATGCATGGATGGATGCATGGATGGATGGACGGCTAGTCAGATCAAATGTACAGATATGATGATTGTAACAGACGCCATTTCGTCCATGTCGCTATATTCTGTGTTTATAAAAAGTGAAAAGACGTGTAATTGTTTGGTGATGTTCATGTCCCTTTAAGATGCTGACTGTACTACCTTACAGACTGGATGGGGCGGAGTCACGTTACTACGTCCGGTCATGTGACTCCAGAACAGCGTTAGCAACGTAGGGACTTTGTTGGTTAGCGAGTTTTTAAACCCTTCTAGCGACTCTTTTTCAAAAAAGCGTCGAATCGAGCGCCTCTTGACGGAGTTACTGGAGAGTTTAATGTGAAGCACGTCTCCTCACTGAGCAGTGGCACTGCTGGGGGCTCCTCTTTCCGTCCCAGAGCGCTCACCGTGCTGTAGCTCCGCCCACCTGCCTACCCCGTGTGGGACTGCCTGTAATAAAAGGTTGGTGTTTATTGCCCCAGTTAGTGATATTAAAAGACGCATAACATCTCAAAAAACATATTCAAAAAGGCAAAACCTTATTACAGTTCCAACCAAACCCTTACAACCATCAATGGTTAAAAACAAACAATTCTGCACATACTGTTAATAATTAAAAAAACGATTCCACTCTCATACAGCATCCGTTACAAATACATGCATATCATGCAAATGAGGCGACGACGGGACGTTGAACAGCTCAATATATGGTGATGATGATTGGACGCCATATTGCCCAGCCCTGGTTCAGACTGTAGACGGGGGTAAATGGAGAGATTTCTGAGTGGACGGCTGTTTCTCTGACAGGCTGCTGACTGTGAAGCATCAGGCCGAACACTGGAAGTTCTGTTTGGGTCTCATTGTTCTGCCGGGTTTATGTATCACACATACATACATACATACATTACATACATACATATATATATATATATATACACATACATATATATATATATACATACATACATACATACATATTAAATCAGATGTTAATACTCAAGTAGCTCCTTTTTACTCGAGTGTGCTTTTTTTGTTTTTGGGACAGCTACTTTTTACTTTTACTTGAGTAAAAATATGTTGCAGTAGTGCTACTCTTACTGGAGTCCAGTGTTTGGCTACTCCACCCACCTCTGGATGTGGGCAGCTACTGGGAACCAGCGCAGAGATCCCTGCAGAACCAGAGGACAGGCAGGATACCAGAGCTGGAAACAAACCGGGTCAACCGGTTCTAACGCGGGTAAAAAGCTGGAGGCGGGCCTATGGAGACCAGCGGCCAATCAAAATGTCAGAACTCAACGTTTAGTTTCACTTTGAATCTGCTGATTAAAAAACCCAGTTAAACTGGTGGTGGTGGTCGTTTTTAATCACTGGTTCTGTCTGGTGCTAAACACCAACTTTAGAACAATAAAGTGGCACCGATGCTTCACTGGACCAGGATGAAAACTGCCTCCACCAGAAACTAGACATGTTTAAACCAGAAGCTGGAGGAGCTCTGATGACGGCAGCAGGTGAACCAGAACCGGGCCAGAACCCTGAGGAAGAGGAGGGAGCCATGGCTGCAGGAATAGAGCGAGAGACATCCAGTCAGCATGACCCTGACAGAGAGAGAGAGAGAGAGAGCAGCTGTTCCAGGACCGAAATATCAGCAGCCAACACCAGCAGATGTCTGTTTGGGTCTCATTAAACCGGGTCAGAACCAGCCCAGCGTCTCACTGCAGCTCATAAAAAGGTTTCTGGTTCTGTTCTGCAATCTGAGGTTCTGACAGGAACCCAGTTAGAAGTAAAACACACAGCAGACCGGGTCAGACTGGACCAACCAGAACCACTTCACACCATGCACTGGGCTCCCGAGGCTCACCGGGGTTCTGGACAGCTGGCTCCTCCGGCTGATGGAGCTCCTCCTCGTTAACGCCTCCTAGACGAGCCGATCCGTCAGAACCAAAGCCCACCAGAACCAGACAGAACCTCCTTCACCTCTCAGACCTACCTGTCTCCTGAAACACCTTCTGCTCTTCCTCACACTCCTCCTCAGCGTGGATCTCCTCCACAGGAGACGGCGAGGAGGCGCTGGAGACGCCACTGTGGCCGTAATGCAGCATGGGCCCACCGAGCAGAACGGGTCAAACAGAACCAGCTTCAGAAACAAACCATCAGAGAGCAACCAGAACTACTGGGAGCTTCTCACTGGGCTGGAGACCCGAACCAGACCACCAGCTCCTCCTCTTCCCCCCCAACAAGGAACCCGATCCGGCTTATTATTAGAGCTGACAAAAGCCAGTGACGCTCCAGGAGAGCATGGGATGCCACCGAGCGACCTTGACTCTTGTTCTCCTCAGACGGCAATCCTCACTGTGACACAAGGGACACTCAGGAAAATTATACAATAATAAATAAATAAATAAATAAAAGAGACAGGTACACACACATACACACACATATATATATATATATACATATATACACATATATATATATACATATATATATATACATATATATATATACATATATATATATACATATATATATATATATATATACATATATATATATATATATATATATACACATATATATACATATACATATATATACATATACATATATATACATATACATATACATATACATATATATACATATACATATACATATATATACATATACATATATATATATATGTATATATATATATATATATATACATATATACACATATATATATATATGTGTGTGTGTGTGTGTGTGTGTGTGTGTATATATATAAAATAAAAAACAAAATGAAAACATGTTTTTTTTAAAGACAGACATATACTGTATAAAATTTTTTTACTGGTTCTGGACCCGACCTGACAGGTCAAAGGTCAAACAGTTCCAGTCAGAAAGGGATTCCCTCTGACCCACTCAGCTGAAGCTCAGAGTGCAAACAGCAGCCTGTAAGTGAGACTCTATACTTTCTCTCTCCTGCAGCAGGTTGCAGTATTACTGCTATTACTTCATCTCCTGCAGCAGTTCTGAGCTGCAGAGCGCTTAGTTCCCCGTTATTGATACGTGACGGCTGAACTCCCTCATCAGCCTCCAGAGGCCCGGTACAGATCCATTCATCTGATCTGACTCCCACTCTACACTAAAACCAAGGGAGTCCTTTCAGCGTGGAGTAGCAGGAGCTCCACCCTACAGTCGGTCTGGGGTTGGACAATTTTCCAGACACGTTCCCACTGGGAGAAGACCCCTGGGAACACTCAGAGCTCTCTGGAAGCCAGGGAATGTTTTGGGATTTCTCAACTCGCCTTCTCCATGATCTGACCTCAGATAAGCAGAAGACTGGTGGAAAAAATTTACTCCAATTTAACTCCAGGAGCAACAATCTCACGACAAACTGGGCTCAATGCCACAAAATCAATTCAGAAATGCATTAAATGTCGTATCGTCCCGTGCTAACAGCTTAATATCTGGGCAGCAAATCATATTCCACAGTAACATGTCCTGGATGACACCATCAGTAGCTGGGAAGCTCTGCTAATCCACCTCCTTTGCTTTTTGCCACTCCTCTTTCAATCTATTCAATTCAATTCAATTCAGTTTATTTATATAGCGCCAATTCACAACAGATGTCATCTCAAGGCACTTAACAAGAAGTCATTTCAATACAATTATACAAACATTCCAATCAGTTAAAAAGTTTCCTATTTAAGGAATCCCAGCAGATTGCGTCAGTCATTGGCGTGAGGTTGGGCAGATTTCCAACCACAGCAATCCTTCAGCAATCCCTCATACTGAGCAAGCATGTAGCGACAGTGGAGAGGAAAAACTCCCCTTTAACAGGAAGAAACCTCCAACAGAACCAGGCTCAGTAGGAGCGGCCATCTGCCACGACCGTCTGGGGGTTTGAGAAGACAGAGCAGAACATAACAGAGTGTCTGCCTCACGGACTAAAGCTGGGAGCTGGTTCCACAGGAGAGGAGCCTGATAACTAAAAGATCTGCCTCCCATTCTACTTTTAGAGATCCTAGGAACTACAAGTAAACCTGCAGTCTGAGAGCGAAGTGCTCTTTTAGGAACATATGGAACAATTAGATCTCTGATGTATGATGGAGCTTGATTATTAAGGGCTTTGTATGTAAGAAGAAGGATCTTAAATTCTATTCTGGATTTAACAGGGAGCCAATGAAGGGAAGCTAAAACAGGAGAAATGTGATCTCTCTTTTTAATATTCATCAGAACTCTTGCTGCCGCATTTTGGATCAACTGAAGGCTTTTAATGGCATTTTGTGGACTTCCTGATAGTAAAGAATTACAGTAGTCCAGCCTTGAGGTAACAAATCTCTGTCTGGTTGTAGGGTAAGAAATCCAGGAAATAGCTCCTCTGTATCAACATTATTTAGTGATTAAACTGAATGAGTCCGTTTTTAATGGAAGCACTTCAGCCTCAGTAAAGATTGTCAGAGAATCACAGGAAACAGTGAAGACCCAACAAACAGGACTGAGGGTCAACAACCTCTCCACAGACATGTTAACAACAGCAGATCTGCTCTTTCCTCTAATATTAGAACAAACTTCATCATCGCAGAGCTTATTAAAATAGAACACCCCTTACATAAAACACACAACATCCATCTGAGACAGCGGACCTCCAGTTTAGCCTCTGTTAGCAGCCTAAACACAGAGGGCAGCGACGCTAGCTTAGCGCCTCGCCGGACTCCGTTCAAAACTCTTGATAGTTTTGGAAATTCTCCTCTAACGCTAAAAAAAGCAAAGATAAAATGTGAATTGTGACAAGGAAACAATAACAAAAAGCACCCAGAGGAATTCGGCGTTAACGGCATCAACATATTTACGTGTTTTTATTTATTTACCAAAGTTTTTCAGCTGTTCCAATCGCCAATAAGAGGGTAGTTTTAGCCTGAGAAACTGTAATTTAAATCTCTGTGAAGCAGAAATCTAAGCCAAAATAAAGACTTTAATAATCATGTTAGAAATATCAGGTTAATGTGTTTGTTTTATTTCTGTAATCACCTAAACAGGAAAAAAGAAACTAAAATAAGTAAGTCCTCTATTGGAGTTCCGTACAGAGGCGCGTATCGAGCTCAAGACAAAAAAAAGCGTAACTGACCTTTTTTAGAGTGACTTTTTGAATTTTTCTTCTGCGCCATTTCTTCCTAACTTATCAGTTGTTTGCTTCCAGCTGAGCAGAAACGATATAAACCTCCAAGCCGCCGGTAGGTCCTCTGTGAGCGGACTGAAGCTGCCGCTTTTCTGTCTCTCGGTGATGAATCGACGAGTTCCCCAAAAATCTCCTCTTCACTTGGATACCAGCAAAGCCGAAGTCCATGGTAACGGTGACTGACTCCGGTCTGACCAATCAGAGTCCCAGAAACAATAAAGAGGCGGGTATTAGGGTGGGTTCTATTACGAGCTGACCAATCAGATCGTGGGACAGCTTCCCAGTGTCGCCTCTTTTCTTTGGAAAGGAGGAAAAACGTGGCAGAAGGAGAGGAGTTTTAAACATCTGGGTGGAGCTAATGGACATACGCTTTAGAGCTGCACTTAGCTATGACACGTCATTAAAAAATAATTTATTTATACATTGACTAATATTTCACTAAATATTTTAGTATTTTCTCTAAATTATTAGCTATTATATAGATTAAAAGCTCATATCTTTATTACATTCTGGAATTTAAGTTAATCTATATCAACATATGTTGATGTTTTCTACATTGATCTCAAGACCTTATTTTAACAATTTAAATAAAGTTAAGCAAGTCCAAAGTTAATAGTCCAAATCATCACCTAAACTGGACCACGTTGACTTTAATGCCCCAAAAGGGAGTTTTGACAGAAAAAATTAAAATATGTTTCAATCAGACATAACTCTGTACTTACATATGAAAACCGCAAAGGGGCGCTGTTGTAAAACCCCTCACATCCCTATCTATCTATCTATCTATCTATCTATGCAAGTTCTCCCACTTAGAAATGATGGAGGGGTCTGAAATGCACATTGTAGGTGCATTTCCACTGTCAGAGACAGCATTTTTTTAAATTTAGGAAATCACATTGTCTGATTTTTAAAGAATTTATTTGTATTTTATTCCTGTTACTCTGCCTTTAAAAAGTCCACCTCTACTCCACTTATTAATCTAAATTAGTATCACCTGTCTGAGCTCGTTAAAGACACCTGTCCACCCCACAGTCAGTCAGACTCCAACTACTACCAAGGGTAAGACCAAAGAGCTGCCAATAGACACCGAGCTGGTTCCACAGGAGAGGAGCCTGATAACTAAAAGATCTGCCTCCCATTCTACTTTTAGAGATCCTAGGAACTACAAGTAAACCTGCAGTCTGAGAGCGAAGGGCTCTGTTAGGAACATATGGACCAATCAGATCTCTGATGTATGATGGAGCTGATTATTATGGGGTTTATATGTAAGAAGGAGGATCTTAGATTATATTCTGGATTTAACAGGGAGCCAATGAAGGGAAGCTAAAACAGGAGAAATGTGATCTCTCTTTTTAATATTGATCAGAACTCTTGCTGCCGCATTTTGGATCAACTGAAGGCTTTTAATGGCATTTTGTGGACGACCTGATAGTAAAGATGTCATGTTGGCTTGTGACTATAATCAAGTGACAACTTTAGGCAGCAACCGTCAGCATAAATAACAAGTTTATTATTTTGAGCAGGAGGTCAGGACGATCGGGCCGGAACCGGGCAGACGGGAGGACTGAGGAGAAGCGGGTAAATTGTTAGAATAATGTGGTGGCTTCTTTTCTGCTGTTTGAATATTGTAAAGTGGTCTAACTTGGAGGTTCGAAGGACGGATCCGGGGAAAGGTAAGTCGGTGACTGAATCTGAGGTTGGCTGGGGATGAGTGGTTGCAGAGTTGATGTTCCGGTTTGGTTCTTGCTGGTTTGTAGGTGGTTTGTAGGGGGAGGGGGGGGGGGGGGGGGGGGAGTTCTGACCTTCTTGATTCCAGGTAGGGAGCGGCAAGTGGCTGACCAGGGAGGAATCCGGGGTGCCAGTCCGGCGGTGAGTGTGATAGGTGTCTCAGCTTGTTTGACCAGCTGTGTAGAGACTCTGATGGTGACTGGAAGCAGGACCGACGAGGGAAGCTTGACAGCAATGGTAGAAATTGCAGGAGCAGATCTGCAGAAGGACAAGGAGGTAAGTTCACACTAAATATTCCACTAGGAAGGTTTTGCCACAAAGACAGACTAAGGTTGGCCTTAATACCACACATAGGACGGGAACCATCTGGGGTCAGCCTCTAGGAACCGCTCCCCTTATGAACTGAAGCAGTGATGAGGATGATCAGAAACACCTGGAGCAGCACCTGCCAATCACACCCTGAGGAGAGGTAAGCAGAGCAAAACCACCCAACAACCAGCACACAGAAATAGACACCTGACAAAAGAATTACAGTAGTCCAGCCTTGAGGTAACAAATGCATGGACTAGTTTCTCAGCATCACTGCTGGACAGGATGTTTCTAATTTTAGCAATATTCCGGAGGTGAAAGAAAGAAATCCTAGAAACCTGTTTAATATGGGATTTAAATGTCAAGTCTTGGTCAAAAATAACGCCAAGGTTCTTTACGTTATTACTGGGGGCCAATTTAATGCCATCCAGATGAAGTGATTGACTAATCAGTTTCTGTTTAAGAACTTCTGGTCCAAAGACAGAAACTTCTGTCTTGTCAGAATTTAAAAGCAAAACGTTTTGGGTCATCCATGTTTTTATGTCTTCCAGACATGCCTGTAATCTACCTAACTGACTGGGTTCATCAGGATTTATGGATAAATATAGTTGTGTATCATCTGCATAGCTGTGGAAATTTATCCCATGCTGTCTAATGATTCTACCAATTGGGAGCATATATATGGTGAAAAGAATTGGTCCAAGCACAGAACCCTGTGGAACTCCACAAGTAACCCTTGAGAGTGAAGATGATTTATCATTTAGATGAACAAACTGGAATCTATCAGACAAATATGATTTAAACCAGTCTAGTGCTGTTCCTTTGATCCCTGCAACATGTTCAAGCCTTTCTAAGAGAATATTGTGATCGACTGTGTCAAAAGCAGCACTGAGATCTAACAAAACCAGAACAGTAAGAATGGAACAGAATCTTTAAAACTTGTGACAGCATTGTCTGATAAAGGTCTACTATAATGAAATTTTCTTTCAGATTTAGGATGGTCCCTACTGTGAAGCATGGGGGTGGAAACATCATGCTTTAGGGCTGCTTTTCTGCAAAGGGGACCGGAACGACTGCACTGGAATAAGGAGAGGTTGAATGTATTGTGAGATTTTCCCTCATTCAGAGCATTGAAGATGGGTCGTGGCTGGGTCTTCCAACATGACAATGACTCGAAGCACACAGCCAGGATAACCAAGGAGCGGCTCTGTAAGAAGCATATCAAGGTTCTGGAGTGGCCTAGCCAGTCTCCAGACCTAAATCCAATAGAACATCTTTGGAGGGAGATAAAACTCTCTGTTGCTCAGCGACAGCCCCGAAACCTGACAGATGTAGAGAAGATCTGTGTGGAGGAGTGGGCCAAGATCCCTGTTGCACTGTGTGCAAACCTGGTAAAGAACTGCAGGAAACATTTGAACTCTGTCATTGCAAACAAAGGCTCAGGTGTTCAAATACTTACAGTATGTGCTGCAATAAAATACAAATAAATTCTTTAAAAATCAGACCATGTGATATCCTGAATTTTAAAAAGAAAATGTCTCACATCTCTCTCTCTCTCTCATGCTCAGCATAAATGAGTACACCCCCTTTAGAAAGTACAAATTCAATCAGTAGCTCAATGAACAAAAGAACAATTTCCAAACTTTTCACAAGGCTGAGTTTTATTGAACACTTATTTAACTCTATAACATGAAATTAAGATTAATAATCTAATTTAGATCACAAAATATTCAGTTTTACTCTAATTGGTTGAAGCAAAAATGAATACACCCTGCAACAAAAACTACTAAATCTAGTATTGTGTATGAGCACCGTGATTTTTAGGGACAGCACCAAGTCTTCTAGGCATAGAATGAACAAGTTGGCGACATAGTGAAACATCTATCTTTTTCCATTCTTCAAGAATAACCTCTTTTAGCGCCTGGATGCTGGATGGAGAGTGATTCTCAACTTGTCTCTTCAGAATTCCCCACAGGTGTTGGATTGGGTTCAGATCAGGAGACATACTTGGCCATTCAATCACCTTCACCCTGTTCTTCTTCAGAAATGCACCAGTAGCTTTAGATGTGTTTGGATCATTGTCGTGTTGGAAAAGTGCACGACGACCAAGTGCATGGAGTGATGGCAGCATCTTGTCCTTCAGTGTAGAGCAGTACATTGTTGAGTTCATGATGCCATCAATGAAAAGCAGCACTCATGCAGCCCCACATAAGGACACTGCCACCACCATGTTTCACTGTAGGCACCATGCATTTTTCTTTGAAATTGTCACCTTTACGACACCGTACAGTTTTTAAACCATTAGTTCCAAAAACAGAGATCTTTGTCTCATCACTCCAGAGTATAGAGTCCCAGTAGTCTTCATCTTTTTCAGCATGGGCCCTAGAAAATTCTAGGCATGCTTTTTTGTGCATGGGCTTTAGGAGAGGCTTCCTTCGTGGACGATACCCATGCATGCCATTCCTCTGCAGTGTGTGTCGTATGGTGTCACGTGAAACAGTCACTCCAGTTTGGCTTTCTAATGCTTTAGCTAACTGCTGTGAACTTGCATGGCGATTTTCTTCAACCCTTCTCATCAGTAGACGCTCCTGTCGAGATGTTAACTTCCGTGGATGGCCTGGACGTCTCTGTAAGAGGGTTGTACTTCCATCTTTCTTAAATCTTTGGATCACTTTTGCTACAGTATTTTGACTAATATGTAAAGCTTTGCTGATCTTCTTGTAGCCTTCACCTTTTTTGTGTATAGAAATGATTTCCTTTCTCAGATTGTGACATTTCTCTTCCATGGGGAGCCATTGCTGACAGCATGAAATGGGAAGGGCTTTTCTTTGTTAAGTAATGCCCTTTTATAGTCACCTGTCTGCTGGACACCTCTTAAATGAAGTTTTAGTCCAGGTGCGCCGCATCACGTTGACTCTGGTTCCCAGGTGGCTTAAAACAGGATGGACCGCTGTGATCCAAGTCCTGCTCTGTCTCTGTGTGGTGACTTTGGAAGCTCTGACTCCAAACGTTAGAAAAGGCTTTTCTATTGAGGCTACAGTTTTCCCTGTTGCTGATGCACTTTTCCCCCCTTCTACTCAACCTTCCATTAATCTGGTTAGATACCACACTCTGTCAACATCCATCTTCTTTTTCAAGTCAGCAGTTTTCCCTTTTCATCGAATACACAAGCTTCACCTTTTAAAGCTGAATTACAGGAATAAAAAGATAAATCTGGTCTATTTTGGGGGAAATACGCTCAAAGCGAGAGTACCCAACCATAAACACCAGGGGGAGACTGGTCAACATTTCAGCCACAAGGTTTCCGGGTTAAACTGCAGACTGGGAATAAAGTTTATGATCACAAACGGTCATAAAAAGGCTGCTCATATTGTAACATATACATAAATACAGTATATAATAGAGCCACGTTGTCCTCATACTTGTTATTATAAAGTTCTTAAAGTTTTGGAGATTTTCTCTCCCTCTCGGATGTCATCATAGTACTATAAATGTACCATCTAGTACAGATACTCCTGAGGTGGTCTGTTCCTGCGCAGGACGGTCCAGTTCTTCCTCTCCGACCTGAGGTCAAACAGGTCAGTAAGGAGGTCAGCTTAGTGCTCCAGAGGGAGATTCCTTCTAAAGTATCAATAAACGGTTCAGGACGCCTCTGTCTGCTCACTGTTTTCTGATTGACATTGAAACCTGAGCCAAAGCTCTCCAGAGCCAAAGCTCTCCAGAGCCGCGCGTCCCGCCTTAACGCGCGCGTCCCCGGTCCTCTCTGCGCGAGAAATACGGGATTTATGTGCTCTAACCTCGCGATACTCTCCTCCCATCGCGCTCTCTCTCCGGTCCAGGGACGATCAAGCGGCGGGGATGACGGGAGTCTGGCCGGGCAGCCCCAGCAGCCCACGGACGCACCGACACGCACCGAATCCTGCGCTCCAACTCCGCTCAGAGTGGCTCCTGATCTTCTGTCCTGGAGGAAACTGACCGGGGAACAGCTGGAACCCGCAGAGGACTTTTTCATTTTTCTTTCATCACCTGCCAAACATTTTCCAAAGGATCAGGAGAATTCCAGTTTCTTGTTTTCTTGAGTTAAATGAGTTTTATTTTCTGCCAGGGATGCAGGAGCGGGCGGAGTGAAGCAGCCTGGTGCGCACTTTCTTCCCCCCGGCTGGAGTGACGCGCAACAGCCCGGCGCTCCTGTTTTCTCCTCCTTAACTCCTGCTGTTCTCCTCCTTCATCATTCCTGTGTGTGGATTTTAACCCAGCGGACTCGATCGGAGGTCTCCGTGCTGACGCAGCGCGGAGTTTCTCCGCTCATGGATCCGCGGCTCTGCGCTTCCTCTCCGGGTCAGTGAGCGAACCGGACACAGCGGGGATGTTGTGACGGGAAAGGAGATCTTTAAACCCGCAGCTTTTACCGCAGGACTTTCACATGTAAGTAGTGTATTTCTTATCTTTATTCTCGCTGCTTGAGGAGGCGCGTCTTGGCGCTGAGGGGCGAACTCTGACCTTTTGGTTCATCTTGGAAACTAAAATCTCTTCGACGTTCAACAGAAATCGGCTGGAATGCATAAATCTGTGCCTGTGTCTTCTTCTGTGTGTTGTTTTCTGATAAATGATTAAAACCACTTAAAGCAGTTTGGCGCTTTAGAAAAAAGGAACATCTAAAAGAATCGAACTTTTACGCACAGAAATCGGTTTTTAGGCGCGTCAGGTGAAGAATCTGAAGCGTTCTCGGAATCTAGATGAGACTTCAGAGAGAAGTTCTGACTCAGACCAAATTGTTTCCCAGAATCTGGACCCAAACTGCGGCTCGGTTTTGGGCCAACTCGCTCCTTCATGGCGCTTTGTCTCCTGCGCAGCTCCGAGCCTCTCCTGAGACTACTGTTTCCTCTGTTCCTATGCAACCGAGCCGAGCTGGGCCGAGCCACGACTCTTTCCATTAATTAAGCTGCTGTGTTTGTGTAAGAGCAGATTCATTTGGGGCTGAGCAGCTTCTGCTTGCTTCTTTCTGGCCTGTTTACGTCTTTGAGACGAGCTTACTGCTCAAACTTCAGCATTTAGATCCTGATTTCCATAAGCTGACATTTATTAAGGTCCTGGGATATTCATCCTTAATGTCACAAACTGTTGGGTTTATATGAGGCAGTTTTTCTTCTGCAGTTTTCCTTCTTTAGGTAAATATTTCCCATGATAATTAGGTGCTTTTGCTGTTTCTGGGCAGAAACAAATCAGGCCAGGGAATAAAATAACGACAAAGATGAAATTTGTATTATGTTCCTTTCTATTAATATTAAAATGCTGTTTTTAAAACTAAATTCTTTGTTTATCCATTATGTAAAAAGATTTGTTTTGGGAGGAGAAATGAAGACTGACCTTTAACCTTTTAGATGCTTTCCTCACACTCATGTACTGCAGCTCCGTTTTATTTATCATATAAGACTAAACAGAAGCTGTAAAATCAATAATATTTACACATTATTTTATAAACGTTTATCTGAAAAATGAGAGCTAAACATCTTATCTGAACCCAACGATTGTACATCCATGTTTTTCTCTGATTATTATTTTTTTAAATCAGAAATTATTTTACCTGTGCAGCTTTAAATGTCCAAAAATACCAGAATAATCTGTTCCCAGAAACAGATCAATGCCATATTAGATACAATCAGCAAATATTTCCCTTAAACTGAGCCTCTTTTAAATGATCAATTATTTAGATAATGGTCAATATTCTGATCATTTGCCTCTCTTTAATGATAGAAATTTAAGAAGAGTTCAATTTCTATTAATATTAAAGGTTTACATGTTGTTATAGCAGCAGAAATAATCCGATATGTTGATGTAAAACAGTCGACTGTCTTTTTATGACACAACGGATCGCTTTGTGCTGAATTTTCTGTCCAAAATGTTCCGAGTCCGGAAGATGTTTGGCTCTCCTCTGCTCCATCGTTGACTCCGAGGCCGTCCGGTTTGTCTGGACGCTCGGATCCATCCTGTGGGAGAACACCGGCAGGAATCTTTCCCTGGAGCCCAGCATGGAGACGGATGTCCGTTAGGATCAAAATGAGGAGAGCAAGCGGAGTAAACATGATGTGACGACAGTAAAGAGTTTGGACTTTCAGTGGTTCTGTCTGAGGTGGAAAAATCTCTCCTCTCAGTTTGGATCCAAATCTCAGTTAGGGAAGATGTTTTGGCTTTCGGGATGGGTGGAAATATTTTTTTGAGTTTGGGATGTTTCTGAGCGTCATCTCGGATGTAACAATGATGGTTGGATTGTTTTTTGCTCAGTGGATCAGAACCGGAGGAATTTCTCCTCCTGAAGGACAAATCTTTGCTTTGTTTTGCTCTGACTCATGTTTAATGTTGTTGTTTTTTCCTGTAGCATGTCAGGATTTCAGGCTCTATTTTCTCTGAAAATCAGAGATAAAAACACAGTTTTATCAGCGATCTGTCAGTAATTTCAGATCAATTAAGTTTTTACGATCATTAAAGGAATAACCTCTCCCTCCACAGTTTAAACGGATCTACAAAACAAGCCTGATAGAAGCGGTCTGATAGTAGGAGTGGAGACGGAGCAGAGAGCCGTTGGGATGCAGCTCTCCATGTGATGTCCTGCTGACAGACGGAGGATGATGGAGGTGAAGCAGGAGGCAGGGAGAGACTCCTCACCAACGGGTTCTGGTGTTAGCTGCTGTTTCACTGCAGCACGGGGTGGAACTGGGAGGGTTATGTCCCCAAAATAAGATGAATGCATAATTACACTTGATTGGTCGTACGGAGGGCATCATATTGTGCCACGTCACGTTTTTTTGAAGCCCTGTTGAGTTTTGGCATAACGTCTCATACCGAATTGTATTAGATTGCATCCAATCATAGTATTCAGTATCAAAATGTATCATATTATATTCTGCTGTATCATATCATATCGTCAATGTTGTAGCAGTTCGTCCTTAACTCGAACAAGTTCTAAATTCAGTTCATTCCCGTGAATAAAAACCTGATATTTTCTGAAGATTAAAAAAAAGTAAAGACTAATCTGTTAATTTCACTTACTTACCTGTACGATGGCCTGACAGAGAAGTGTGTTAGGGTACAGCTGTGTCTTCCACCTACAACCAATAAATAATAATAATATAAGAAAACTGAGTTTAATGTAGTGGTTCACTTTAAATTCTTATATTTAAAGGCGTAATTAAGTCTACAGGAAGGGGAGGGCCAAACTTTATATATCAGATCCTCACAAACACAAAGCAAAAAGCCAAACGTTGTATCTGCTGCTCAAACACGCGCAGAGAAAAAACAGTCACTCCGCGCTCACCTTGAGGGAAAATATTGTTGTCATGGAATATTCAAAAAAACAGTGAAAATGTTTCATTCGTCCCTGAACAAAAGCGCCACCGGATCACGTTCACTTCAGGTGCCTCATGTAAAAAACAGCGTCATTCCGCTCCACCACACGCTGTTTAGTCCTGAATATCGTGCTGTAGCGTAGTATTAGTATCGGTTCTATTGGACTGTACCGTGTCGTCTTATATCGTATCAGACCACGCCTTATAAATCGCATCATTCAGCTTTAGAGTTCAAAAACAAAAAGGAATCACAGAATGAATTAAAACTTAAAATCTTTAAAATGATCCTAAGAATTGATCCATCTGATCTTCAGATGAACTAAAGGTTTGATTTTCCGTTAAAATCTCACCTAAACTTTGCTCAGCAGGGTCATTTAAGCATCTAATTCCAGTTTGAATATATGCTTCAGTTTTTCCAACCATCTCTGCGAGAGCCTGCTGTGGTTGAGGTCGTCACCTCTCCCAGGTGAGTTCTGGGCGTGGCCTCTGGCCTCAGGTGCAGCAGTGGTTGCAGGATTTGAATAAAGTTCTGGGAAAGCGTCACGGTCCAGGCCTGCAGCTGCTGTGTCAACACTTCCACCCAAACCTGCAGCAGACCCACGACAGGTGTGTCGAGGGGCTGTCTGTGATTGGACCTGAGTTTGCATGTGTGAATGCATCTGAGTGTGTTTGTTGAGAGCATCAGGACTGAACGTTTATAATGCAGCAGCAGCTGTTTCCTGCTCTTTTTATCTGCAGCTTTAAAGGTGGAAACAAGCAGGACAATAAGAAACAAACACAGAGCTCTCTGCGTTCGGTTCTGGTGCGTGACGGACCTTTCCTGCTGCTGGACGTCCGTGTTGTAGAGAGTTAAAATGTTGGTGGGACCAAAACCACGAGTTTTCCTGGAACAGGTGATGAAGCTGAACCTGGCGGGCAGGTGTTGGAGCTTTGGGAAAAGACTTCCAGGTTATGTTTTCACTCCGAAGCTTCCCAGTAAAACCACAACGAGGCGCCTGAGACCCAGAAGAGAAGATCCTCAGATGATGGCGATGATGAAATACAACCTAATGCCGAGTTTATTCTTCTTCATCAGCAAGTTTGCACTCACACATATCAATGGAGATGATATGCCTGGGGAGTGTTGCAAAGCAATTCACACGCGGGACAACAGGGGGCGTAGCGTTTTTCTGGGGAGGTCCTGGTTGCAGTCATGTCTCTGATCATCAACGGTGAATTTACTTTTTTATTTTTAAACTAAAACTCTTCGCTTGAACAACTTCTGCCCCTTTCAATAAGATAATAAGGTTTATGTGAACAAATGTGAGAAAAAGCTCCTTACCTTTCGCTTTTGTACATTTCATAAATTGTTTTATACTAGACGTTCTTCGATATGCTCCATGTCTGCTGATAAATATCTGCAGCACTCTGTTTTTTTGTAAATGGCGGTGCTGTTGATACATTTAAAGAAAGAAGCACGCTGACCAATCACAGGCCTCCGCTCTCCGTAGATTTCAACAGACATTAAAAAATTAAACATGTCTCCTTCACCTTCTGTGGGATTTTGGAACTATAAATAAATCATCCATCCATCCATCCATCAAAAAATTCAAATTCAGTTTATTTATATAGCGCCGATTCACAACAGATGTCATCTCAAGGCTCTTAACAAGAAGTCATTTCAATACTTTTATACAAACATTCCAATCAGTTAAAAAGTTTCCTATTTAAGGAATCCCAGCAGATTGCGTCAGTCATTGGCGTGAGGTTGGGCCCCGTTGATGCAGACTTTCCAACCACAGCAATCCTTCAGCAATCCCTCATACTGAGCAAGCATGTAGCGACAGTGGAGAGGAAAAACTCCCCTTTAACAGGAAGAAACCTCCAACAGAACCAGGCTCAGTAGGAGCGGCCATCTGCCACGACCGTCTGGGGGTTTGAGAAGACAGAGCAGAACACAGAAGGAACAGAAGATCCGATATAAGAGAACTTTCTATGTTACAGAAAGTAAAAAGTTGATAACAGGACACAGCGGATCTTCAGTTACTGGGAGGATCATCCCAGTCGATGCCCCCCGTCCAACAGGGCATTGCAGCCAAGCAGGATACCAGACCAGGTATATCTTCTATGGAGAGAAAAACACTGAGAGAAAACAAAGTTAACAGTCGAAATAACAGCAAATAATACAACTGGAGAGTAGTAGGAGAGAAAAGTAGCAGAGTGAAGAAAATTGGTAAGTCTGTCCTCCAGCAGTCTAAGCCTATAGCAGCATAACTACAGAGATAGCTCAGGATGACCTTAGCCACTCTAACTATAAGCTTTATCAAAAAGGAAAGTTTTAAGCCTGGCCTTAAAAGTAAACAGAGTGTCTGCCTCACGGACTAAAGCTGGGAGCTGGTTCCACAGGAGAGGAGCCTGATAACTAAAAGATCTGCCTCCCATTCTACTTTTAGAAATCCTAGGAACTACAAGTAAACCTGCAGTCTGAGAGCAAAGGGCTCTGTTAGGAACATATGGAACAATTAGATCTCTGATGGATGATGGAGCTTGATTATTATGGGCTTTATATGGAAGAAGAAGGATCTTAAATTCTATTCTGGATTTAACAGGGAGCCAATGAAGGGAAGCTAAAACAGGAGAAATGTGATCTCTCTTTTTAATATTCATCAGAACTCTTGCTGCCGCATTTTGGATCAACTGAAGGCTTTTAATGGCATTTTGTGGACGACCTGATAGTAAAGAATTACAGTAGTCCAGCCTTGAGGTAACAAATGCATGGACTAGTTTCTCAGCATCACTCCTGGACAGGATGTTTCTAATTTTAGCAATATTCCGGAGGTGAAAGAAGGAAATCCTAGAAACCTGTTTAATATGGGATTTAAATGTCAAGTCTTGGTCAAAAATAACACAGAGGTTCTTTACGTTATTACTGGGGGCCAATTTAATGCCATCCAGATGAAGTGATAACATCCATCCATCCATCCATCCATCCATCCATCCAGTCTCATTGTTTATCCACTCTTTCCTGGGTTAAGACAATAACTGTGTTATAGTTCATCTCTGTGTGTTTAATGTATTTACAGGCAGCAGCAGATCTTGTAACGTTTCAGACCAAGTTCAGAGGTTCAGGTCTGTGACGCTTTTAACAAACAACTTCAACTAATTATACAAAACAAATCTGAAAGGTTTTTATTCAGTTATTAGAAGAAAGCAGTTAATTATATTCCAGTCGGAGCATTACAGACATTTCTTCCCTTCCAGCTCCCAACCTTACATAACGACAGCTTTTAATGGGATAAAACAATCAGAGAAAGTGCTGCAGTGAGAGAAAAATGTCTTTAAAGTCAAACTCTAAATGCTTTTGTTAAGGCGCCTCAGCGATGTTCTCTAATAGCGGGTCCAGAGGCCGCTGCACAGATGAGTCATGTGCAGTGAAATACCAAAGAGCAGCATGTGTCAGCTTTAATCGAGCTCCGACTGTCAACATTTCTCTTAAGTGACTGTTCAAGGCAACAGAAGGCGGCTTAAAGAGGAACAAAGCGGGCCGGAGAGGCGAGGAAGAGATCCCGATAAACGTTTCAGAGCCCAGGGAAAACGCCGGCTTTTAGGTTCTGGTGCTGCCTTCTCAGCTTTCTGGGTCGTTCTCTCATCTTCTGGGAGATTTAACTCGGCTTCTAATTAAAGTTTGCCTCCTTGTTCTGAGTTCTGCTCGACTTTCCTGGTGTTCTGTTCGGTTGGATGAGACCACAGCTCGGTTCTGATCCGGTGGGTTCAGTTTCCCATGCTGTGGAACCAGATCCTCCGGATGGATCAGCGGATGAAAGCGGGTCAGAACTCCCGTCATTAGACTCGGCTCTGATGAATTCCCATTAACGCGGCAGAGGTCAGAGGTCGCGTGTGTTGTGGGTTTTAATGGAAGCAGCAGCTGAGCTCTGACTTATCTCCACCTGCTCCGGGACACGTGGGGCGTTTTTCTCTGTGCCAGAGCGTGAATCAAACGCGCCTCGGGTCCAGATCAGAGAGGGGGTCGGTCCGGTTCTGAGGGTCCAGTTCTCTTCATCAGAGAGAGGGGAGACGGCTCAAAGCTTCAGAGCTGCAGTTTTACCCCCAAACTGGGTTTTAATGTCATATTTCTATAAACACAGAGCTGGTTTTCCTTCATTCTGAGTTCTGGTTGAGGAATTCGGGTGTTACTACAAACCCAACAAAGAATTCTGGTTCTGAATCCATTTTTTCAGGGGGAAATGAATGTTATTGATGAGCTCCTCGTGTATTTATTGGATGGAGAATAAACCCCCTTCCTCATCCTCATCCTCAGCTGAAGGTTTTGGCTGTTAGAACTTTCCACGTCTGCTTTCACCTTCAGTAAAACCTCCGAACGATTAAAACAAAAAGAAAACCCAGATCATGATGCCGTCACCGCCGTGTTTGCTTCTCGGAGATGTGCTGTTGTTGTTTTCCCGGCCTGACATCCAGAACCTTTTGTTACTTTTTGTGGCCCAGTTCGGTTCCTTCAGAACACGGTTTTAACCAGACTTGGACGCCCTGCTTCCCGCCTTGCAAGTCCGACTCCTCGGTCCAGATTATAGGAGATTTTTTGTCCCATGTAGAACCCGACCAGAACCTGCTGGAAGTTCCTGCTGCTCCTTAATGGAGAAATGTCCAGTTTGTTTATGCCATCATTGTGATTGTCTGCACTCAGTCATGCTAACAACCCAAAGCGATGAGGTTTTAATTAACCTTCTCCATCGGCGACTCCAGAAACAAGTTAAAAACAAATTATACAAGACATTTTTGCTTGTAATAAGCTAAAAAAAAATCTGCCAATGGAACAAGTGAATATTTTCTTGAAAATATTTCTTAAGATAAAAAATACAAAAAATGTCCCCAAACAAGGGATTTTTACTTTCTTGAAAATCGTTTTTTGCAGTGTGTGAAAACCTTTGAGAGCCGCTGTAGACCTGAATGCAGAGATGCAGAATGATGCAACTCAATTCCTAAAGGAGTGAAAGGTTTGGAATAATCCAGATCTCGTCCGTTAGAGCCTAGGTTTTAACTGTAAATGTAAGTTGTTTTATTATTTCAGGTCTCAGACGTCCTGCAGCGTCTCAAAGTGGGTCAAACCTTCGGGTTTAATGAAGAACAGCTGCAGCAGCTCATTACAGGCCGACATTCACACGGAACCACAACACGCCTCGTACTGTACGTGTGCGTCGGCCTAAACTGACCTCCAGGAACAGAAACACGGCTGACCTTGAACTTCCTCGGTCTGTTTTAGGGTCTAATGATTTATCAGCAACACATGGAGTCACTGGACCTCCAGTTAACACGTCTGACGCTCCTCCTGCTCCACCTGCTCCACCTGCTCCTCCGTTACCAGCTCAGCCTCCTCGTCTGGACTTCTGTTTACGGACTGAACCGTGGTGCCGTTAGTTATGGAATCACAAATGATCACTTATTCCATGAATCTGATCCGTTTACAGGAACATTTCTGTCCTCATCCTTCAGGATCATTCTGGATTTTTCTGGATCTCCACCTGTTTTTGCTAATTAATGCTCCTGGTCTCCATTAGTCTTCAGCCTCTCAGTCTCAGCTTAACACCAATTTATATTTAGTCTCATCAGCCTGAATTTTCACCTCTATCTGTCTCATATTTTGGATTCACTCACTCAACCTCCTGCCTTTGGAGTCATTTATTTTGGATATATATAAAAATGTGGATGACTGTGCATCAGAGGAGAGTCCAGCAGCTACTCTTGCTTAATCTTTTGTTAAATGCATAAACTAAGTTTTTGTTTCTCAAGTTTTGGATTATACCTCTAAACTAGATAAAATAATTGCACTTAAAAAAAAACATATGTGAAATTACAGTAAAACACTAATTTTACTGTCTATACTGTAAATTACTTTAACAGTAGCTTACTGATACAGATGCTATAAAAAATGGTAAAATACTGGTGAATGCAGCTGCCAGTATTTTACTTTTATTTTACATTTTAGACACTGGGGTCCAGTTCAGATGCTAACTCTAGCATGAATTTGCTAGATAAAAGATAAAAGACGAAAACGTGGTACTGCATATTGATCATCAATCTCTATAACCTGATTATGGCCCAATGTGTGTTTCACTTACTAAGTCATGAGTCATAAACTGCTTGACAAACGATATAACGGCCCAGTGTCTGGTCTCTTTATACGAAGCAAAGCCACAGTTTACATTCTCGAGCGATTATACTTACGCTTTAGATGCTTTGAAATCTGAGAATGAATGCAGATTGTGGAAATTGCAAATGTCTCAAAAAAGAAATACTGTATAATACGTTATGTTGTCGTAGTTTTCCAGCAGTCGTCATTCAACAGAAAAAACATCAGATTTATCATTATTCTACTGTTATTTGGAAAAACAGTATATGTTATTGATAGAATTCCCCCGTAAATATGCAGAAATGTCTAAGAGTGGGTAATAAGAGCTAAGAGATGAAAGTTTTTACAATTTGGGGCCGTGACCCAGATATGGAGGTGGACTGGCAGCTGGGGGTTCCCTGACTTGGAGCGTTACACGCTGTCACCTGCTCTAAAAGTAGTCTAAGCTTAGATTATAATGAAAAAGTTAAGATAACTCTTGCAGAAAGCAGAAATCTAGCCTGTGGAGAAAGACTCTGTATTGTTTGTGTCAGAGGTAAATATGATGATGTATTTTTCTCGATCTGTTCTCATCTGGTGGTCGGAAACAAACTGCCTTTTATTCTAAAGTCTTAATAAACATACAAGCAGAGACTCAAACTAACGTCGCCTTTCTCTCGCTGCTAAGCTAGCTGCTACATTACAAGGACACTTCCTGCTGGAAACATCCAAGTTAAAGCTTCCTGTTTCGTTCTATTGGGAGTTTAACACTCAGTTGTTTCCTCCGTTTTGTCTCGTTCATCATGTTATCATTTATACCTTAGATCTTTACATATTTACTGTTTGGAATAAAGAACAAAGGGTTTGAATGTGGATTTAGAAAATAAACCAGTGGAAAAGTCATTATAAAGACTAAAAAGCTCAAATGAAACATTTACAGTTTTTAATCTGTTTATATTATAATTCTTAGAGCTTAAATGTTTACAATAAAGGATAAAAACTTGAGTCTGAGCATAAATTGATATTTAAACGGAGTGTGGTCCCTTTAATTTGCCAGATTACACATCAGTTTGAACATTTAAGTCACTGACACAGCCACACATAAATATTAAATATTCATTCATATTAATAAATTATTACTCATTCAGAAATAAAAACAGCTACTGTATGTCTCTCAGTTTTTGTCGGCTGTTTTGCATCTTTAAATCAGACAGTTAAACTATATACTTTTCATTTGTACACAAAGTTACCCAGAATCCACTGCTGCATTCAAAATATTCATTTAATGTCGGATAGTTTTGGTTTGATAGGTCTGAGGGATCCAGATGTTCAACTAGAGCCGATCTTAGTTGGTCCAGATGCCAGAACATCTGTGAAATTCACCCACAAATAGTATCAGGGTAAATATCCAGAATGATGAAGAAATATGGAAAATCTGGGATAAGTCTGGAACATGCTAATGGGAAATGTATAGAACGAGGATTTGCACCCAGGAGCTTCCTGCTGCAAGGCATCAGAGCTAACCACTGCTCCACCACTTTCCGAAACATCTAGAGAAATTTGAATATTATAATGCTTAATATTTTGACGTAATGAAGCAGGAGAAGCTGTAAAACCAGCTGATTAGCCAGGTGAACAATGACGTTCACTGGTGGAACAGAAAAAGGAGCCAATATTTGGCCATAAAAGCAGGAACCCTACAGACATGGACATAATTAGGGAACCGTTTACTGTGACTCTGGGCCGGTCTGGAGACCCAGAGGAGAGAGAGAAGAGCGAGAATCTCGTATTTATGTCGTTTCTAAGAACTCGTCCTTCCACAGCACAATCACAGGATGGAAGATGAGAGAAAAACACTTGGATCTGAAGCATCCTCTTTTAGTTTTTATCCTTTTCACTATTTTCTCAACACGACAAGGACACGAGCAGAGAGAAATAAAAATAGGCATGATGAGAAAGATGAAGAGCTGCAGCATTCATGGTGATAAAACCTGCAGCAGACAGCAGCAGAGAGGGGAACAGGAACCGTTTGGAGCTGCTTTAAAGAGTTTGGAGCGGTGCAGGTGAGTCGGCGCCAGCCGGCCCATGACTGTGGCATTTTGAAGCTCCGCTTTTTTATGTTTCCGTCCCATGTGGAGGCCCGGCGCCTCGGCTGGCTCCAGAACAGACCGGGACACGGCCATCCGGCGCCGGCCAAACTCCGGACCCGTCCTGACCGAGGCTCAGTGTGAGCGGCTGCTTAAGGAGGTCAGACAGAGACGTTGGATCACTGGCTGCTGCAGACATTATAATGGATGTTAGAGCAGAGGAATAATTAGGTTTAAAACAAGAAATGAATTTTCCACTAATCATTCCAACCGTCCTGTTGGGAACAAGAAAAATGACCCAAAACAGACACACAGCTACTGAAGCTGTTCTTGTTTTATTTCTGGTTTTTGTTTTTTAACCACATGGTCCAAGTAGGTGCCTTAAAAACTAGGGCTGTCCAACAATTAAAGATTTGAATCTAATTAATCTCAGCTGTGTAGCTGGTAGCTGTGAATTAATCACGATTAATTAACATTCCTAAATATGACTGAAAAAGTGCCTTTTTTTATTTTTTTTAAGAAACACAGGACAGATCCATGAACTCCACCATCACATTTACACATTTGAACCTGTTCATCTGTTAGCCTGTTGCTAGGGCTAAATAACTGGTTAATAGTTTCTGAATGTAAAGCTGACTGTTTCTTATTAATTTTGGATAACCCTGAGCGTCCTCTTCATGGGACTGTATCCTACAGTAGTGTTTTCAGTCAGAGGCTTCTTCAGTTTCGCTGCAACACAGACTGCTACAGGAGATTCTTCCTGGCCACCGCCATCATTATCTACAAAAACCCCTTGAAGAATTAAATAGTATGAGCTACAACACTTGTTTTCTCTCTGGGATCAAGAAAATATTTTTTAATAGAATTTTTCTAAACAAAAGAGGGATTATTTGTTTATCAACACCCCGATGTGTGCTCAAAAGGTTTGACACAGAACTTTACATCACTCCCCGGTTCCCACTGTTATTATTTGCAGTTATCCTGCAGCTGCACTGTTGGTTAGCTTGTTTGTTAGCCAAGGTTTACCTGATGTGAAGTGATCGTTTCAGATTGTTGCATTTTTAATCATCAATCAACGCTTCTTCTGGAGCAACCAAAGACGTGTGTTGTTTGCCTTGAAAGGGGTGAGTCGATGGAACGCACGTTTGTTGTTTTGAATCAAAGCGACCAGCAGCACCAGACATAATCGCGTCTCTTTCTGCAGACTAGACGCGCAGCAGCGCAGGGAATGATGCAGACCGATGATCCCTAAGAGACGTTCACATGGAACCACCCATGCAGTTTGCCATGCTGTTTAGGTGACGAGCGAGCACTGAAAGCAGCTTTGGGTGGAATTGTGGGATAAACAGGGCGGGTCATCCTGGGAATGCGTTAATTGCATAAAAAAATTAATCTACAAATGAATCGACCTGTGTTAAAGCGTTAATTTTGACAGCCATACTAAAAACTAACATTTACATGGGCTCAGCTAGCTCTACGCACCTGGACTTGGATAGGTTTGACTGCAGCTGCGAGGGACTGCTGTGTGAGGACTGGGTCGTTTGTGAATGCTTTGGGATGAGGCGTAGTTATTACAGACCTGCATGTCCTGAAAAACATTCATATTATTTTCTGTTTGCTCTGAGACGATGATAAACATGAAAAATACAAGATCTTCATAAGATATATGGAATTGTTTACTTTGTTTTATCTGTTTATAAAGGCCCAGATGAACAGCTCTTCATGGTTTCAGAAGGTCTGGCTTGTTCTTCCCTCTGTTTCAGTCCAGGATCTGACCATTTAACCCCCGCCCCACTACTGCACCTTGCGAACATTTCTCTTCCACCTTTTATAGCTTGTCGTGTTAAAGCCACAAACCAGAGCCTATCCCAGAAATACTTCCTGTACGGTAAACTGTCAGGAAGAAAGCCGAGCAGAGAGTCCAGACAGATTTAGATCTTTATTCTGGATTAATTAAATCCAGGTTAATTCAGTGATGCTCTTGAAGGATGCAAAGGACAAATTTAATCATATTTGTTGGAAACGTTGAGCATCAGGAGGGTAAAAGTAACAGGAATAGTTTAAAAAGTGACTAAAAGAAGTGAAACAAAGAAGGAAAATCAGGATTCATTGTTTAAAGGAATTAAATTAACAAACATCTACGTTTTAAAAATGCTTTTTGACTGTAATTTAATACAGAAAAAAATCCTGCAGTTTCTGCCATAAAACCACAGAATCTCACTAGCAGGTTGGTCGGATCTCCTGCTTCCTGCAGGATAAAACAGTTTTATACAAAAGCAGCGACTGCATCAGAGCACTCTCTGCAGCTTGTTTTTGAGATTGAAGAGATTTGAAATATGTACGAAGCCATGTGAGAACAACAAGCAGCTGCCTGGTTAGCATGTTTACCAGCTCCTGGAGATGAAGACGTCCCAGCAGCTGTCAGTCTGCAGGAGCCGCTGATCGATCCCTCTAATTGACAGACAGTCAGAGGGCTTTTCCTGCTACCGCTCCGGAGATGGATCCGACTATTAAAGCTCAACCTCTACTCTGAAACGGGCTGGAAATACCCCCCCCTTTACCTCCCTTTCAGGACTGGAGCATCTTTATTTCTGCTGGAGGGATGAAGATCGATGGGGACGGACGGGTTCTCCAGTGGTCGCTTTGTTTATTCACGCGAGCGTGTTGCTGCGAGCTACCTGGCTGCTCATCACTGCTGCTTCAGAGCTGAAAGGTCCCCAGACACAAAACACCAGCCCTAAGGTGAAACACTGTGGTGGCAGCATCAGGCTGTGGGCAACACTGCCCAGGGAAAATGGATGTAGGTGAATCCTGGAAGAAAACCAGCAGAAGACTTTAAACTGGGTGGAGGAAGGACAACCACCCTCAACATATAGTGAGTTAGAGTGGCCTAGTCAAAGTCCAGACCTATTTCTGTGGCTAATGCTTGAAAACTGGTCGTTCTGAGATGTGCAACGTTCAATCTGACTGAGCTGGAGATGTTTTATGAAGAAGAATAGAGACCGACCCCTAAAGACCTGCAGCCAGAGGAGGTTCTCCAGAGTTCTGGCTGAATATAAGGCCGTGTTTACACGGAGACGAAACGGGGAGTCTGTAAAAACTGCACCGCAATTTTGAAAATCCCCTTCCATGCGGATACACAAAAACGACTGAAGCTGCTGTAGTACCACGCCGGGGCCATTGGTGGCGCTGTGGCACTGCCAGAATAAAACAAAAAACAAAATGGAAAAGAACACATGAGCATGAGCAGTAAAGCCGCTTGAGGTAAACCGAAACATGGCTGCGACTATGAAAAACCTGGCTTCGAAAGAGAATCTGGTCTGGACTGATGATGAAGTTCCACAATAAGCCCAGTAATGTCTTTACTACGTCCGCAGCACTAGAAGGCGCCATGTTTGTTTACATAGGAGAGGGGGCGGTGACGCTCGTAAACCTGGAGACAACTGAGCTGGCCTTTTCAGATTTCTGCACTTTGGGACCCACGTTTCAAACACTATCGTTTACGGTGTCCTGAAACATCGCCACCTTGTGGATGGTACACAAATCCGATGCTACACCTGTTTTCGTCTACCTGTAGAGAGGGCCTACAAGCACTCCACACCTTTCAGATTGATTCAAACACTGAAACCAGGAATCGTTTTCCTTCCCTTCACATCAGCGCTCTCCTCTGTCGGTCTGCCTCATGAAAACCTCATAAATTGTGATTCTAACGTGAGGAGTTAGAATACTTCTCCATCTTGTTTCCACTCATCAAACAGGCCCGGTTTTATAACCAGAACCGGCACTTTTAGGAAACATCTGCTTCACGCTCCACCATGAAGGGTCCCTCCATCTCTGCACTTCTCTCAGCTGTAAATCTCCAAGCTGTAAGTCTCAAACATGTGGGCGGAGTTCATCGCCATGGCACCTGGAACGGCGAGGATGAAGCAGCCGGACGTGTCGACGGACCCGCGGGCCGGTCCTAATGGGAAGTGATTCAATCAGCCGCGAGGGAGCGACCCGAGAGCAGCAGGAGCCACACACACTGAGACGGAGAGCAGAATCGAAGAGACAAGGCGGGGAGGACTGAGGCTGGAACTGGGTCGCTGTGTGTGTGTGTGTGAGAGAGGAGGCAGCCAGAATCAATAGAAAACCAGTTAAACTCATCAGCATCACGATCAGAGGCGTTAAAATCCATAAACAGACACATTGTTTGGGTTTTTTCTGCTGTTTTGGGCTGAACAGAACCGGTCCAAGTTCTGGGTTAGAGATGAAATAGTCTGGAGGGATGGAAACATTAAGGATGCACCGATGTGACCGTCTGGGCCGATATCGATATCCGATATTAATATTGCTGCAATGGCCGTCCATCCAAGTCCCTCCAAAAACACTAGCAGTGGAACGCTACATGTATTCGTACTTCTCAGCGCGACCCAGTCGGTTTGGTACCGAACGGATCCGGCTGTTTTCTACCTTAACACATGCAGAATGTTTATGTGCAGAACTCAGAGTGCAGTGCAACGTTTCCGCAGGGAAGCTTTAAAAAGTGACACCAGAACAAAACAGAAAGGACTCCCAGCTGTCACTAAACTCTGCTGTTTGGGTTTCTCGTGCATGTTACAGTAGAAAAAAAAAAGATGAGCTGAACCAGAACTTTGTCAGCGAACGCATCTTTTAGCAGCAATAAGGTCCATAACTCGCTCTGCTCTGAACTGAATGACTCACCAGAAACAAAGTCAAGCTGAATGGAAACATCACTAGCTGCGTTTACATGGACACAAGTAATCGGATCTGATCGGAATAAAAACGCTTCATGTAAACACGGCATTCGGAATCCTCCGATCCGATTGCACTCATTCGGATCAAGATTTTATTCTGATTGAGACGGCTGGGATAAGCCGATTGTTAATCCGATCACTGTTCAAGTAAACATTCCAAATGTCGGCCATTACTGCGCATGTCTCTTACGTCATGCGTAGACGTACGTTACCTCGGCGTAAAACAATAAAGAGATTCAGATTAGAAATTGACTGTGTGCACAACAATCAAGGCTTGTAGATGTAAAACCGTCACCAGAAGAAAATAAAAGCTCGCTCATAAGAACTTCGTACCGCTCCATTTTTTTTATTATTATTCAAAGTGGACAGGCTTACAGAAAGGGGAGAGACATTCGGCAAATGTCCCTGGGCCGGAAATGAACCAGGGACAACCGCAATTCTGGAATGATCAAAGTAAAGTAAAAGTCATATGAACATTTTGTATTTATGTTTCCTGGTTTAAGTGTACCAACACGCCCTTACTAAACACATGGCTTTCCTGTTGTTCTGAGGTCCATTTTCAACCAGTTTTTTCAGTTTTTGTCCAGGTTCTGATCCTTCTGGCGAGTATTTTCTAATGTTTATGAAACTGATTAATCACCATTTAGATAAAACTTCTTTTAAGAAAAAAAAAAACGGTTTGATCTCGACTTTTTCTTAACGCAGTTTTATTTCACTTCTTAGATCTTATTCAACATTTCTTATATATTAGCTGAGGATACTTCTGAATCGTCCACTGCTCATTTCTATCACACAGGGAACCTTCCAGGAAGCAGCAGCATTAGTAGTAGTAGAAGAAGAAAACATGGAGCGATCATGTGAATGAAGGTCTGTCTGTGGTTCCCAGCCTCCTCTTCCTCCTCCTCCTCTTCCTCTGTCTGCTGCAGAAGTGGAGCAGAATGGATGGATCTTCTGTGTGAGTGACGAAGCTATAACGGGTGATGAGCTCCTCGTCTGACCTCCTTTGGTGCTAAATTAAAACAAACCTGAATATTGGCGCCTAATGAAGGCAGGAAGGTGTGTGTGTGCGTGTGGGCGATGACGAGGCTAAAACACGGCCTCAATACGAGTTTCGGCCGGCGGGACCCAGAGGCAGGTAATAGTCCGTGAACCGGACCGGGACCGGTTCATGCTGCAGTAGAACTGATGCACAAACACAGAAACTAGATTTTAGATCCTTTCTTCACGCCCTGCGGTAAAAACTAAAACCAAAACGTTAGCGACCTTTGACCTGATGCAGATGCAACGCATCGGCTAACAGCCGAGCATCCTAACCGGGTCCGGGGGCAAAGCAGAAACTCCTTCGTTTCTCCACATTCAGACTCAGGCAGAACTAGTTGCATGAAGAGTTAATGATGCTCTGAGCTGCTGAGTCAGCTCCTAACACAGCCGAGTCAGTGAGCAGGTGTGAAGGGGACATTAAGTCCAGCACTCCTGGTGTACGAGGTGTAAAGTTAACAGCCATAGTTTGGGTTATTTAGCCTGAGACATAAATGAGACATATTTGCTTCCATGTTATTTATTTATTTATAAATGTCACGGTTTCAAACTAAATATTTAGTTGTTTACAAATTAAATATTTCGCTCTAAACCAAACATTTAGCTTGTCAACTAAATATTTAGTGTACAAGCTATATATTTAACTTCGAACTAAATACTTAGCTCTAAACTAAATGTTTAGCATTAAACTAAATATTTAGCTAGCCAATTTAGCTTGCTAATGTTCAGCTGATATGCAGATTGACTTGCCAATAAGTGGACTACTACTACTAATAAAAGCCGGTCTATATAAAATGCTGGCAGACTGAATGTCTCCTCTTTGTTTCTTTTCCTCCCGACACGGCCAACATTTCAGCTTAAAACGTATCATGAGCCGTTTTAACGGCAACACAGAAGTTTAGCAATGGATTTACAGAAACACTGATGCACCAGCAGCAGGAGGTTATATAGAGGTTAGCAAGACCCAGCTTTTATTTTGAAAGTCCACTTCCGCTTCTCAGCAAGTGAATTAGGCAAGGCAAGGCAATTTTATTTGTATAGCACACTTTCAACAGCAGGGTAATTCAAGGTGCTTTATATGATTTGGTGATTTTAAAAAACCAAAAAACCAATGGAAATTAAAAGTAAAAGAAACACACATTACACATGATACACAATAAAAAAAATTAAGAGAAAGATCAATAAAGCAAGAGAGCATGAACACATTTCATACATATGACATCAAGCATTTACTCGAAGGCAATTCTAAACATATGGGTTTTTAGTCTCGATTTAAAGCAGCTCAGAGTTTCAGCAGCTCTACACTCGTCAGGAAGTCTGTTCCAGATAAGGGGAGCATAGAAACTGAAAGCTGCTTCTTCATGTTTAGTTCTGAGTCTAGGGATGTTTAGTAGGCTAGAGTTGGAGGACCTGAGTGGTCTTGGTGGTTGGTACCATGACAACAGGTCTTCAACATATTTTGGTGCTAAGCCATGTAATGATTTATAAACTAGTAAAAGTATTTAGAAGTCTATTCTCTGAGCTACAGGGAGCCAGTGTAAGGACTTTAGAACTGGGGTGATGTGCTCTACTTTCCTGGTTCTAGTGAGGAACACGAGCAGCAGCGTTCTGGATCAGCTGCAGCTGTCTGATTGACTTTTTAGGCAGACCTGTGAAGACGCTGTTGCACTAATCAATCCGACTAAAGATAAACGCATGGATGAGTTTTTCCAGGTCCTGTTGCAACATTAGTCCTTTATTCCTAGAAATGTTCTTCAGGTGATAGAACGCTGACCTTGTTGTTGCCTTTATGTGACCCTGGAGGTTCAGGTCTGAATCCATTACTACACCTAGGTTACGAACCTGATCAGTAGTTTCTAGCTGTATTAATTGAAGCTGTGTGCTGACTCTTAATCGTTCCTCTTTGGGTCCAAAAATAATTACTTCAGTTTTGTTTCTATTCAGCTGGAGAAAGTTATGGCCCATCCATTCATTTATTTGGCCAATGCATTGATTTAGGGTTTGAATGGGTTCAGAGTCAGTTGGTGACATCGTAATGTAGAGCTGAGTGTCATCTGCGTAGTTATGGTAGCTAATCTTATTGGTTGCTATAATCTTGCCTAGTGGGAGCATGTAGATATTAAATAAGAGGGACCCCAGGATGGAGCCCTGGGGCACCCCACATGTGATTTCTGTTCGTTCTGATGAAAAGTGTCCTATTGAAACATAGAAGTCCCTGTTCTTTAGGTAAGACTCAAACCAGCCAAGTACTGTACCAGAGAGTCCGACCCAGCTCTCCAGTCGTTCCAATAATATATCATGATCAACACTGAGGTCCAACAGAACCAGCACTGTGGTTCTACCACAGTCTGTATTTATGCGGATGTCATTAAATACTTTGACTAGGACAGTCTCGGTGCTTTGGTTACCACGGAAACCAGACTGAAAAACATCAAAACGGTTTGTCATTGTTATGAAGCTATTTAACTGCTGAAACAGCTTTTTCAATCATCTTACGGATGAATGGGAGATTAGAGATCGGCCTGTAGTTCTGCATTAACGTGTTGTCCAGATTTTTCTTCTTTAGCAGTGGTTTAATAACTGCTGTTTTTAAAGCCTGAGGGAAGACACCTGATAGCAGTGATGAGTTCACTATTTGAACAAGATCAGAACCAATAACAGGAAGAACCTTCTTTAGAAAAGCTGTGGGTAGGATATCAAGACAGCAGGAGGAGGAGCTTAATTGGATAATGATTTTTTTCAAGGCTGTTCTGGTTTAATTCGTGGAATTCAGACATTATCTCTACATTGTTGTTGATTGGGGATGGCACTGGTTGTGGGTTCGATATTGAGGGACAGATTGACCATCTAATTGTTAGAATCTTTTCAGTGAAAAAGCTGGCAAATTCATTGCAGGCCCTGGTAGAATTTAGTTCAGGGGCTACTGTCACTAAAGGATTAGTTAGTCTTTCCACTGTTGCAAATAGAGTCCGTGCATTATTAATGTTTCTGTTGATGATTTCAGAAAAGAACGATTCCCTAGCATCTTTTATAGTTAGCTGATATCTATTCAGTCTCTCTTTGTAGATCTCACAGTGAACCTGGAGTCGAGTTTTCCGCCATTTTCTCTCGGCTCGTCGACACTCTCTTTTTTCACTACGTACCAGTAGATCGCTTGTCCACGGAGACTTTTTTTCTACCTGAGACTACTTTCACTTTAGTTGGAGCAATGGAATCCATGATGTCTGAGATTCTCGCAAGGAAATTATCTACCAGCTTATTTACTGAGTTTGAGTTGGGAGATGAGGGGGATGTGGTGGAAGGATAAATACGTTTAAAGGTTTCTACTGAACTGTCCCCTAGAAAACGCTTTTTTATAGTGGTCTTACTGTGGCTGGATAATTTAGCAGAGATGGTACTTTGAAAGAAAATACAGAAATGGTCAGATAATGCAATATTAATTACCGAGATGTTGGAAATATTTAAACCTTTGCTGATAATTAAGTCCAGAGTGACCTTTGCTGATAATTAAGTCCAGAGTGTGTCCTTTATTGTGTGTTGGTTGTTTGACATGCTGGATCAGTCCGAAGTTGTGGAGAGTATCATCTAATGTTTTTGCTTGTCTATCTTGGAGGTTGTCGGTATGGATGTTAAAGTCCCCCACGATGATTAGTTGGTCGTAGTCGATACATATTACAGAAAGAAGGTCATTAAAATCATCAAAGAAGTTAGAGTTAAGTTTTGGTGGTTTATATAAACTTAGAAATAACGCTTTGTTAGGCTCATTTATCTGGGTGGCTAGGTATTCAAAAGAATTAAACGTGCCCAGGGTTACCTTTTTTAAGTTCATTGAGTTGTGAAAAATGGTGGCTTCACCTCCACCTCGTCTGTGTTTTCTGCTCTCGCTTAAGAAATTGTAATTTCCCATTGATAAGAAAAGACTTTCCGGATAGAGATCTAATGTTTAATAAAGCTAACTTAAGTATTGTGATGATGGGCAGCTGAACCTTCTGACAGGTTATCAATTTGAGATTGTGTTTAATATGAGAGCGTGTGGTTAACGGTTTATGTTTCCTGCTTCTGATAATCACTGATATAGCCTCAGGGGTGCCGGGCGAATTCTGGGAGATGGTAGGGGTGGATTTATTGCCCGGTTCCCTCAAATATCAAATATCTGTAATAATCAGTGGGGGGAAGCTCCCAGACTTATTGACACTAGTCCCAGGGGTTTGGTGTAGTCTAAGTTTAGGTGTTAATTGTGTCCCAAATTTGATTAGCTCGTTCAGTCTGTCTGTAACGTTTCTAAATGGAGACTCATTTGATGTGGCTGAGTCACAGGAAGATGAAGACTTAATCTCTGATGGTTGTTTATCTGTTCGGTCCTGTGGTGTCATCGTGACTTGCTGTTTTTGTTCTCTGATATCCATGGGCGCCTCAAGGTCAGCTTTTGGGAGCAAGTGTTTTGCTTTCTGATTTTGATAAGAGAAAATGTTTGCTGCTAAGAGCCTTACTCCGGCCTTGTTAAGATAACGTTGGCCTGCTTTGAACAGATGATTAGCACTTCCAAATACTTTGAAATTATTAATAAATGTGAACGATTTCTCAGCTGATTGTTTTTTCAACCATTTATGGAGCATGCGGAGTCTGCTAAATCTTTCATCATTCCCTTCAGGGACTGGTCCGCTGATGAGGATGTTTACGTTAAGTCCATCAAGTCTCTGTAGGAGATCAGAAAAGTCTCTCTTCAGAATCTCTGATTGTCTCATCGCGATATCTGCTGATCCAGCGTGAATGACGAGCTTTTCCAAAGCAGGATGTTGGTCCAAGATTTTAGGGATTTTTTCTGATATTTCTCACTGTATTTTTGTAGCAGCTATAAACTTTGGTATTCTTGCTACAAAAAGCCTAAATTCCATTAATTGATCCGTCTTGTATGATAACAATCTTTGCTGGGGGCGCTCTTACTTTGTTATGTGTCCGTTTGATGCGGCTGGGTTTCTCCTGGTGGCTTTGACTGGTCCCGGGGGCTGCGTCATCTTTTGGGGGAACTCAGGGCTGTTTTTCAGTGGGATTCCAGGTGGAGAAATTTCTCTTGTTTTTGGCTGAAACCTCTTTTGTTTACTTTTAGCAGAAGCGGCAGGTCTGGGTTCAGAGCTTTCTCTGTGCCGGAGTTTCTTTTGTTTTTTCTTCCTCGGAGAACAGGCTGGGGTTGATGATTCCGTGCGTTTTAAAGCTGGCCAGTCTTCATTAGAGTGCAGAGTTCTACCGGTCAGGCGCCTGTTGGCTGAGGGAGTAACCTTGTCCTGTGTTTTCTCTCTGACACGGTTAGACCGATGTAACACCGGGCTGCGAGGCTGTTCCTCCGTGTGTGAATTCAATGGTAAAGTTGTGTCGTTTCCATAATCAGCGCGGAGATCAAAATTAATTTCCAGACGACGTAGCTTCGTTTCAATGCCCTCAATTCTGTGGAGCAGTTTTTCAAAATCCTCAGCTGAGCAAAAAGCCATGTTGATAAATCCATAAAAAAGTAATCCAAGAAGAGATCCGGTCCAATACAGTAACTCCGGTAGCTGGGTAGATAAAGTAACTAATAAAAAGTTAAGAAAAGAAAAGAAAACAAGAAAAGCAAACAGAAAAGAAAATAAAGTGAGGGGAAATCGGGAGAGAGACAAAGAGAGGCTGCTCCTCCTTCAGCAGTCTCAGATGCTTTCTTAGCATAATAACTAAATATTTAGCTATCCAGTTTAGCTTGCTAACTAAATATTTGGTTTGAAACAGTGATGTTTATAGATGAATAAATAAGATGGACTCATCCCGGTGCTGCCTGCAGTGCTGTTGTGTCAGCAGAAACCGTCCCAGGAACATTTCTGCCCATAAACTTCCACCAAGACGCTGCAGAAACCTCCGGGCTGAGGAAGAGGAGGGAGATGTTCCGGTTCTGTTGGACACTTGGAGGAATGGGACACAGGGATTCCTCAGATGAAGATGAAGATGTGCTGCAGCCTGATGCATCAGATGGATTCAAACAGAACCAGAACCTTCCTCTGGCTAAAGCAGAGATAAACCCAGTCCTGTTTGGACCTCTGTATCTCAGCCATCAGAACCATTCCAAGGTTAACCGGTTCATAAGAAGTTATACTTTACCTGGCTAGGTTATCGTTTTTATCCCCTTTCCAGGTATTCTACGATTTAACTTTGAGGACTTTGACAGATTTCTTCCCCCCAAATGTTCAGCTTAGACTATGATGATGGTTCTGACCCAGTTTAACCTCCGATGAGGTCTAGTTCCTCCCGCCAATCGTAGGTGTTTCTGTCTCCTTCCAGCCAGGGTGTCTCCCACTGCTAGAGGATTTACAGTTTTCTGACCAATCAGATTCCACAGAGACACGTCCTCTGATTGGTTCTGGAGAAACTGGACCTGGAGGTTCTGTTGAACCTCTCAGATCTCCAGCGGGATGTCTGATTGGAGAAGTAGTGCTGTGGGCCCCATCCTCCCCAGCAGAGTTAGCTGATAGCCGTTAGCCCGGCTGACACAAGGAAGCTGGTTGTGGGGTTTTTTCGGCGAGTTTCCGGATTTCGGTTCTGGTCGTGATGAGACCCAAAGTAGAGCAGCGAGGTCGGGCCCATCTGAGCTCTCGTTAGCTCGTGTTTGGAGCTGCAGTTGCTTCAGAGGGACACCTGTCACTAAGGTGTGTGTCGGAGTCTAATAATAAATACACTTCACTTTGTCCCTGCATGGGAGTCCACAGATACACAACTATGTGTGTGTGTTACTGTGTGTGTGTATGAAAGTGACAGCTGAGCGACGAAGCGCTGACACAGGAGAGGAGGAACGACAGAAATGTCAGGAAGGTGGAGGAGGCAGGAGGAGGGTTGGATAACAGGCAGGAGAGGAGGAGCGAAGAAAGAACAGAGAAAAAATAATTAAGAAATAAAACTGAATGTGAAGAGAAACAGGAAGAACAGAAGGAATGATGAGGAGGAGAGCATGAGAACGTTTAAGGTGTTGCACAACACAAAGTTGTTTTTCCATGGTTTTCGGCCCCGTTATCCACGCAAAAACGCAGATTTTTAAAATTTATTTATTTTTATTATTATTATTATTACTTATTTTTTGTTTTTCATATTCTCCAATTTAAGCGTTTGCTTGTGGACAGAAATAACCGAGGTTTTAGGTTTCGTGACGTCACAAAGATTCTCGGACGTCACATGTGCGACGTTTCCACTCACAAACAGCATTTATCCCCTCAGAGACGTGCTGGCATCGATTGTCCAAGCGCTTTTTGTTTCCTTGTTCTTCTACTGCTCTATGTAGAAGTTAGAACATAGAAAGTTATTCTGGGTGGATGGGATTTGGGGGAACTACTGCCCCCTACAGGTGTGGCATGTCTATGAATGTGCTTAACAATGCACTCATGCGGTTAGGTGTGAATGTTTTTCTTTGTTTGTTATGAAACGAGGTTGTAGGGATATTCGTTTTTCCCCCAGCTACGTCTGTACATGGGCTAAAAGGAGAAAAGAAATGGGCGGAGCTTGTGAAGGAGGTGGAGGATTTTTTTTTTTTTTTTTTGCATTTGCTTTCTCTTAAATCCTCAGAATTTAGTGATTTATTATTCAACATATTTTTGTTGCATTAGTGTCCTTGACACAAAATATGTGTCAGTAATTATTGGTTTTATTTTAAATAATTTTAGCATGTTTTTTTATACTCATTTTACTTTTTTTGTGTACATTTTTTTTTACTGTTCTCCCCAGAATTAAAAATGGTATAATCTTTGTTAAAATTTGTGAAATAAGTAAATAATATATTATAAACGTGTTTATTATTTATTTAGTTGTTATATATATATGTTAGGGGCGACTGTGGCTCACTATGTAGAATAAGTGGCCTGTATTTGGAAGGTTGTAAGTTTCTGCCTTTCACATGTCGATGTGCCTCTGGGCAAGGCATTCAACCCCAAGTTGCCTACCGATCTCTGTGTAAATGTGTGCTATATAAGTTCAGTCTATCCAGTAAGTTTTATTGTTGATTTCTACTTTGTCAGCCACCTTCTTAACATGAAACTGTATATAAAACATATTTATATGTTATAAATTAACCAATATAGCACATTTTGTTAAATTTAATATTTTAAAAATAATAATCAGTTTTACATGTGATTTTCTTGATTTATTATTGGTAGGTTTCATTTATTTTGACATATGTTTATGTTAGTTTTGTAACCAATGAAAGATGACTGTGTTTCTGGGATCTTTAGGTGAGAATCAGATAATTATTCAAATGAACTTTAACAGGAGAATATTTTCAGCCACATGTTTGTTTTAATAAAGCAGACGACCTTGGATGATCCAGAGTTAAACTTTGGTTTAATGAACCGCTGCTGCTGCTGCTTTTCTTTGCTCTGAGCTCACGTTTAAACACACAGCATCCTGAGGACCAGAGGAGACATCCCCGTCCCCGAGAGCCAAAAGCACAAAAGGTGCTACACGGGTTGCCAGGTTGCCCCTGAGGGGTTGCCAGGTTGGTGCAGTTGTCAGTATCTCAGTGGGAACAAACAAGCAGCTGCAGTGTGAGCCGCCAGCTGGACATCCACCTCTGATGTTCTGTCCTCCGCTTTGTGCCGATGTCTCTCCTCTCATGTTTCCTCGACTTAACGGGGATTTAACCCTGACTCTTACTGAAAACACACACATGAAGTGGCCTCAGACTCAAAGTAAAGACGCCTCTTCATGCAGATTTTCCTCTTCATCGTCTCTCTTCATGTCGGACATGGTGGCGCTGATTACCCACAATGCCATCTGCTCTGCTGGTGTTTGGATCTTTGAAATCAGCTCAAGTTGTTGCTTAATTCATGACCTCCTCTTCTACAATTCTTTCCTTTAAGACATTCCTTCTTTATTTTTTCTAGTCTCCATCTTTTCTTCTTCTCTTCTCTCTTAATTTACCAGATTTTATCTTTAGTTTTTGAGCCATTTCTTACCCAAATGTATTATTTTCTCTTCTTCTTCTTCTTCTTCTTCTTCTCTCTTTTGTTCTTTGTCTCTGGGCCAATCAGCTGGATGTTTCCTGAATCCTTTCCAGCCTCCTGATTGGCTGACAGAAGTGAGTCATAGGTGTGCGACTTGTCCCGTGATGCTGAGTCTGTCCGTATTTCACAGTCAGCTGTCTCTGTGTGTTAAACTTCATTTATAGACATAAAATATTTAATAAAGCATGTATATTATTAGTTTATTCAAGGATTTAAACAAATTATATAAAAAAACGGATTCAGGTCTCAGAGTAAGTTATACTGGGACTAAAGGGGGAGTACCCTTTATTAAAATCACTCTGTGGTATATAGCATATAACTGACTAGAACTGCTTATAATGTGTTATGAACACATTTATTTTACTATATTTAAATTTTTTACGACATATCTCCCCTTAACTTCTTAAATTAAAAAATGAAGTAACAATTTATTGGTTTATTCCAATCTAATCATGAACCAAAGAGGTTTTATCATGAATTTCCTCTTAAAGAAAACAGTTAATGGAATTAGAAAGTCATAATATCAGTTTTGTTGTGTTGTGCCACAGATAGGTAGGATTTGGCTATGAATAATTATGAATAATTATTTAGGGTAATTATTGATAAGATTAATAATTGTATGTAAAAGTTACCAAGTTTGGGGCACCACCTGGATTCCAGGAATACAATAGCCAAAGAGGAAGTAGGAAGTAGGGGGAGCCTCATAAAAGCTCTGGTCCTCTTCTTCTCCTGTTGGAGCTAGAACATGGGTTAGCGCCACCCAATGGCTTTGTGTGTCCCAACAGTTGTTTTTTTGTCAGAATAAATACATATTACCCATATTAGTTCTAAGGAGGCTGAATTTAAAATCTGAACACCTGATTTTATCGTGGTATTTCTGTTGAATGTTAGATCTCACTCAGCTCTGCTTCTGTTTGTTTTTCCTTAGCGTGTCCCACTGTCTCCAGTTGTTTTGCTCTGCCACATAGATGCGCCATCACATTAATGGCTTTTACATGTTTAACCTGCATCTCTTATAGTCCAGTGAAGGTTGTAGGTCCGTTTAATTGGCTCTGACGGAGTTTTATTCCTGTCGTGTTCAAACCGTCACGTGTCTTTGTTTCTGCTTATGTCGGCGCTCCAAACGTTCTGCGATCACCTCGGGTTCTCCTAAGCATCAGGTGCCGTGCCATAAATATTATTTTTCCTGCTTTCCTCCTAAGAAAGCCGAACATTAAAAGTCCTTTTGGTGAGTTCTGGTTCTGCGTCTAAAAGATGCAGGATGGTTCTACCAGAAATGGACCTTGGCCCTCCTGGACCTCCTCTAGCTACAGTTTTACTGCCCAGTTGCGTTCTTTTTTCCCCCCTCCTCTATGTTTGTTTACTTTCCAGTGTATTTGATGTGGGTTACCATGTTGTGGGTTACCATGTGAGGTTTGCACGCTCTCGCCATGCGTGTGCAGCTCTGGTTTTTTTCCCACAGTCCAGAATCAGACATGTTAGATGAACTGGAAGGTTTATTTTCAGGTGTGTGCATCATAGATATATGATGCTAGAACACAACATGAAGGATATGTTATCTGTATTTTCCTTTAATCCTCTGTCTCATCTGTAACCTACTTGTAACTCGCTCTGAGACCGTGCTGAGTTCCAGGTTCTGGGTCAGGTGTGTTTATCTGCTGCTGGGAGACTCCGCCCACCCGGCTTGATATATTATTAGCATGCAGAGAGTGACCTCATGGTATTTTTGGAGTAAATTAACCAATAATCAATGCGCTCCAGGCAGTATTTTTGTGTACTCCAACATTGCACAGACCTGGAGATTCTGTTTGTTTGTGCTTTGCTTTGTTGACCTGGTGACCTGTCCAGGTGAGCCCCGCCCCTCGCTCAGGTACCACTGGACAAAAAAAGGATATCCTCATTTCAAAATTTTGTTTAAGAGACGAGGATTTATAATTCTGCCCTTTCATGAGGATCAGGGAATATTTTTAATCCTCTCACCAGGTTATTACCTCCGCCAAGGAGGTTAGGTTTTTGCCAGGGTTTGTTTGTCTGTTTGTCTGGTAGTTAGCAACATAAGTCAAAAAGTTATGGGTGGATTTGGATGGAATTTGCAGGTAATGTCTGCAATGGTACTTGGAACAAGTGATTAGAATTCAGGGGTGATCCGAAAACCGCCATTACTGAAAAGGGATTTTCATGCATAACTACTGAACTAACCCTAACCCAGCTGCGCTTTTCTAATTGGACATGAGTCCTTCATGTTTTTAGTTTTCTTCTGTGTGTGTAGGATTTTTAGGATCTTTTCATGCTTTTTGTCAGGAAGTTTCGCTAAGCGTTTTGGTTTGTTGTTACCCTGCCTGGTGGTACCCTTATGTTGGTCTATAGAGCTGATGATGCTGTTGGGTAGGGCTGGGCGATATAGCCTCAAATCTATATTGAGATATAATCTAGAGCGTGTGTAAAATGACAGTTTATGAACATTCTCATTTTGCAGATATATTGCAGCAGAACAACTTCAAAAAAGTATAGAATGCCATGTAAAGATCAATCATTGCGCAAAAAGCATAAAAACAAATATTCACATTTTTTTTGTCCAAAAAATGCAACACAAAAATTCTCATAAAATAAAAAAAGAAGATATTTTAAATAGAATAAAAGCTAAATGTTATTAAAAAAATTGTCTGCTTTTCGTAGTCATTTGTTGTTGTTTATTAAATATCGCACAAAAATAAACCTGCACACATTAAAATGCTTCAAGTTCAACCGGTGGAAAACAACAAACCGTGGTGGGCCTGTATAGTGAAAAGTCTCTGCCTTTAGCTAAATCTATATCGTTTCTAGCTTATACATTTTATATCGCCCATCACTACTGTTGGGTAATATTACTGCTCACATGATTCCCAGCAAGCTGCAGAACCAGAATCCAGTCTAAGGAAAAGAAAGGTAAGCACACACATCCTCTTTAGTCTGTACCTATTTAGTGAAACAGCTCCAACATTGAACACTCACACAGTGATGAATGCATGCTGCACATGCAAACTCCTGCAAGGACACATAGCTTTCTATTTCTGTGTCCGTATCTCTTATTTCAGCCTGTTGTTCTCTGTTTATCAATTCACATGCAGCCCCTCCATCTGAATTTATTATCACCGCTCCAGACAACAGAGTCAGACCTGTAGTAAATATAATCCTGCTGTTGTGTTCCTGCACGGCCGTGGACCACGGCACCGTCAGAAACCTGGGAGATGGACAGCTGCACGTTTCTTCAGCTTTTTAGCCGCGGCGACTGAGGTGGTAAAAAATACAGAGACGAAATGTGACAACCAGGAGAAAACAAACTGAGTCGACCTGATAAATGATGACAGAGGAGGGGAGGATGGAAATAATAAAGATGAAAGCAAACGAGGCAAAAAGGTTTAGTGAAATGGAGGATGGAGAAATAAATAAAAGATATAAAAAAAGAAGAAAAAAACAGAAAGAAGTGGAAATTTGGGAAGTTGTTGAAATGCAGGGGTGAAGCTAAGAGGTTCCTTTGGGTGCCCACAGCCCCCCTTCTCACTGAAAATAAATCTTTATTGACAGTCTTCACATTATCTAAATGTACAACTAAAATACATTATTAACTTTGAATGTGAAATCATTAAATGGATAAAAAAAACACAAAGATTATGTCAGATTAATTAAAGAGATTACATATATTTTATGTCTTTCTACATTAATCATCTCTATATACTTCTGTTTGTTAATAAGGGAGGTCAGTTAGAAGGTCAGAGACATGTTGAAGCTGATTTTGAAAAGTTAAAATATTTTCTGCATTTTTTAGATGAATAAAGGCTGAATGTAGCTGAAATATGCTTTAATAAATCTATAATCCCATAGGGTGTAGTCATAGTCCACTTTTTTTTAACCATGGGCCAAAATCTCAGGAATCAGGTTCATGTTTTTTTCCCTTCCCAAGTAAATATGCAAACTAATTTTAGTGTGATTTATTTTTCTTTTAATCTGCTCAACAGTAAATTAAATGTGTCATATTTTAATAAACTAGGTAAAAAAGAAGGAATTATTGAAGGTCCAACAAAGCCTCTTAGATGTTTGTCTCAATGAAAAAAAGATAGACAGTTTCCTAACTTATTGGGGCCACACAAAAGTATTCCAAGAGCCGGAAATGGCCCCCGTGCCACCCTTTGTAAAATGTCTCTCTAGCTCCCTTATAGATGCTCTTTCCCCACAAAACCAGCAGGGGGTGCTCTGCAGACCTGGACGTCCACCTAAACTGACGGGGACAGCATTAGAGAAGCAGCCAAAAGACACGTGGTAGCTCTGGAGGAGCTGCAAAGATCCACGGCTCAGGTGGGAGAACCTGTCCACAGAAGAGCTATTAGTCATGGACTCCAAACATCTGATGTTTATGGAAGAGTGAGAAGAAGAAAGCCAAAAAGTTCTCCACAAATCACGAAGGAGACACTGCAAACACAAAAGCCCAGCTCTGCCGGCCTTCATGCAAACGCACACCAAGCCCAGGTGGTGGCGGCATCATGCTGTGGGACAGGGAAGCAGGTCAGAGCTGATGGGAAGATGAGTGGAGCTAAATCCTGCTAGAGCCTGCAGAAGACCTGAGACTGTGGTGGAGGTTCACCTTCCAGCAGAACAACCACCCTGAGATATTATGGGAGGGTTTAGATCAACGTAGATTCACAGGTTAGAATGGCCTAGTCAAAGTCCACGCCTGGATCTGGCTAAGAATCTCACACATATCAGATAAAACCCTTTTAAAATAATTTATATGTTGTTTTTATAAGTTGTAAAACAGTCTGAGGTAAAAAATCTCAAACATGAAGGATTTGAAGTTTGTGAATGTTTTATTTATTTGTGGTTATCGAAGGTTTGTCACATGCAGCAGTTGTTGCTGCTGCTAATAACAATCGAATCCCAACACATGGTGCCTGGTTTATAGCCTATCAGCTGCAGAAGATGATGATTCAGCAGGTTCTGGTTCTGGAGGGGCTTCCATACGGACCGTAGGATCATCTGGGTCTCTGTCCAGGTATCAGCGGCTGCAGAAGCGATTCCCGTTTCTAATTTGTTTTCTTTTCACGCCGTTTCATTCAGGTGGAAAAACGCTCCGCCGGATCCTTTCAAGCCGTAATTGGAGGTTTTTTGTTGGACGTGGAGCTTCTTCCTCCTCCCTGGAGGCTTTGACGATGCCATAAAACATTTTATCTTCAACACGACCTTGACCAGAACATGAACCGATGCCAGCTCCTATCGGAGTGTGTGTGTTAATAACCTCAGCCAACACAATCAGTGCGGACTGTAGCTGAGACAATAGATCCCGTTAATACAGAAATTAGTCTCTCTCTGTGTGTGTTGACTTGTTTTTGTCTCCGTGTTTTGACCTTTCTGGGATGAATGCCACTCTGAGTTGTCATGGAGACAAACGGTGTCCCCATGGGACCAAACATCGGGTCTTCTTTACAGAAAGTACGTTTAGCTGACGACGACCCGGGAGATTGTGAGTTCGGCCCATAAGGACCAGAACCAGACCTGCCTATGAGAGGCTGTTGGAGATGTTCTGGTTCTGGATTTTCTCCCAGAGCAGGTCTAAAATATTACAAAGAAAATGGATCTTGGGAAGCTAAAATACCTAGGAGCTATGCTACTGGATAGGCTATTTGCTGGCGTTTGCAAAGCAGCCAATCCAGGAGTGCCATTCATTTTCCTTGCTGCTGATTCGCTGAAACCCTAAGAGCAAAAAATATTAGCTTCTGTGGTAGCGGTGGGACGGTTTCCTCTGTGTGCATTAATGCATATTAATGCCCTAAACGGTCATACATACATTTATTTCGCCCGTTTTCCCGTGATAATGAAATAATTAATTTGAGATCTCAAGAAAACAAAACGATATCGTCTGTTAAATCACTGCAGGAAACATCATTCAGTGTAGCAATGTCAGAGGAGCAGGATAATATCGATCATCACACGTCTTTTCAATCAAGGCCTGACAGGATGAAATAGCTTCATGCTATTACAGATAATAATGTACACATTAGTGAGCGTCATCTAAGAAGACGGCTAGCAAGGCTTCATCTTCATCGGACGCGCGATCTAAGTGACCCTGATGGAGTCATTCATTTGAAAAGTCAAGTCTCAAATACATTATCGTGAGAAAACAGAGGAAAATTATTCCGTTATCACGAGAAAACGGGTGAAACAAAATGTATGTATGTTTGACCCTTTAGGGCTTCCGTAGCTACGGTAAATACTTAGATTGGTATTTTTCAGTGAGGCCCTGTTGGTTCGGTACCAAACGAATCCAGCTGTTTTCTACCTGAGCTCATGCAGAATGTTTATGTGTGGAACTCAGAGCGCAGAGCAACGTTTCCGCAGGGAAACTTTAAGAAGTGACACCAAAATAAAACAAAAAGGACTCCCAGCTGTCACTAAACTCTGCTGTTTGGGAACATTAATGGTTTCTCATGCAGCTACAGTAGAAAAATAAAGACGGACCGAACCAGAACTTTGTCAGCGAACGCATCTTTCAACAACAATAAGGTCCAGAACACGCTCTGCTCTTGGGATTTAGCTAGGGGGCAATGTGGCTTATTTTGGGGGGTCTAGTTGTTCTTTAACCCCTTTTCATTTTTACGCCCCGTTACCATGGAAAACCTTCACTTTACGTCATATTTTAAAAGGTAAAAACCTTTAATTGACCATTTCTGTGTCAAAAAAGCAGAAATATTTGAATTTCTTTCATATTTTTTAAAACCGTTTTTTATATTTTCCTGACCCGGTCGATCTTCCTGGAGCAGAACCCGTCCTCCACCCTGAGATGACTCAGAAGCTCAGAGTGGCGGGAGGGACTTGACGTTAACGTGCAGAGAGCGGAGGTCATACAGGTCCGAGCGTTCACAGAGTTAATGAGTCAGGTCGGCGGAGGAGCGTCTCTCTGCGGCCGGAGAAGCAACAACTCCTGGCCGTCAGGACGGATCAGTCAGGCCTGCTGAGAGCAGAACAGCACCTTCAGCAGCAGCCTGATCCAACCGGCTGTGACGGAAGCCTCTTCACAGCCAAGCAGACTGAGACGGCCGACCACAAACTGAACATAATGTCACGTCACGCTCCACAGGCTGGGTTAAAGCACTCGGACCTTTCTGCTGGTCCCATCCAGTCCAGGACCTCATGGTTCTCGTCTACATCAGCTCCTCATCGGCACAGTTTGTTCCGTGGAAGGAAAATAAACAGAAATGATGCCTTTTTTCCAATAAAACCTACTTGCATATGTCATAGTGAGCTGCTAGCCTCAGGGAAACATGCCAGATTTATTTATGCACCTTCGAGGTGATTCCCAGACAGCGATCAGCTGAAAACCTGGTGTCCACCAGATCCACCGACAGTCAGCAAACTCCTGACGCTGCAGCCGTCATCCCAGTTCACTGGTTTGATTTACCAGCTCGATGGGAATCAGCTTAGTGGAGCTGGAGTCCTGTTTCTTAACCGTCATACTGTCCCACAGGGTCGTCCATCCGTCCGTCCACCTGTCCATATGTCCGTCCGTCCATCCATCCGACTGTCCATCCACACGTCCATCCACCCGTCCATCTGTCCGTCCATCCACCCACCCATCCATCCATCCGTCCACCTGTCCATATGTCCGTCCGTCCATCCATCCGTCCGTCCACCTGTCCATATGTCCGTCCGTCCATCCATCCACCCATCTATCTGTCCGTCCATCCATCCGACTGTCCATCCACACGTCCATCCACCCGTCCATCTGTCCGTCCATCCACCCACCCATCCATCCATCCGTCCACCTGTCCATATGTCCGTCCATCCACCCACCCATCCATCCATCCGTCCACCTGTCCATATGTCCGTCCGTCCATCCATCCGTCCGTCCACCTGTCCATATGTCCGTCCGTCCATCCATCCACCCATCTATCTGTCCGTCCATCCATCCGACTGTCCATCCACACGTCCATCCACCCGTCCATCTGTCCGTCCATCCACCCACCCATCCATCCATCCGTCCACCTGTCCATATGTCCGTCCGTCCATCCATCCGTCCGTCCACCTGTCCATATGTCCGTCCGTCCATCCACCCATCCATCCGTCCGTCCGTCCACCCGTCCATCTGTCCGTCCGTCCACCCGTCCATCTGTCCGTCCACCCGTCCATCTGTCCGTCCATCTGTCCGTCCGTCCACCCGTCCATCTGTCCGTCCACCCGTCCATCCACCCGTCCATCTGTCCGTCCATCTGTCTGTCCATCTGTCCGTCAGTCCATCCACCCATCCATCCATCCATTCGTCCGTCCACCTGTCCGTCCATCCGTTCATCCACCCGTCCGTCCATCTGTCCATCTGTCCGTCAATCCACCCATCCATCTGTCCATCCGTTCATCCACCCGTCCGTCCATCTGTCCATCTCTCCGTCAATCCACCCATCCATCCGTCCGTCCGTCCGTCCATCTATCTGTCCATCTGTCTGTCCGTCCATCCGTCCATCCATCCACCCATCCATCCGTCCGTCCGTCCGTCCACCCATCCATCCGTCCATCCACCCATCCATCCATCCATTCGTCCGTCCACCTGTCCGTCCATCCGTTCATCCACCCGTCCGTCCATCTGTCCATCTGTCCGTCAATCCACCCATCCATCTGTCCATCCGTTCATCCACCCGTCCGTCCATCTGTCCATCTGTCCGTCAATCCACCCATCCATCCGTCCGTCCGTCCGTCCATCTATCTGTCCATCTGTCTGTCCGTCCATCCGTCCATCCACCCGTCCATCCATCCACCCATCCATCCGTCCGTCCGTCCGTCCACCCATCCATCCGTCCATCCACCCATCCCTCCGTCCATCCACCCACCCATCCATCCGTCCATCCACCCATCCATCCGTCCATCCACCCATCCATCCGTCCATCCATCCGTCCATCCGTCCGTCCGTCCATCCGTCCATCCTTCTGTCCGTCCGTCTGTCCCTGTAGAAGAGGACTTTGATGCTGTTTTCTTTGGGATTCCTCTGATTGTTTCGGTCCAACCTGAAGGATGGAGACCCAGCAGTTGTTGAGCTGATGGAGTTATAAGGAGTGAGAGTGAAAAGGGGAAAGAAGCTGATGTCTACATAAAGGCTTCGCCATGTGGCGTCGCGTGGTGTGGCGGTTAAGACGGGCGCCACATGTTCAGAGGCCTCAGTCCTCGAAGCGTCCCGGGTTCGACTTCGCCCCCGCGGACATTTACCGAATGTCTCTTCCCCCACTTCTCTGTCCACTGCTGATAAAGGGCCGCTGTGGTCACGAAAGCTCTGCCAGGCCATCAGAGAACCTGGAGAACCGAACAGACCCACGCAGGGAAGCTGCAGCTGTCCTGCAGAACATTGTGAGGAAATCTCCTCCTGCAGCTCCAGAGTGATGCTCCGGACCCCCCCACCCCCACCTCCCGTCCTGCAGCGGGTGGGTCCCCCTCCGTCCTCTGCCAGCTCGGCTTGGCGTCCTGCCTGGCTTCAGTGAATCATGTCCGGGCGCTGGGCAGGCAGCGGTGACAAAATGTGCTTTCTCCTCTCAGCCTAATTGGATTGAAGGTGCTCCACGTCCTCCGCCGCTCCTCGGCTGCGGCGTCCTCTCAGGAGACGCATTCCAGGGACTTCTGGCTCTCCATCACGGAGCGCTGACAGGACGCTCTGCTTTCTACAGGCCCGATGGGATCGATGCCGAGAGACGCTGGAACAAGCAACACGGCTTTTCCCACAGAAACACGGCGCCCTGAACGCACCGCTGGTCCTGGGTTCAGCCCTAAAACCTCGTTTATTCTTCCACTTTACCACATCTGGGTTCCTGCATGTGAAACAAGCAATCAGTGGGAAGTTTTCACGCATTAAGCAGAGCTAAGAAGTCCAGCTGCAGCTCAGGATTGGGTCGGTCCACAAGAACTGAGACGTTTGTTCTCTCTCCCAGAGCTGCAGGAACCACATGATGTTCTGTTCCTGCGGCCCGGTCTCGATGCAGGTTCTGGGCAGAACTTTCTGACCGAGAGTGGACTTCTTGTGAAGTATGAGAGAACCTTGTTCCGGTTCTAGCAGCCTGGATTAAAAGAACTTCTCTTTAGAGGAGTTCTTTTCTCCTAGAGCCTGTATCTGTATTTTCAGCTGAACTACACAAAGATCCGGTTTGTTCTGGTTTCTATGCTCTTCCTCAAACAGAACTCTGATTAAGGTTTTGATGTTGGATTTATAATTTTTGTTGTTGTTGTTGATTGATGCTGAAAAAGAGAAGTTTCTCTGTGGTTCTGAGCCACAGAGCTTTTATTGTCCTGGGTCAGATGTTCCATCTAGAGGTCCGGAAGTCTTTCTGGGTTCTTCACCGTTAGTTTCTCTCAGTGACTGTTGTTGCATCCGACCCGTCAGTTTCTGGATCCTGTTTTATTTTGAAAATCTAGCGTTTCCCTGCTCGTTGTTCCCACCGGTCCCTTTAAAGGTTCCACTTGGTTCTGCTGCCTTCATGAAGGATCAAACTCAAATCGGCTAATATTTAAAACCATTGAATTCATCTCCAGAGCATGATGCTGCCACCACGGTGTCTCACTGTGGGTATGGTGGGGTTCTTTTTTGTGTGATGCTCAGGGTTGTTTTCGGTTTCATTGGACCAGAACAGATTCTTGAAGATCCTTGCTGACCAGGTTCTGTAATGTACTGTAACTGTGCTGCACACATATGTAACCAGGTTATTACAGGTTAATATTTTCCCTCAGACAGACGTGTTTGATCTTCTCCTGAATCAAACGGCAAAATGTCTGTAGAAATCAGAGAAATTATCTCTAAAGTGGGTCTAAAGCTTCAAATCTGACAGTAAAACAAGTAAATTTGGATCTAATAATCAGAAAAAAACTATTTACACAATTATGAACTAAGATTTTTAAAATATTTTTGAGTCTTATCCTCTTAATGTGGACAGAAATCCTTTGAATACATGTGTAAACAGAAAATCCTTCCTCCTCACCTCAGTGTGTCGGCATGCTCCCAGGCTGACTCTGCTGCAGACGGTTACACAGTCGAGGTTAAATCACATGATGCGACGGGAGAAAAAACGGACAGAGAGGAGGAAACGCTCCCAGGAAGCACGGAGGCTGCATGTGAGGAACGAGCTGAGGCAGAGTGGAAATGAAGGAAACCTTCTCAGATACAGACGTGTGAGAGCAACGCTAATTGTTAATAACTCTGCATCCCAAAATATCCTGGAAAAATAAGAACTCTATAAAAACATGAATGAGTCCTTTAATCAGGACAGATCTGAGGTCAGACACCAAACATTTCTAAACAAATGAATTTAACTTTAACGGAAGACATCACGATGAGGTCACAGTTAGTCTTTATGTCTGCGTTGATGTGGAACAGCCACACCTGGCTCTGTGGCACAGACTGAGCGTGTGCAACCCGCACACGGAGGACTGAGCTCTCACACATACTAACCGGGTAGTTTGGGGTTTTTTTGTGTTCACACAGAGGTTATGAGCAGTCAGTATCTTACATGCTGTAAATAGAAACCAGTGCCAAATATTTTCAACCCTTCTAATCTTCCCCCACAAACTTCGATGCATTTGAACAAGAATCGGAGCATAAACATGCAGGTGAAACTCTAAAAATTTAGCCTTTTTTGTAAATGCCTTTTTTCTGCTCAGTAAATTTAATTTCATTATTCAACCGATGAGTAAAGTCTTAAAAATATTACATTTCAAATGATTTTCTGACAACCAAAACTTGCTTAAAAGAGCGAGAAGGTAGTTTTTCCTAATGTGTCCTTGGATTTTTGATAATTTCAGTTTTTTTCCTGCTCTTTACTCTGTTTTTTTTAGTTTCTTAGATTATTTGAATGAATGAGTATATGAATGAATCTCAGGTTATTGTCAGACTTGATCATTTTTCCAGCTCCCTCTTTGTTAATTAGTCTCTTTCCCTAAGTTTTCCTGCTTTCTCCCTGCCTCAGCTGTTCCACATCTCCTCTGATTAGTTCATCTGGTTCTTGTGTCACTTTCCACCCTGCCTCAGTATTAAAGCTCCTGATTTTTTAATTGGTTTTCCATTGAAACGGACTCTTCTGTTTCATCCCTAATTTCCGTCCTACTGCCTGTTTCTCCGCTTCACGCCGGGTTTTTATTCCATGCTCCGTATCATGTGGTTCATAAGAGTTTTCCTTCTTTCATTAAACCTTCAACATGATTTCTTCAAATGACCATCTGTGCCCTGCCAAAAAAAACGGGACATCATGTTGAATTTCTCTTAAATAAAGTCAAAGGTTCTTCCTGAATATGACATGTAAAGATGTTGGAAATCAGTCTTAGATGGTCCAGGATGAAGGTTTACAGTTTGCATTCGGGCTGGGCCATAAAATCGATTTGATCGATTAATCGAATTTCCTGTTTTTGAAGATTTCATTTTTGAATATATCGAGAAAATCGGAAAAAAAAAGTTCACCAATTCACTCCAAGGGTTTCAGTAGTTCAAAGTGATATGAGCCCGCCCAAGGTCTACCTCCATGTTTTACAGCGTGCCTTTATTTGGACTTTGAATTCAGGTGAACTCCCAGAAAGGATGATTAGAATAAAAGCAAGTTTTAAAAATATTTTCTGTCATTTTAAATTCCTTTTCAGGAATAGAAAGGGAGAAGAAAAAAATGTAAATCAAATTTGGCATCACACAAATCGTAGATTTCATTTTTAAGCCATATCCCCCAGCCCTAGTTTGCATTTCTGAGCTTCAGCGTGAATCTCTGCAGGACCTTCCTGTCCTACCTCAGGGTCGCTCCTCGGTGTTTCCTCTGTGTTGATCCATACATTCTCGCTATCTCAGCGTCTCAGAAGTTCCTTATTCACACGCAGGGATTGGTGTTCAGAAATACCAGAACAGATCTGCAGCCTCCAATTGTTTGTTATGAAACGAGATTGTAGGGATATTCCGTGTTTTTAAAACCCCCAGCTACGTCTGTACATGGGCTAAAAGGAGAAAAGAAATGGGCGGAGCTTGTGAAGGAGGTGGAGGAAGTTTTTGACAAATTTCTATCACTCTTCATATTTCCATAATTTCTGCATTTGCTTTCTCTTAAATCCTCTGAATTTAGTGATTTATTATTCGACATATTTTTGTTGCCTTAGTGTCCTTTACACAAAATATGTGTCAGTAATTATTGGTTTTATTTTTAATAATTTTAGTATGTTTTTTATACTCATTTTACTTTTTTTGTGTAACAGCGCACTGATGCGGTTAGGTGTGGACGGAGTTTTTTTTCCGAACGAGGTGGTGAGAATATTCGTTTTTTTAAAACCCAGGCTACGTGTGTACATGGCCTTGGTTTCATCTGTTTTTGTTTTTATTTGGCCTTTTATACCATTTTTGTGCATGAAAAAAAAAGAAGATATTTGATAAATAACTTTATTTTAGTATTTATGCGGGACACTGTGGTGGGGGCGGAGCTCCTTCTCTCCAGTTTCCAGCTGCTGCAAAGCAAAACAAAACAAAGCAGATGTCACTGATTAATTCCTGGAAGAAACATTTTTAACAAACTTTTACAATTACAAATTACAGTCAGATTTCTTTATTGCTATGTTAACAGAACGGCACCAACGAGGGCAGCTAAGCGGGGTCCTTCAGCTCAGTAACATCTGAGGTAGCTAACAGCAACCGATGCTAACGGTAATTGCTAACCAGCTAATGTAAAAACGCGTTGTTCTGTAACACCGGGAAGCCGAAGTGTTCCCAAACAACGGAAGCGGACATTAAAGTTCCTGCTCTCCCTTAGACGAGTCGCTGGTTATAACTTCTGCTAGCAGGAGGCTGGATTCGTGTTTCTGGCTAAAGTGCAACTCAGTTAGGAAACTCGGTACGCCTCTGTTTCGTACTGCAAAATCAGAATAAAGATACATGTACCGTTAGACCGTGAGCCTCTAAATAACACTCTTCAGTCTATACTGCAGTAGTTGGGTTTTATTTGTGAGGTGGAAGATGATTGACAGGTTCAGTAGAGTCTCCAGCTCATATTCCTCCTTTAGTCGACCCTCTGCTCTCTACAGGGAACCACCTTATTGGAGCTAGAACCCAGACCGCCATGTTTTTGTCCATTGATCATTTCAGCGGGTTTATTGTTTCCCTGCTGAGTCCAGGAGTCCAGAGCTTTTAGTACGTGACAAAGTGTTGGAGCAGGATGGAAACCAGGGCTGAGGAGCTCATCAGGACCTACTGTCCTTGACGTCTGTGTGTGTGTGTGACTGAGTGGATGATAACATTTGATAAGAACAGGAACCAGAGCCAGCTTTTCCTTTCATGTGGACACAAACACACACAGCTGAAATCAGATTTGAGAGCTGTGAAGAAGAAGTGCATGAAGGCTTGAAAAACGAGGCCTGTCCAATCATTGGATTAGGATCCACAGCAGACGGCCCGGCCACACACTTGGGTAGCCTTTTGAAGCTAACTGCATTAGCTGCTAGTTCGCTCTCTTCTGTTAGCTGTAGATTGGGCAGTATGCCTCTGGTACCCACTGGGACTTCTAAATAAACTGGTAGCGTTAACAGACTGTTAATAACCAGCAGAGTCACTGATTAGGGAGCTGTACCGGGGCTGGTTTCTTCTTCAGGTACACGTTTGCTACAGAGACTGTAGCTGCTTATGTACAAATCACAATACTGTATAATTTTGCAGGTGAATTGGTCTCATTTATTTCTCTATTAATTAAAATATTTTTCCTCTCCACTAACAGATCAAATTTTTTTTTCAAAGAAACCCAGGAGTTTATCTATTTCTAAGCTAATTAATCCAAATGTACTACAACTATAGTTATTTTATACTAAAATGAGACAGAAGTATACTTTTTATGAACTATGTTTCAAATACTTGAGAATAGTATATAGACGTATCCTTGGTTTTTACTGAAAATTATACAGAGAATTCTGAGACTAAGTACATTAATACTAAGACATATACTTGAATACTGAAGCTTATACTTGTACTTTTTGATCTCCCATTTTTGACTAAGAAGAACTTCATCTTGGAAAGAGACTTTTGTGGTTTCATTTTTACAAGCAAATCTGCAATTTTTGCTTTCATTATTTTCAGCTAACAAAGTCTTGATTTCACAGACGCCTTTTTTAAATTGTGATGAATAATTTCATAATCTAAGCAGGTATTTGTAAATACACGTTATGGTATGTTTTAAAATGTAATGTAAATATATCTAAGTTTTTCTCAACATTCTGTCGGGTGATTTTGTACATACATTGCAGTGTAGTGTACATATTAGAGGTGTAACGGTACATATATTCATATTTTTGGGTACAGCCCAGTCGGTTCGGTACCAAACGAATCCAGCTGTTTTCTACCTGAACACATGCAGGATGTTTATGTGAGGAACTCAGAGCGCAGAGCAATGTTTCCACAGGGAAACTTTAAAAAGTGACACCAAAACAAAACAGAAAGGACTCCCAGCTATCACTAAACTCTGATATCTGGGAACATTAATGGTTTCGCATGCAGCTACAGTAGAAAAATAAAGATGGACCGAACCAGAACTTTGTCAGTGAACGCATCTTTCAACAGCAATAAGGTCCAGAACACGCTCTGCTCTGAACTGAATGACTCACCAGAAACAACGTGAAGCTGAATGGAAACATCAGTGATACTGGAGAAAAACCAGCTGACGTCCAACATGGCTACCAGTAGCATCCAGTCAGACCAAACTCCTTATTCTGGGCAAGTCGGAGGAATCCCTGTTGATGAAAAGGGATTTTTCCGAAGAACTGCACATGACGCATTCAAGTACAGCTGGGAGACTAGAGTGTATAAAAACAACTCCAAAGTGATTTAAGCATGTTTTATTCTCAAATATGGGTGAAGTACTAATTACACATTTCTAGACCTTAACACTGAATGTTTTCAAGTAGTTATATTGTTTGTTGCTCTGGCTATGTCTGGTAGTACTATTTTTTTTTTTATCCAATCAAATCTCCAGTCAGTTTAATACTTTCAACTTTTTTAAATTATAGAACAGATTAAAATCTAATTTATTTTAAGAATTGAAAGGAAGTAGTTCAGGAAAAAACATCTTTTGATTAAAGTTTCCCGAAAACGTATTGAAAACGTGATTTTAAAGCCAGGAAGAAACTATGAAAAGAGGTGATCAGAAAACAAGCAACAAACAATATTTATATAAACCTGACAGCAAAAATAATAAATGATACCAATACCAATAAATATTTACATGCATATGAATCATTACACTTAAACAAATCTAAGGTCAATTAAAAGAATAAATCAAATGTAGCATGGCTCTAATGAGCATCACCCCTCCAAATCTGATTGGTTTGAGCTTTTAAGGGGCACCTGGAACAGGTGTTTCCCTTTCGCTGCCCCGCCCTGCTGAGGAAACAACCAGGAAGAGGTGACAGCTTGTTTCACTAAAGAGTTGAATTAATAAGCTTTAAAATTAAACCAACAGAAATTTAATCAAACACAAATTGACATTTTTTCACTGCATTCTCTTTCTCCAGGAAGGATGGCCGGTCCCTCTGCTTCTCAACAATGTCTCCTCTAGATGTACAGTAACTAGGAAGGGTGGGGCTTAGCAAGACAGAGCAATTATAGATTACGCAATATCAATAATCAGTAGTTAGCAGCTATTATAGGCAAGGCAACTTTATTTGTACAGCACACTTTCAACAACAAGGCCACTCAAGGTGCTTTACATCATTATTTGATATGATTTATTTTTCTCAAACATGAAATTGATACAAAAATCAACATTAAAATGAAAAAAAGAATCATAGTTTGAGAAGGAGGAGGAAGAGGAAGAGGTAAAAACACTTGCCCCTTTTCACAGGCCATCTATTTTCTAATAAATTGGGTTACATGTAAGGGGATACAAGTGATGGTGGGTAAAATAAAAGCAGCAATAAAAGCATAAAACAGAACATTAGAGACACATAACATATAACACATTCAAACATATGACATTCCAGCTATTATTAATCACTTACTCAAAGGCAGCTCTAAACAGAAACGTTTCTAGCTGTGATTTAAAGAACTCTGTGTTTCAGCAGCTCTACACTCGTCTGGAAGTTTGTTCCAGATTAGAGGAGCATAGAAACTGAAAGCTGCTTCTCCATGTTTGGTTCTGATTCTAGGGATGTTGAGTCGACTGGAATTAGAGGACGTGATTGGTCTGGTGGGGGTTGCTATAGTAACAGTAGATCATCAATATATGTTGGTGCTAAGCCATGTAATGATTTATAAACTAGTAGACGTATGTAGAAGTCTGTTCTCTGAGCTACAGGGAGCCAGTGTAAGGACTTTAGAACTGGGGTGATGTGCTCTACTTTCCTGGTTCTAGTGAGGAACACGAGCAGCAGCGTTCTGGATCAGCTGCTTCTGTCTGATTGACTTTTTAGGCAGACCTGTGAAGACGCTGTTGCAGTAATCAATCCGACTAAAGATAAACGCATGGATGAGTTTTTCTAGGTCCTGTTGCGACATCAGTCCTTTAATCCTAGAAATGTTCTTCAGGTGATAGAACGCTGACCTTGTTATTGACCTTTATGTGACCCTGGAGGTTCAGGTCTGAGTCCATTACTACACCTAGATTTCAGGCCTGATCTGTAGTTTCTAGCTGGATTAACTGAAGCTGTGTGCTGACTGTTGATCGTTCCTCTTTAGGTCCAAAAGTAATTACTTCTGTTTTGTTTCTATTCAGCTGGAGAAAGTTATGACACATCCATCCATTGATTTGCTCAATGCATTGATTTAGGGTTTGAATGGGTTCAAAGTCAGTTGGTGACATCGTAATGTAGAGCTGAGTATCATCTGCATAGTTATAGTAGCTAATCTTATTGGTTGTTGTAATCTGGGTTAGTGGGAGCATGTGGATATTAAATAAGAGGGGCCCCACATCTGATTTCTGGTCGTTCTGATGAAAAGTTTCCTGATGACACAAATAACTTCCTGTTCTTACTATACTACTTTCAGGGTGGTCAGACTCATTCTGGGAGATGGTCGGTCTAGAAATAATGCCCGGTTCCCTTTTATATCAAATGTCTGTTATTACCAGTTGTTGTAGAGGAGAAATACATCTAGTATCAGTCCCAGAGGCCTGGTGTAGTCAAAGTATTTGTGTTTGCTGGGTTCAAATTCTAATTTGAGCATTCAACTGGTCAGAGAAAGTTTTGAAGGGAGATTCATTTGGTGATGATGAGTAGGATGACGTTTAAGAATGCTGTTTGTCTCTGCTTGCTGCTGTTTGTGTTGGTGGGGAGGCAGGAACTGCTTCTTCTCTGGTAATCTCTGCGTGCTGTGCTTCATGGTCAGCCCTTGGGTGCTTTATCACATGTTTTGGAGCATTCAGAACTTTTTGACTGAGATAGCAGAACATGATCAAGGTCAGGAGTCAGTCCCGCTTTGTTCAGATAGTGGTCATTGTCTCTGAAGAGATGTTTTACACCACACCGTATTTTAAAGTTACTGATAAATCTAAATCTAATTGAATGGTCAGTGCAGGTGTTCTTTAGCTATTTATGAAGCATATGAAGTCTGCTATATCTTTCATATTCTGTAGGCACTGGACCGCTGATAAAGATGTTTATGCTGTTAGGTTCTATCTCACTGTTGGGAATCATTGGTAAACTCATCTCTTTTCCATATCCAGCGTTTACTTCCACATTCACTTCGAGGCGATGAATCTTCATTTCCTTAGCATCGACTCTCTGGAGCAGTTTGTCTAAGTCCTCAGCTGAGCAAAAGACATTTTGTTATCCTACGGTCCTTCAAAAAGTAATCCAAAAAGAAATCAGGTCTAATACAGTAACTCCAGAGAATGGGTATATAAAGTAACTAAGAAAAAAGCAAAAGATAACAAAATAAGAAAAGAAAATAAGGTGAGAGAACAGAAGATCAGGAGAGATCAGGAGGCTACTATAGAGGCTACATGTTAGCAGCTACTATAGAGGCTACCAGTTGGTATCTAATGTAGTAGCTACACATTAGCAGCTAATATATTTGCTACATGTTAGCAGCTACTATAGAGGCTACCAGTTGGTATCTAATGTAGTAGGCAAGGCAAGGCAAGTTTATTTGTATAGCACAATTAATGTTACAAGACAATTCAAAGTGCTTTACATAAAGCATCAAAAGCATTACAGCAGGGGGCAAAAAAAGCAAAAGTACAGAAATAAAAACCATGATTTAAAATGAACAAAAAAAAAGCTACTACACATTAGCAGCTAATATATTTGCTACAAGTTAGCAGCTACTAACAAATATATAAAATGGTGGCTACAACTTAGCAGCTAATATTGTTCCTACAAAATAGCACCAGTGGAGTTGATAAAAAAATAGTTACTAATGCTGTTAGCCCCTGTCTCCTATAACATGAATAGATGGCGTGTTATTTATTAGATTCTTAGCCTTGGTTAGCCTTAGCTAATCTGAGAAAATGTGCAACCCAGAACCTTAGTAGCATCAACATGGTTATCATCAGTATCAGCTAGTTATTGTCCAGGCTTGATTTATAGATATGACATAAATAGTTTTAATTCAGGGAAAGTTTTATTGTGACCTTGTTATTGACCAATGGTACTTACTGGTCATTTGATAACATTTATGCCTGTTAATCATATCTAACTACTACACAGTATGATTTTATCTTTACACTGTTTGCTGTAGAGTGTTATGGGGAATAAAGAACAAAGCTCCAGTATTTTCCATTCTTTAAAAATAAGTAAATCCAATTCAGGACAATTAGACCACTTGAACGTTGGTAGAGTATCAACATAACATTAAAACATGACCCTAACATGGTCCATATTCTGTTTTTTTATCAGTTTTAAGTTGTTTCTTTTAAATTAATGGAGGTCCTGTTGAAACTGGAACACAGACCAACTGATGATTCGGACATGTGGGAAACCCAAAACTTACAGTAGACGAAGTGAACGTGTGCAGAGCTTCTGAGAGCATCAGGAGGAGGTAGATGTGATTTGCCCCCATCAGGAGTTTTTCAGGCTGATTGCTGCCTGTTCAAACCCTCTGAGTGAAGCTTTAATGATGAACCGTGCGATGCTGTGGGTCGTCCTGAGCTGCAGGTCGCTGTCTCAGAGGATGTAATCAACCTGCGAGAGAAGAAATCGTTAAATCATCCTCACACTCCAGGTCCTCGAATCAAACGCTACTCGTCTCATGATTTAAGGATTCAAAAATATTCTTAACAGGTGTTTGAACAGTCTGACATCAGATTCAATTTATAGGCGGAGGCTCGGGCTGTGTGTAACAGATTATAGAGCAAACTAATAAAAAAATATGAGCAAAACAGCAGCAGAAGGAGGCTGGAGCTTTAAATTAAATTGTTCCTCTGATTCAGGGTTTCTTTGTTTTTCTTCTGTCATCACATTTCCAGCTGTTTAAGGAGGCTTTAGTTGATGAAGCAGGAAGCAGATTGATTGATAACTGAAATCTAATGCTGGACATTTAAAGTAAAACATATTCTCTCCGTGTGTGTGTCTGCAGCTGGTATACTGGACCAGTTAGCAGCAGGATCAGGATGAGAAGATGGCTGGCTGTGTGTTTCCAATGGGACCAGAGAGCTTTAAGCGCTTCACGTCGGACTCCCTGGCGGCCATTGAACAGCGCATCGCCCAGGAGGAGGCCCGATGCAAAAAGCAATACCAGGAGGTACGTCTGTCACACACCTGGTGGACACAACTGGGGAACATTATTACTGGAGACCAGAAGTAAAACTTTCCGTTAGAGCGAAAACTTTATTGATGGTTATGTTTAATCAAATCATGATGCTAAGCTAAGTAAGCTAACTTATGGTGCGTTCCATCTGTACTCGGAACTCGGAAACTCCGACTTCCGAGTGAGAAAAATCAACTGGAACGCCCCCCGAAATCGGGGCGCATCATCGCGTCACGTCCGGTAGTTGCCCTAACCGGGTTTGGCTAGCGTTAGCTAACATAACAAGAAAGTTAAAAGAAAATATTTAACTGCTTACCTGGCACTCCAATATCCTCCGATATCTTCCTCCAGATAGATCCGATCTCTTCCTGTCTTAGTAAAAAGACAAAGACGTGTCATAGAATTCACAAAAATTACAGACAGCAACGATTAGTTGATCCTCCATCTTGAATGAATGACTTGCATATCCACCCATAGAAGGAGTAACTACGTCAGTACAAAGAGTCGCTCTGATTGGTTGACGCCCCGTTTGCTGCCTGAAAGTTCAGTTTTCCCAACTTCACGCAGCAGCTGCTCCGACGGTCCGTCAACACATCCGAGCAGCAGCCGTGTGTAGGCGCTGATGCCGGCTGCGCCGATGCGCGCGGCTTGCTGCGGGGCAGCTTGGCGCCCACTTGATGCATAGATACCATAGACTTGTATGTAATCTAGCTGCCCTGCTGCCTGGACGCGCTGACCGGTGTTGAACCTCCCGAGGATCAGGAGTACGCCTCTGGCGCATTTCTTTTTTTTTTTGATGCACACAATTTTGCGTTTTTTATTTGGAATGTTGATAAATCAGGCCCGGAAATTTTTTCCTTTGCGCCGACTTCCCATTTCAATATGGCCGCCGCTCACATCAACAATAGTGGATGTGGTGGAAACACGTATATTTTACAAGACACACTAGTAAGAGTGTGCTATAAATGTTATGTTACATGTAGAGCCTGCAACTCTAAACTTAACAAAAAAAAATTGGTGTTTGCATATGGAAAATACAGCTTAAAACGATGTTTATAAGAGGTACTACCAACAATGGCTATCTGGGCGTTGTAGAACTGAAAACCCGACTCTTCCGACTAGTCAACTTGGATGCTGTTTCAAACCCAGCTCTACTACTTGAACGCACCATCAGTACTGTACTCCCAAATGGAAAATACTAGTTACACTGAAGACCATTTAAAACACAAACAAAACAGATTAAAGCAGACAAAAATGCATGGCAAAAATCTAATGGCATCTTAAAAGGATAATATTTGGGATGTTTTAAAGATGATTTTTTGTGTTTCTTGTAAGGACCTGGGCAATGTGGAGCTCCCACGGCCCCGGCCCGACCTGGAGGCCGGAAAACAGCTGCCCCGGATCTTTGCCGACATCCCGTCTCACCTGGTGGGCGTTCCCCTGGAAGACATCGACCCGTACTACTTCAAGGACAAGAGGGTAGGTGACCGTTTTATGGAGCTCTTTTAGATTTGTGTATGTAGATAAAAACCCTCTGATGCTATTATTTAAAGGCTAATGCACCCGAATCAGTCACACTTGAATGAAAACTAATTTAATTTATTGGTAAAAGGCGGTTTTATTTGTGGTAGAACTGACAGTTTATTCTCTTTCTCTGATCTCTGACTTGTGTCTTGTAGCTTTATAAGTTGTGTCTTTTTTACTGTTTCCATTTTATTTCCTTTAAACTGCAAAAAAACAAAAAACATTGCGTCATACTGTTTCTGTGGTTTGAAGTCCTTTTGATGTCAGTGGTTTTAAATCATGTTGTTTATCACCATAAAACTGCAGGAGAGGCTGAATAATTCACCCCCAACCTGCCTGGAAACCCTCCGATCTGACCGTAGGGATGGAGTGAGTGTTGAGTCACCTTGGTAGGGATATTTCTGGGATCCTGACTGATTGGTACCGGACCAAAACGACTTCAAGGGTGCATTCACACCAGCCCTGTTTTTTTTGCTAACTTCAGTTCGTTTGCGCAGACAGTCTGGTTCGTTTCAGGAGGTGTGAATGCGCCATCGAACTCTGATGCGGACCAAAGAAGTGAACTCTGGTCCGTCTAAAGATCTAGGTCTGGGTTCGGTTCAAGTGAACTCAGTGCAGTTTGATTGCATATGCGAACGGCAAGCGGGCCGGGAGACACTGCAAAAGCAGGAAGCGGTCTATAGCGCAGGGCATTCTGGGTAAATACAACTCTGCTCCTGCTGGGCCTATTATTTATCTGGAACATATGCCAAAGGTAACAGAGCGATCCTAAAACCGCTAAAATCTGAAGTCTCTCCATGCTAGTTTACATTTGACGTAACATGACGTGTCCCTGTGTTCAGTGCTTCTCGATGCAGCGCCCCCCACAGGCGAGGAGCTAAACATGTTGCTCCAAAGCTTTGGGTCGTCTTACGAAGAGCAGTTTGAAAGCAAACCGCACCAGCTAAAAACAAATCAGTGTGTTTACATGCAGCAAGAGAAACCGGATTATTGCCTTAGTCCGAGTGAAGTTGGACTTTAGAAATGCATGTATACATTTTAGTCCGGCTGCAGTCGAACCCAACTGGATTTCTCTTAATCGAACTAATGCACCGAGATGATTCGGTTAGAAAATTGAATTCCTCTGCATGTAAACTCCAACCATGGCTTAGCCGAGCTTTTCACGCGAACTGGCGAGACCGTGGAAGCAGGAACAACAACACCGGTACGACAACAACACAGCAGCAACAACGAGTGTAACGCACACAAACAGTACCGTACGTGCAAAATATACTGTGCTGCAGCGTTGTTGTCGTACATTTCTTCGCTCGTTGTTCACATCCTGCTTTTACTCTATCTCCTTCACATCTGCTAGCATTTCTTTACAATCTGTGGGACTCTCGAGGCCAACCGGAAGAATGCTGGTGCGAAAGGGTCGCCACCTAGTGTCACCGAGTCGAACGCACTTCTTTCAATCATTCGATTTCTGAGTGACATATAAATTGGGATAAAGTCTCCCTTTCTGGTTAAGCTATTAGTCCGATCATTGCCAAAATTCTGTGTTGTAATTTTGGTCCCCAATCAAACCGAGTGTACCGGGCTATCAGGTGTGAAAACCACCAACTGGTTCAGGATTAGTTGTATTCTGTACAGGAGCAAGAAAACGGGACAAAAAGGAGACGCGGTTAAATGAGTTTTTTAAGCTGTGAAGCTGTAGTATTTGTCATTGTGTATCAGTGAGATGAACATGTTTGTGTCTTCCTTGCAGACTTTCATAGTCCTGAACAAAGGGAAGGCCATCTTCCGCTTCAGCGCCACATCAGCCCTCTACATGTTCAGCCCCTTCCACCCCATCCGCAGGATCGCCATCAGGATCCTGGTCCATTCATATCCTTCTGCTCTCTGTATGTACTCTTCATGTTGTATGTGGGCTGCAGGGGGGGTCAAAGGTCAGTCACAGCCTGGGAGGCTGCGCTGCCGTTGTATGAAAAGCTCCGGGTCGGGTCAACCCGACGGCGCAGAGGCTCGCTGTGGGTTTGGTTTCCCTGCTTCCAACTCGGCCCAGTTGGATCTTATTATGGTCTGTTGAGGCAAATTTGAGCTCGCTGGAGTTTAAAAAGAACAGACAGACATAATTAGACGATTAAAGGGACATTTCACTTATTTTACACATGGGAATCTGTGGTTGGAGTCAAAATATTTGCATGACTTTGAGTTTTTGTAGAAATTAATTACATAGTTTTATATTTCTGAAGATAACTGGTTGTTCCAACTGGTAAAAAGACTTCAATAAGATGTTTGGGAAAACATATAATATCATACCTCTAAATATTGGTCCAGAGAAATGTTTCACCAGTGAGTTTACAGGATGCTGAACGGATTCATTTCATCCAAGCATGGAGGCATATTCATGTTTTCATACATCCTTCTGGTGCAAGACAAGACGCTATTTACCAGATTCTTGTTCAAACTATAATCTCCACTGACCACAAACATCTCTGCTGAGACTTTTAATTTCCGATAATATTCGCTCGTTTTTCTCCCAGCCCAGCGATTAGTGCTGTGTTTAAATGGCAGCAAATAGATGGGTGATGTAAGTGCATTCCCTCCATTAATCAACAAAATAATTAAGCTACTTTTTCTAAAAGCACTTGCTGCTGAAACACCAACACACTGACTTATCCCATTAAAAGCTCAATTATGGCAGCAAACAAATCTATTTTCTCTTCTCCGAACATTAACAGCTCAGCAGAGGATTCGCTGCACTGCATCGACTTATAGTTGGAAGAAAATGTTGTGCATGCTCCAAAATATATATGTTTATAAGTCCATATTGGCCCCCTTGTGTTTGTAGTATCTTACCTGAAGGATCCCAGTGTAATCGTGCCTTCCATTTGTAGTTGGAAGTCCGAAATTCCCACTCGGAAAGTTAGAGGTTTTTTTCTTGCTGCCACTTTGACTTTCAAGCACTTTCAATATGGCCGCTCATTGCGTCAACAACAATAAGCTGGGTTTATTTTACAAGACACACTTGTCTAAAATCAATGTTACATGTAGAGCCTGCAACTCTTTGCAAAATAAAAGTGGGGTTTGCATATGGAAAGTAGAGCCTGTTTATAAGAGGTACTACCAATTACGGGGATTCCATATTGGAGTCCCGACTAATATATGAGTACATTAACTGGAACACTCTTTACTCAGGTGTGACGTCAAACCCAGCTCGGATTTCTGAGCTTCGAGGTAAATTAAGAAACAAGCTAACACTTAAGAGACAGGCCGTTTTATTTTGTTTTATCCTGCAACAAACTTTAATCAGGAAGGTTTCCTGGTGGTTTAAGCCAACTCGGTTTTTTAAACCTTTACACAGCTGTCACTTTTAACTTAAATGGTTATTTACACTGAAAGCTGCGCTGTTCCACTGTCTGTTAGCTAAACATGTCCCATGAGAAACATATTGCTAAATGATACAGGACAGATAAATTATCTGTAACAACAGTAATATAGTAAAAATAATTGACACATTTTTTTTTCATTTAACTGTTTTTTAAAGTTTGGGTTAGTTTTATGATTTCAGAAATCGGCCCTCAGGTTTGTCTAACTCCAACCTTTTAGCGACAACAAGCTAGCTCTTTTCTAGGTTGCTGTTTTTTCTTTTCATCATTCACTGTTTGACATTATTCAGTTTAAACAAATTTCAGAAGTTGTACGACTCAATATATCAGTTGAAATAAAACGAAAACAGAATGCACTGTATCCAGAGCCAAGCAAGCCGCTAATGCTAATGTTAGAATGTTGACCTTGGTGTTAGCATGCCAAGTATTGCGATTTTTCACAATGTTAAAAATGTCCAAATAATAATTATTAAGATGAAGGTTCATCTAATCCTCAGCCTGATCAGAAATATTTCAGCTTTTAGGGAAACATTGACATAAATGATATTTAAAAGTGTTTCTCCAAAGCAAATGAGCTAAAATGTTTGTCGTACATGTGGCCTGATGAAACTAGCAAAAAATATGAAACAAAATAATACAGTAAAATAAATATATATATTTTTGAATTAAGAGTTTATAAAGAAATTGTTGTTTTTTAAGATGATATAATACCAGATGGTAGCCATTAGTTTAGCTTTCCAGAGAGAACTGAATCACACATTTTGTCGAGACCAAAGCCTCACTAGTTTTTTTATTCTCTAGCTATTTGCAAATTCTGTACACTAAAATTTGTTTTCAAACGTTTTAACAATATAGAAGCACAAAGTAGAGCAAAAAGTACTGTGGCCTAAACTGTGTTAGCAGTGACATTCTTATGTAGCCTATTTAATGTTAGCATGCTAATATGTGCAGCTAAGTACTGTAATTTTAATATCGGCGCTGTATTTAAGCGGATACATAAACTCATTAACCAGAGCTGAAACATTTTAGAGAAATTTATGGTTTTCCTTCAAATACATTGTAAAGTAAAAGCTTGATTTGTTTATCAGAAGCCATGGATGAATTAAATGAATCATAGAATCTTGACCTCAGATTTCGAGATGCGTTTCAGTAAATCCTGCTGATGTTTGTGTATCCGACACATAACTGGGAATCCCTTTTTCTTTTCTTTTATATGGTTGGAGTCAGAAAGCTTGTTGCATGTTTAGTTAAATTATCCTCTGTATTTCGGTTTGGTGTTTTCCCCAAATCTTTTTATTTGTACTAAGCGTTTGCCCTTTTGACTCAAGTTTCTGAGATGAACCTTTTACTGACGCTCTAACTTGTTTATAAGCAGATGTAGCTCATTTGTGTCGTACTCCTCAGAATCTAAATATAAACTTTGAATAAACAAAGCCTGGACTTCTAGAATGAAAACATACAAGAAATAAGTTTGTCTCAAATCTCATCGTCCCGATAAGCCGACAGAATCTGATGCGCTGGTATTACAGCATTATCAATATGTCATTCAATTAAAAAAAGACATAAAAACAATAACTGACACCAGTGTAATAAATCAGCAAATGATCATGTCTGCAGAACTGAAGTCGGTAAAAATGTTGTGGAAATCATGTCTAGTAATAAATCTCTTCTCTGGCGATAACCTGTATTAAATAATATTAATGTAGCTGAAGTAATTCCAGGCTAATAAAATATAGAGGATTTCTTAAAATTACAGTTCATTAAAATAAAAACAAAAGCTGGCAGCGGTGGCTCCCATTTAGAAAAATAAAAGTGTCTGAGAGCTTTTAGGCCCACACACCGTTACTCATCACGCTCTTCACCATCACTTCAGCGCTGTATAATTGCCGCGTTGCTGCTGTAAACTGGCAGCGTTTTTACTGGATCCCGCAGCTGGACTGGCTCCAGGCGCTCCAACGGGGACCGACAGCGTACTTAGCTCATCCTGGCGGTCGTATTTCTGAGCCAGATATCACGACGGGCCGCCCGCCGACCCATAAACACCAACAGTAAATATTGGTCGGCCTTCATCAGGGTGGATCCGAACACAGAAAAACACCCACAGGTGAAAACACAAAGATGATTACTGAGAGGATCTGTAACCTCTCTCTGACCCAAAGAATGAACTTTCCTATAGATGTCTGAATCAGAACTGCAGCTGTTATATTCGTGTTCATTTCATTATTTCCCAGAACATAAAGTTGCTCAAGACGTTTAAATCATAAAGAGATAAACTTGTTCAATTGAATCACATGCAGTGAATAATCTTTTCTGCAAACTGTAAGCACATGTTAAAGCTAAAACCACATCTGAGTGTCTGAAATGAGAGCATTTTCTATTTTAGGGTAGATCAGAACCTGATTAATAATCAATAATAAAAAAATCCTGATGTTTTTGTCTATGGTCAGGGTTTAAACTCTCACGCGGTTAGAAAATTAAAAGTTTAATCCTTGGGAAAGTTCCTCTGTTCAAAACGAAATGAAACCAAGTATAGACACGATGGGAATGTTCATCCATCGTAGTGCTCAGGAAAAAGACGGTTCTGCTCTGAAATGTATAAATGGACCCCAGAACAAAAGCCAAAGAGCTTGTGAAGATGCTGCTGTAGCGGGTAGGACAGTTTTATTCACCACAGTCCAGTAGCGACATGGGCTGAAAAGCCCCTCAGCCAGGAGGAAGCCATGACAAATTCAAAATGTCAGAAAATTAGAATATATCATGAAATCAATAAAACAAGGATTTTAACTAGAGAAATGTGGGACCAGTCCAATCCTGCATATGTTCTCAGTAGTTGGTCTGGGCTCCTTTTGCATCAATGACTGCCTCAATGCAGCGTAGCATGGATGCTAGCAGCCTGCAGCTCTGCTCAGGTGTTATGGAAGACCTTCAGCTCTTCTGCATTGTTCCGTCTCATGTCTCTCATCTTTCTTTTGGCAATGCTCCATAGATTCTCTATGGGGGTCAAAGGTCACAGTAATCCCACGGTCATTGAAGCAGGTTCTGGTTCTTGAGGCAGTGTGGGCAGGTACCAAGTCCTGCTGGAGAATGAAGTCAGCACCTCCATAAAGCTGGTCTGCAGAAGGAAGCGTGCAGTTCTCCAACATGTCCTGGTAGATGGCGCCGTTGAGTCTGGACTTAATAAAGCTCAGTGGACCAACAGCAGCAGATGACATGGATCCCCACATCAACACAGACTGTGGAAACTTCCACCATCTTGGATTGTGTTCCTCTCCATTCTTCCTCCAGACTCTGGGACCTTTGGTTTCTAAGTCAGATGCAACATTTGCATTTTGTTTTTTATTAGCCCAGGTAAGAAGCTTCTGACGTTGTTTGTTGTTCAGGAGCATCTTGACGAGAGGAACAGGACGTGTGAAGCTCATGTCCAGGATACGTCTGTATGTGGAGGATCTTGATGCTCTAACTCCAGCCTCAGTCCGTTCCTTGTGAAGGTCCCAACCACTTTTCAATGACCTTTTCCTGACAATCCTCTCTCATCCCTGCTGCTTCTGCACCTTTTCCTTCCACATAACTTTCTCTTAATGTGCTTTGATACAGCACTTTGGGAAGCAATGACCTTTTGAGGCTTTTCCTCCTTATGGAGGAGGTCAGTGATGGTTTTCTGCTGTCAGGTCAGCAGTCTTCTCTATGATTGTGATTCCTACTGAACCAGACAGACCATTTAAAGGGACAGGAACCATTTGGTGCTGATTAGAGGGAGACACTTTGAGCCTAAAATATTGAACCTTTTTACAACATTAAAATTTTCTGAGATTTTGAATTTGGGGGTTTCATAAGTTGTAAGTATGGGCTCAATATAAGGTCATAAAGTTTGCTCATAATTTCACAGTTCAACTTCATAAATCAAGTTTTGCAATCTCGTAGAAAATATCTGCCCAAAAGTTATTTTGCAAACATCCTGTTTTGAGATGCGAAGCATAAAACTGCGTGAGAGACTTTGGAGTCGCGGTTGCAAATTTTGGCACGGTCTTTACACGCTTCTCTGATTGGATGGTGACAAATCACACTGTCCAATCAGAGACCGTGCCAAAATTCGCAACCGTGACTCCAAAGTCTCTCACGCAGTTTTATGCTTCGCATCTCAAAACAGGATGTTTGCAAAATAACTTTTGGGCAGATATTTTCTACGAGATTGCAAAACTTGATTTTTGAAGTTTAACTGTGAAATTATGTGCAAACGTTATGACCTTATATTGAGCCCATATGCAAATCATAATCATCAAAATTATAACAAATAAAGGCTTGAAATATCTAGTTTTGCATGTAATGAGTCTATATCATATACTAGGTTCACCTAATCAATTAACTTTTGCACAATATTCTAATTTTTTGAGTTTCAGCTGTACTAAATAGTGAGGAGACGTATGTAAACTTCTGACTTTTAAGACGTTGAATAATAAATCTGACAGATTCTTTCGGTGTTGAAACTAGAGACCAAACTGGAGAAGTTTGCTCTGATTTGACTTCAGACAAACTTCTGGTTCCAGCTGTATTTATGCGTCGGCTGCGTCGGCGTCCATATATGGTCGTAGCTTCCTGTTTAAGGCTGTTTATGTCAGAAAGTGTTCATAATGACTCATCTGCTTTGGTAAGTGGAAAGACTGATTGTGTTGATTTATATTTCAGGATTATTTTCTTTTCTGGCCCTATAATTGGATTCCACGACCTCTGACCTCTATGACCTTTAAGTGTAAAGAGCAGGTGAAGGTCGGTTGAAGCTCTCGTTTCACGGCTGTTTGTTTCTCACCCTCCTGCCTAAAGACCAGAGGTCGACAGCGACTCTGGATCCAGATGTTCTGTAGAACCCGAAGGTTCCTGCTCCGAAGGCTCGGCCCGCCGACCGGCACCAGGCCGACATGTCAGACGTTACTTCACACCTCTCCATCCTCACACTCGTCTATTTTTACCGCGGGACGCGCGGCCGGTGGTGTTGAGGGAATACGGGTCGGCGGATGCGCTGCTGCTCTCACGGGGGAGCGGTGGGTGAAGAGGTCGGCGGCGGAGGTGTGGCGCTGCTCATGTTGAGAGAGTGTGTGTGTGTCCCAGCCGGCGCTGATGATGTGTGCGGCTGAAGTGGACCCTCGGTTTGTGGCTTTGGAAGTGTTTGTTGAAGGTGAAGTGTGTTCTGGAGAACCTGCCCGACCGCGGCGGCGCCA
>OY747716.1:50749817-50857317 GCA_963556495.2 Valencia hispanica
CGTTCGATTTATTAACCAGTACGGATGTGTATTGGCAAAAATCTGACGATACGATATGTGTCGCGATACATGGGAGACGATACGATATATCGCGATAGTATGAGTAAGACTATATATTGTGATTTTTAAAATGATATTTTTTTGAATATCGATACAATATCGGTAAATAAAATATTGCGATACATCGGTGTATCGATATTTTCTTCCTGTCTTTGTAAAAGACAAAGACGGGTCATACAATTCACGAACATTACACACAGCGACGGTTAGTTGATCCTCCATCTTGAATGAATGACTTGCCGATCCACCCATGGAAGGAGTAACTACGTCAGTACAACGAGTCGCTCTGATTGGTTGACGCCCCTTTTGCTGCCCGAAAGTTCCGTTTTCCCAACTTCACGCAGCAGCTGCTCCGACGGTCCGTCAACACATCCGGGCAGCAGCCACGTGGATGCGCTGTTGCCGGCTGCGCCGATGCCAGCTGCACCGATGCCAGCTGCGCCGATGCAAGCTGCGCCGATGCTAGCTGCGCCGATGCTAGCTGCGCCGATGCAAGCTGCGCCGATGACCAGCTGCGCCGATGCTAGCTGCGCCGATGCAAGCTGCGCCGATGACCAGCTGCGCCGATGCTAGCTGCGCCGATGCAAGCTGCGCCGATGCTAGCTGCGCCGATGCCAGTTGCGCCGATGCCAGCTGCGCCGATGCCAGCTGCGCCGATGCCAGCTGCGCCGATGCCAGCTGCGCCGATGCCAGCTGCGCCGATGCGCGCGACTTGCTGCGGGGCAGCTTGGCGCCCACTTGATGCGTAGGAACCATAGACTTGTATGTAATCTAGCTGCCCTGCTGCCTGAACGTGCCATTACTCATATTATTGAGATATATCGTATCGTCTCCCATGTATCGCGACACATATCGTATCGCCAGATGTTTGCCAATGCACACCCCTGTTCTTCATACTGAAATATGTATAAATTAAATTACTTCCATGTTCTTTCAGAACAAAATAACCTTAACCTGGTGATAATTTCCACTAGATTTCATTGAACACATGCATATTTATATTCATAGTGGTCATACATATTAAATATGTATTTTATAAATAAAAAAGTACAGTTTGTTGTTTTGATGTTAAATGTCGATATGTAATGATTTTAATTCTTGACCTACAGTAGTTCTGTGACCGTCTCTGGTGAAGCGCAACACTTAATGACCCGTTTTCTGGTACTGAACATAAAGGAATTAAAACGTCATTTTTATTTCTTACTCTACCTACTTTCTTCTTGAACACGCTGTCTGTAAAAACTTTATGAAAATCTGTAAATCTTGGTGTTCCTGCCGATCTGTGTCAAACTGTGAGACGTTCTCCTTCCTTAACCTCCTCACTTTGTTCAGTTTGTTCATCATGTGCACCATCCTGACCAACTGCTGCTTCATGGCCATGTCAGAGCCGGCTAACTGGGCCAAGTACCTGGAGTGAGTACCCCCGAGAACCTTTCCTTTCCCCGCACACGTTACTGCTGCAGGGGCACAGATGTAAGAAGCTGTTTAAATCAGAGGTGACGGTGAGCCGATCGACAGCCTCAGCTTCCCTCGGCGTGAATTGATGGGGCCTCTGAAACGCTCGCCATTCGGTGAATCGCGCGTGGCAGAAATGTCAAGCTGCAAATGTCAGAACCAAATGCAGAATTTTTGGATGAAACTCCTCATTTCGCGTGGCTGAACTCATCAAATCTGAGTTGTTTTGCCTTCCAGGGCGAAGCCGATTTGTTTCAGAGTCACCGCTACGCTACGAGTGAAGACACTCAGATCCTCTGTTGTTTATGCGGATGGTCTGATTTGATAACCAACGTGATACAGTCCTAAAATTAAAGGAGAAAAATGAAAGTTTAAAACATCTAATCCTGTCAGACAGGGCCGGCCCAAAGTCTTATGGGGCCTTAAGCAGATTTTAACCCGGGGGGCCTTCTTCCACCCCCACTAACAGCGTTTCAGTCCAGATTTGGTCTAATCTGGGGAGAGGAGGTCCAGTTTAATTGGCTGATCCTAAAAATCAATGGAGGGATAATTGGTTATTATTTTTTCTGAGACAATCTGAAGCTCAAACACAAAGAAAAGGTTCAACTCGTATCATTGGATGGTAACTATGGTAACACGACAAACAACGAAGATTAAAAAGTAATTAAAAACAATTTCTAATGTAAAAAACCCCTGAAAATAATAAAAACAAAAAAATTATTTTAACAAATGTTAATTTATCCCTCCATCCATTATGTATGCCGTCCAGGGTTGCAGGGGGGGCTGGTGAATGGATGGATGGATGGAGTTTAATTTATTAACATTTTAGGTTAAGAAATTAGTTAAATTGATAAAATAATTGTTTAAAACATAATTAATTTAAAAAAAATATTATAAAATAAATATTATAAAATAATAAATGTCAAAACAATTGAAAAACAAAATGACATCAAATTTAGTCATATTCTGATATTCTCAGTAAATCTGTAGTCTGTGTTCAATTTCAACATTTATGGGAGGGCCCCTGATGGTCCAGTGGCTTAGTTCGCTTGTGCCTTGGGCCGGCTCTGCTGTCAGATCTGATCTGAGTGTTTGTCTTGTGGGGTTAAAACCTCCTCAGAGGGTTTTAAAGTTTCACCGCTGGTTTCCAGCTTCGACCCGACTGTGTTTTCCTTCGCTTCACTTGTTTGTCAGGACAAAATGAATAAATGAAGGATGTTCAGCAGAGAATATTTATGAATATTTATCGCTCCTCCTCTCCTCTGCTCCCCTGCTCCTTTCGACTCCCGCTCAGGTACACCTTCACAGGTATCTACACCTTCGAGTCCCTGATAAAGATCCTGGCCAGAGGCTTCTGCCTGGGCCCCTTCACCTTCCTGAGGGACCCCTGGAACTGGCTGGACTTCAGCGTCATCGTCATGGCGTGAGTCTCACACACATCCGACCCAAAGATGGTTTCCAGAATAAATCCAGGAAGCTGCACACGTCATGCGGGAGAAAGATTTTCCTCCTGGCCGTCTGGGCCGGTTCGACTTGGTGACTAGATTAGATCGCCGTCATAAAGCAAAGAACCAGAAGGTCGCATGCAGATGCATGAGAGGTCAAACTAGGATGAAGGTTTTACAGCGAACGGCAAAAGTATTCACACCACCGGTAGACTTTTTTTTTTCACATTTTGTCCCGTTTGTGTTTCATTAGGATTCAGTGTGACGGACCAACACAAGGTGGAGCCTGATGAGGCGGAAGGGAAACTTAAAAGTGTGGCAGGCATTTAATTTCAGGCCTCTTTTACTCTGATACATGATAAGAATCATGTGCAGCAGATGTTCTGGTTCTGGTTCTGGCCTTAGAGGTTCCTCAGAGAACGTCCAGCATCAAGGAGGCCACCAGCAGGTCATGGAGGAGGTTCTGGTCTGGTTTAAAGCGGGGTCGGGTTCCACGGGGAGGAGGTTCTGGTCTGGTTTAAAGCGGGGTCGGGTTCTACGGGGAGGAGGTTCTGGTCCGGTTTAAAGCGGGGTCGGGTTCTACGGGGAGGAGGTTCTGGTCCGGTTTAAAGCGGGGTCGGGTTCCACGGGGAGGAGGTTCTGGTCTGGTTTAAAGCGGGGTCGGGTTCCACGGGGATGAGGTTCTGGTCCGGTTTAAAGCGGGGTCGGGTTCTACGGGGAGGAAGTTCTGGTCCGGTTTAAAGCGGGGTCGGGTTCTACGGGGAGGAGGTTCTGGTCCGGTTTAAAGCGGGGTCGGGTTCCACGGGGATGAGGTTCTGGTCCGGTTTAAAGCGGGGTCGGGTTCTACGGGGAGGAGGTTCTGGTCCGGTTTAAAGCGGGGTCGGGTTCTACGGGGAGGAGGTTCTGGTCCGGTTTCAAGCGGGGTCGGGTTCCACGGGGAGGAGGTTCTGGTCCGGTTTAAAGCGGGGTCGGGTTCCACGGGGAGGAGGTTCTGGTCTGGTTTAAAGCGGGGTCGGGTTCCACGGGGAGGAGGTTCTGGTCCGGTTTAAAGCGGGGTCGGGTTCTACGGGGAGGAAGTTCTGGTCCGGTTTAAAGCGGGGTCGGGTTCTACGGGGAGGAGGTTCTGGTCCGGTTTAAAGCGGGGTCGGGTTCTACGGGGAGGAGGTTCTGGTCCGGTTTAAAGCGGGGTCGGGTTCTACGGGGAGGAGGTTCTGGTCCGGTTTAAAGCGGGGTCGGGTTCTACGGGGAGGAGGTTCTGGTCCGGTTTAAAGCGGGGTCGGGTTCTACGGGGAGGAGGTTCTGGTCCGGTTTCAAGCGGGGTCGGGTTCCACGGGGAGGAGGTTCTGGTCCGGTTTAAAGCGGGGTCGGGTTCCACGGGGAGGAGGTTCTGGTCTGGTTTAAAGCGGGGTCGGGTTCCACGGGGAGGAGGTTCTGGTCCGGTTTAAAGCGGGGTCGGGTTCTACGGGGAGGAAGTTCTGGTCCGGTTTAAAGCGGGGTCGGGTTCTACGGGGAGGAGGTTCTGGTCCGGTTTAAAGCGGGGTCGGGTTCTACGGGGAGGAGGTTCTGGTCCGGTTTAAAGCGGGGTCGGGTTCTACGGGGAGGAGGTTCTGGTCCGGTTTAAAGCGGGGTCGGGTTCTACGGGGAGGAGGTTCTGGTCCGGTTTAAAGCGGGGTCAGGTTAAACAACAACAATCCAGGCTTTGAACATGTCCCGGCGGTCGGGTCGGTTCTGAAAGGTATTTTATAGGGGTGTAACGATACATGTTTTTGTATTTTGCGGTGCGGTCCAGTCCGTACGGTACCGAACGAATCCAGTTGTTTTCTACCTGAACACATGCAGGATGTTTATGTGAGGAACTCAGAGCGCAGAGCAACGTTTCCTCAGGGAAACTTTAAAAAGTGACACCAGAACAAAACAGAAAGGACTCCCAGCTGTCACTAAACTCTATCTGGGAGCATTAATGGTTTCTCATGCAGCTACAGAAGAAAAAGAAAGATGGACCGAACCAGAACTTTGTCAGCAAACGCATCTTTTATCAGCAATAAGGTCCAGAACACGCTACCAGACCAAACTCCTTATTCTGGCGAAAACACAAGTCGGAGGAATCCCTGTTGATGAAAAGGGATTTTCCCAACAGCTTCCCATGCTGCATTCAAGTACAGCTGGGAGACTAGGGTGTTGAAATACAAAAACTCCAAAGTAGTTTAAGCATGTTTTATTCTCAAATATGGGCAAAATACTAATTAAACATTTCTAAACATTAACGCGGTTTTTAAGTGGTTAGGTTGTTTTCTACGTTGGCTATGTTTGCTTGTACTATTTGATTTATTTTAACAAATCAAATCAAATCTCCAGTCAGTTCTACACTTTGAACTATTTTAAGTTATACAAGATAATACAAGCAAATTAACTTCAGGAATTGTAAAGAAGGAATTCAGAAAAAAATTTATCTTTGTTTGATGTTGATCAAAGTAAAAAAAAATAAATACACCGTTGTATTTATTTTTCTTGATTAAAGTGAACTGAAGACGTGAAACCGTGATTTCTGTTTAGTTCGTCAGTTTATACCCCTAATACTTTATGGTCCGGCGCGATCAGGTGGCCAGCGTGTCGTCGTACTACGTCGTACTACGTCGCACTACGTCGTAGTACGTCGTACTACGTCGTACTACGACGCACTACGTCGCACTACGTCGCACGACGTCGCACGACGTCGCACGACGTCGCACTACGTCGCACGACGTCGCACTACGTCGCACGACGTCGCACTAGTGCGACTCGTGGAGACGAACCCCAAAGATCTGCAGCCAGACGAGTTTCTACAGAGTTCTGACTCAGTCATGCACCACTGTGTGTTAATCTGCTGTTAAACGCCTCATATAGTATAATAAGGTTTAGGGGTGCAGAATGTGAATAGTTGGGAAAAGTTACTTTAAATATGAATAATAGGTTGTTTGAAAATAAATGAAGTAACATTTTATATAATTCTTAGAAATGTTCATATTAAAACATTTTATTGAAGAAAAAATGTGAAACAGCAAAAAAACAGCAAAAAAAATGTGTTTAAAGAAAATGATTTTACATAAAGATCAATGACCTAATTATAAGAAGAAGTAAATTTCACTTACTCCCACTGAAATCTGCTAAAGGAGAAGAAGAAGTAGAAAATTGTTGTGCACATTTATTGAAATAATAAAACATAACCACAGTAGACAGAGTAGTGATTCAGGAAGTGATTTTCCATGAGGTTTTATCGTTAAATGAGCTGAAAGTTGAGAAGAATAGTTCTGGTCCAGGAGCTGAGAGCAGCAGAAGAGCGGCTCTGACGGGCCTCTGTTGTCGTCCTGACGGGATTAATGCCGAGGATTTAAACCTCTCGCTTCTCTTTAAGCCCTCAAGTTTAACGTCTGTTCGTGTCTCCGGTCAGTTTCCCAAAGCTTTGCAGAGTCAGGACGAACTCTGACGTCTGACTGCAGAAGTTTAGCTTCGACTGGGAGTCGAAGGTTTGGATGTAGAGATCTGAAGAGGACAGACGTCAGTCAGGCTGCAGAGCAAACCTTCCTGCGCTGAACATGTTCGGTGAAGGATGTCTGCAGCCGGGGGTTCTGGTTCTGATGACAGAGTTCTGAATCAGGACATCAGGCAGGAGAACCGGGACATTTAAAAGAGTCAAGCTGTGACCTTTGAACTCCTGAAAGAGCTGCAGGTTCTAATGAAGGACAAACCATGACCTTTTTTTGGTGTTTCTAATATTTTTCTTTCTCTAATTTAGTTCTAATGGGGTGAAAACTACCTTTAAAGGACTTTTTAAATCAAATCAAACTTTATTTATAGAGCGCTTTTCATACAAGAATTGCATCACAAAGTACTTTACAGATTAAAATGACCCCACATTAAAATACATTCCCACTACATTAGTTCCTTCTGTCTGAAATTTGAGGATAAAAAAAGGCGAATTCAGCAGAAAGTGAACGGAAAGACGAACTCAGATGATAAACAGGTGGAATAACCTCCACAACCTGCAGCTCTGAGGCTCCTTTTCATCCTAACCACGTCGCCCAAGTCCCACTCTGCCCGAGCCGTCCTCCTCTCTAATTGGCCGACTGGTGGATCAGGCGGCGATCCGTCACGGCGCCTGGAAGACAAGCGAACGGATCGATAGCTGACCCCACAGGCCTGGCTCAGAGGTTCCCCTGCAGCGGAACAAAGTGCCGTCACCTCGGCTCAGTAAGGTGAAACATGTCCTCTCGTCGGCTCACATAATGTGACCCGGTTGCTCAGAACCGGACCGGTCAGAGGGAAGAAATGTGGAAAGGATATAAAGATGGTTGTGGGCTATTCTGTTTGTGGAGCCACGGTGTGAAGGAAACGGTGGAACAGTTATATCCCACAGGAACACGATGAATCTGGATCCTTCATGACGGAATGAAACTTTTAAAAGGAGGACATTTTGTTTTATCACCTCTTGGAAATTAAACCGCACCGACATGGATGTTTTAAAAAGAAGCAGAGCAAACATTCTGCCTTTTACGGGTGTTTTTTATTTATTTTTCTGGCCGTTTTCTTCATTTCCCGCTTTGGATCCACAAAGCAAATAATTTTTCTAATAAAAGAAGTTCAGGTCCTGGGACCTTGTTTATAAAAACGTTCCTTACTAAAGCTAAAACTAAAACCAATCTCTAAAACCTTGAATACGCACAGCTGGACGCAAGTTTCGCTTTTATTTTTTTGTATTTTGGATCATATCACGTCTCCTACCCTGAAAAAAGAGAATGCAGCTCCAACTTAAATAAACTGATCACATTTAATTGAATTAATTTCATCCAACTTAATTTATTTACATTTGTTTAACTTGACAACTTAATAAATTTACTTGGACAAACTTAATTCAATTAAACGTGACCAATTAATGCAATTTATTTAAGTTGGATCACCGATTCTCTTTTTTTTCAGTGTACACACCCACTTTCCGCCATAAGCGGTTAACACACCTGATGATTATTCTGCAGAGACTGAAGCCTGTTGATTGAAGGCATTTCATGGGTTACCATGGCAATTCCACCAAGACTTAAATTGAGGTGCTTGTGGGTGATGTAGAGGCACGGAGAAACATTTTGTTGCGATCAATCAATCGATGTTTATCTATTTAGTGTCAGGTTTTCCTGTACAGACTCATAAGCAGACGGGCAAAGTACTTACAATGAGCGAAAACACAGGGAAACAATGACAACGAAGCAGCGAGTAGTAAGTGAATGAGAATCGTATAAATACTGAGGAGGGAGAGAGGAAATGGCAGAGAAACCCGAGGACCAATCAGGGGGAAGCAGTTGCAGGTGAGGGGGAAAGAACAGGTGGAGGCAATTAGTAGCTGGGTTAGAGAGGGAAAATGGTGAGGAGGAAACATAGAGGAAGGCCAAGAACAAAACACAAGAAATGACTAGACAGAGTATAACAGAACTAACGGGACAAACAATGAGAGGAAAAAGCAAATAAGACTAAATAAGGAAGCAAAAGATGAAAATATCTAAAGATAGGAAGTGAAGACAAAGCCCAAAATAAGTAACACAATGAACCTAAAGTATAAATGATGAGAAACCTAACATGAGAGCACCGGAGGGTAAAAGAGGGCGAGAAAACGTGGTGGAGGGAAAAACTCAAATAATGCACAACAAAACACCTAGAAATAAACTAAAATGTTAACCCAAACACCCAAGGAACCTAACATATAGAGCTTTACTCAGCCAAGAAGGCGACCAAATTGCTTCACTATAAAAAAACCAAAATATGGTTAAAGTGTAAAGAGATTTGAAAGAATAAAAGCAGCAGCACAAGTGATAAAACAAATAATAACAATAAATACAAATGATGAATTATATGATTACTTCTTGTTGCAACAATAAGATTGGAATAAAAGCAAATTGAAACTAAATTACAGCAGTTGCGTTTTAAGTCTACTTTAAAAAAAAACATCTGCCCAAAATCTTATTTGGGGGGTCAGAAATCAACAGAAGAGCTGCTTGTGGCTCAGCGTTCTTGCAGCAGAGTGGCGGACATAAGAAAGAAGGCGGAGGTAAAGAGGACGCCATTTTTTGTGTGTGCCTGCACCAAAATGACCACCAGATTTCAGCAGACGGTATTTTTTACGAGCAGCTCCCTCTTTGCAACTAATCTAAAGGACACAAGAAGATATTCAGACGTGGGCGGATGAGCTGATATCAGAACTACTTCTGCATTTGAAAGGATTTATCCTGAGCCTCTGACCAGTAAACGAAAGCAGGGTTTGCTTCAGCATCAAACCAAAAGACGCTCCGTGACGTAACACTCATGTAAGACTGAACAGATTCAGCCTCCTCCGGCTGCCATTCCCTCCCATCACTGCCTCCCCTGTGATTCAATCACTGCACCAGTCAAACCTGCTGAAATATGAGCCAAAATGGAGATCCATTAGCAGCTTGAAGATCAGATGACTCTGTTTAACCTGGGGCCCAAAAGGCCACCATCGCCTGGCGCCTTTCCGGCTCCTGTGGCCTCGTTTGCTTCGATCAAAGGGAGAACTTCACAGCCTTATTTAACCTGTGGATAAACTCACTGTTTGTCTATTATTGTTTTAAATAGACAAAGCAGCAGGAGGATATACATGATTAAGCATAGAATTAGCATCCATTAATAATATAAACTGAAAAACTTTAAACTTAGCAATAGTTTTGTGTTTGAAATTATTTTATTTCATTTTCAGCGTAGTCAAAGTTATCAAACTGTGTTCTGCTTTTGTCTCAAAGTAACTATTTTATAGTAGATATTTTATTTAGTAACACTTTATTTACCTTGAAAGTAAAATAATATATTAGTTTAAAATTAGAGTTGTTTAATATTCGGAAAAGTCTTTTATGAATATTTTAAAAATAATGCTACTTCACTAAACTAAGCTAACTGTCACGTTAGCTTAGCTGCTTCAACAAAAAACTTGATATTTTATAACAAAATCTGTACAATTTAATTTCAGTCTTATTTAATATTTAGGAAACATTTGATAAGAAAAGGAAAAAAATTGAACAAGCATTGGCTAATCTTTAGCTAGCTTTTTTTTTTTTTTTTGATTTGTAATCCAACTAATTTACTTTATATTGCAATTTTTTTTACCAACTAAATAAGTTACAATTCTCTCCTAATTTTCATAAATGCACCTGGCAGTAAAGCTAACTTATCGAATATTTACCTTCCATTTGCTTTATGACGGAAACTGTATTTTCACCTACTTCCTGGTTGTCATGTTTTATGGTGTGATTCATGAACTTTGAATTTATGAGCCTTTTAGCACTTCCATCCTATTTTACACCATTTTGGTTGTTTAACTTTTGTAAATATGCTCTAGAAACAGCAGTGGGGCCCCTAAAATCCCACAGAAGGCCCCCGCTGATATTTTACTGTAGCTTTAAATGTGATGTTCCCAACTCTAACCAATCAGGAAATGTTCTTTAGTTCTCCTGAAAAGCTTTGGACCAACCCTAATTTCTTTGTATTTTGCAAAGTCAAATGAAAAAAAGCCGAAGAACCCTGTCTTTTACAATACATGATGAGTTGCCACTAGAGCTAATGTCACTGGATAGCATCCCCAGATCATGATGGAGCCCCCACCGTGTTTTAATGATGGCCGCAGCTTTCTGCTGAACTCCATGCCAAACACGTCTTACTGGTCAAACCTATTTACGACTCCTCAGAGACAAAATATAAAGAAATAAAAGGTGGCTCAAGCGTTATAATCACAGAATTGTACATAATCAAAGGGTTTTTAGATTTTCTTATCTTTGTCTTCTTTTGTTGTTTGTTGAAAACCACCACACTGCTCCCTGCAGGATGTTAACAGAGTTTATCAAAGTAGGAAACCTGCAGGCGCTGCGAACGTTTAGAGTGCTGAGAGCCCTGAAAACTATCTCAGTCATCCCAGGTAAGGCCTCACCACCACCAGGGGGCGACAGTGGGGCAGCTTAAACACATTTAAAAGAGTACGAGAGATTTAGTGGTGAACGTCATCCGTTGTCCGTCCCGTGTCTGCCGTGTCCTTCAGCTCCAGCCTACCTGCTCACCCCCCCCCACTCTCCGTCCTATCAGAGGTCACAGGTGGAAGCACCTGATCTGTCTTAAAGGAACAGTACAGAAGGAGAAGTCAGATATGGCTAAGCTGAGCACCTGGTCATTAGCTGGAGAATTAGGATCATGTCATTCCTCTAGCTCGGAAATTTGCTAACAATTTTCTTTTCACTCCCATAAATGCTGGCTTTTTGCTATGCAAATTCTTGAATTAAGAAAATTATTGGCTAAAATTATCTAAGAAAATAATGTAATCCAATTAACTTGATTATCCCACTAGTAACACATAGGTGAGATAATAAATATATACACAATCATTTAATGGTAGAGCACGTTTTGTACGTTTGTGCTAATTGTAAATAGCATTTATTATTACGCAGTTTTAAAATTTGATCTGACATTTTTGTAGACCTGTTTTTGCCTTTTTTCCAGCTCCTTTAACACGATTTATTTGTCACCAGCTGGAGTTTAAAGTGTGAAATATTTAAAATTTCTTAGATGTTTAAATCCATCTCATCCACTCTAAAAAACTGTTTCCGGTTAATTTAGCTAATTAGCCGATTGCTTGCTAACAGAATGATAAAATGAGCGACTTAATGGTCGATGAGCTAAGTGGCAGCTAAGATTAGGAAATTACTTTAAAAATGAATCACGTGTTTAGGGACATTTAATTGTAAACTCTTTGACATGTTCTTTAAAGATGAACTATATTTGTGCGGTTAGCTTGGATTATGCTGTTTAATTTGCCAGATATTTAGTATGTATTTCATATTTTAGCAGCAATTCTCAGATTAAAGCAAATGTGAATGACGAACCTTTGTTTTGTAAATCCTTTGTTGTTTATTATAAGTAGGTAACATCCTTTTAAACAGAACGTCATAAAGAGCGGTGCTAATCAGTATAGTTAGCATGCTTACTTTAAAGCTGCATTGTGTAATATTTTTGTTACAATAAAACCGTTTTTTAAAATCTATAGTCAGTTTTTATTTCATGTTCTGACGATACGATTCAGTCTAGTACTGTATTTTGAGGTGGTTCGGGTCGGTACCACCTCAGGGTGCGCTTGTGAGAGTGGTTAACGTGACGTAATGACGCACGTACGCACCCCGCCGGTGTTCTCCGTCAGTTAGAAAAAGAAACAGAAAACTTTATTTGTAGTACACCGAAAGGTTACAGAAATTCATCTTAAACAAGGCTCCGCATCATCTTTACACACACATACAAACAAACAAACAGTAGAAGACCTAAGACCACATTTAGCTGAACTAAAATCACACACATTGATACTTAAAAAGACGCTAGATAAGCTAAGCTAGCCAGCCCAGACAGCCACACAAACTCTACATAAGTCAAAGAAGAGAACACTTTTGTGCGGCGCTACAAAAATGGCCTCTGACCGTCGTAGAGCTCGGACTAACGATCGCGCACTTCGCTTAAACGTCACTGGAGTGCGCGTTTTACTGGCTGCAGTTCCTCTAACGGCCACACGGTTTGCTATGTGCAGCACACTCTCCGCAGAGAAGCTTTAATATACATATTTTTCACTTATAGTTAAGTTCAATCAATCAATCTTTATTTATAAAGCACTTTTCATACAAAACTGCATCTAAAAGTGCTTTACAGATTAAAACTACCCCTCATAAAACCACATTCCCATCCCTCCCCTAAAGAATTAAAAACATGATCGCATGTTTAACTTTCATATCTTTTAGCAATATATGAATTAATTAAATGAAAAAAAAAAAAGTTAACCTTTTCAGCCCAACTCTGCCAATTAGCCATTTGCTAGTTCCCAGCCAGATGAAATGAGTTTTCAACAAGCAAAAATAGCAACTTTAGCAGGATAACTTGATCAGCATAATGGAAACAAGGAAAAACGTAGATGTGAATATTTCTCCAGTTTTACATCCATGTGTGAAGCTTTTATATCTGACTTCACCTTCCATCATAACAGCTTTTATTAGTCCAGCCAGGCCCGTCTCTTCTGCAGCCATCCCGTCTCTGCCTGGACCTCCGTCTCTCTGATTATCCCTCTGTGTCGGCTCGTTGTTCCGTGTGGTCACATCCTTCTGTGTTTGTCTGTTTTTGTGCTTCTGTCTCCCGGCTTGTTGCAGATATGTCACTGAGTTTGTGGACCTGGGTAATGTGTCAGCCTTAAGGACGTTCAGGGTGCTGCGAGCGCTCAAAACCATCTCAGTCATCCCAGGTGAGAGACACGAGGGAGGAAAGAGGGAGAGAAAACCTCCTGAGCTGAGCAAGCTGCTAGAAATGAGTGGCTGTGTTTCATATCTCACGCTGCATACTCCCTACTGAGGCTCATTTATCTGCTTTATAATGTCTGCCAAATTAACTCAGAGGTGGTATGCAGAAACTTTCACCAGCGTCTCACTGACATTGGGAGTGGACAGCAGAGGCAAAGCAAACAGCCAGCGACCTAATGAGACAAGACCAAGAAGGAAGGATCAGTTCTAAATATATTAGCTTATTATGAGGATTTAATGTTCAATACAGAGTAAAATAGGATGAATTAGAGCTGAAAATAAATAGCAGAATCCAGAGCAAAACATTTTTTATATGACACTTTTCACTATTATTCATGTCAAGATGTTTCTTTCTGTAATAAAATCTGTGTTTTAAAAATGATAATTTCACAATTTCGGGCAAAATTTTCTGCTTCATTATTCTTTCAGTCAAATATTTCTTTGGTTCACTCAGTGATACAGTAGACGCCCGGTCTCCCTCCAGAAACACTTCAATTTTAACAGTTCAAAACCAAATATACCATAATATCCATTAATAAACACAGTGGAAACGGTGTTAGCACTTTAGCAGAAGCTAACACCGTTTGTTATCAGGATGTTTCTGTTTCCAGATGTCCCAAACGGGCTGAACGAGGCTTCATTGGAACAATTAACTTTATCCATCCATCAGCTTCAGTCCAGTCCTGGGTTCTTTTTATTATATGGAAAGCAGGCTGTGTGTCTAAAGGTGTTTCACTGAGTGTCTAGAAAGATTCAAACCGTCCTGCCGTTCTTAAGTAAGCTCTGCACTGGTGGCAACCAAATCCATTTAGTGAATCATGGAGAAGGTCCTAAACCCTTGGTTGGGTCTTCTAAAGGTTTCGTCCAATCAGCTGGTCAGGAATAAAGTAGAAATTTAAAGTTAAATCGCTGTTCAGTTTGGATTGCTCTCACCTATTGATCAGAGATGACTGGAAACAATCATTGGGTTATTAAGTTATTCGTATGAATCTAAAACAGTAAAAGTGAGCCCTCATTAGACTGTAGATATTTTCTTTTTTTGATATTTAATAAAATAGAAGTGTAAATGACTCAGTTTCAGTCTAATTCGGTCAGCTCTCTGTGAGATAATAAACCATCTTTAGTCAGAAGTTCGGCCTCTGTGTGTCCACTCTGTGCATGTTGGTATTCGGGGCTAAACAGCAAGCCATCATGTTGTTGTGCCAGTTTAGTACCTGTGTTATTATAACCCTGTTCAACACCAGGAATCAGAGCTGCACTTCACTCATTAGTTAACAGACGCCGAAAAATGGACCAGGTCTGTTTCTAATGAATCAACTGAAAAAACATTAGAAATCATGAAAACTTTGAGTTTTCTTGAATCTGGTGACATTTGGATGGATGTCAGCTTGTCTGCACCCTCTGTTCTCTTCTCAGTGTTTGTTCCTGTTGTTCCTACCGGCTCGTCACGTCTTTGTGTCTCAGTGTAACTTGCTTGATGCTGATGACTTTTAGCAGGAGGAGTCTCTCATTTATCCGTTTTTTTTTTCATAATAAAGAAATGCATGATTATTTATTTATTAACCTCCGTAAAGATGGCCGCCCTTCATGAATTACTGAGTCAGTCATGAACCGTGGGGGATGTGGGCATTTTAACTCCCTCACTTTTCCATCAGTTTTACTCAAACACTGTGTGGTGTTATATTTGCAGAGGTGGATAGTAACTAGTTACATTTACTTGAGTAACTTTTTGGGAAAAGATGTACTTTTAGGAGTAGCGTTACTACACTGCGCTTTTTACGTTTACTTGAGTAATATCATTGCGAAGTATCGCTACTCTGACTTGAGTAAAACTTGTGGATAATCTACCCAACACGAGTAACTTCAGTGAATGAAGAAAAAAAGTTTTAACCAAAAATGCATGAGACACAGAAACACACGTACAGTTTATGCTCCTCCCTCTCTGGAATATGTTTTCATTCACTGCAAACCGTTTTATTCTCCGCGGGAGTTCGCTTCATTCATTCTGGCCGCTGTTTACATCCAGACGCGGACGTGCGCGCAGCTCAGTGCGCCCTCGCGGAGCAGATACCGCACATGGAGCGGGTTTATCTCTGATTATTGCTCTTGGAGACTTTAATAAAGCCGATCTGAGAGAGGAACTTCCCAAATACAAACAATATATGAAATGCCCGACCAGAGAGGAGGGGACACTGGATCACTGTTACAGCACGATAAGCGGGGCCCATCACGCAGACAGAGGCTGAAGCTCTCCAAACCTGAGGACTAAAAAACTGTGGAGCAACGAGGCTGTGGAGGAGCTTCGCACCTGTTTAGTAACTACAGACTGGGACACAATGAGGGCTGCTTCTAACAGCTTGGATGAGTTTACGGATACTGTCACCTTCTATATACACTTCTGCGAGGACAACGTTGTGCCATCACGCACCAGGGTGAGTTAGAATAATAACAAACCTGGTTTACTCCTAAACTCAAACAGCTGTGGCTAGAAAAGAGAAAGGCATTCAGAAGCGGAGACAGGGACTGCTACAGAGAGGCCAAGTACAGGTTCAGAAAAGAAGTGAACACTGCTAAACAGCAGCACTCTGAGAATAATCAGCAGCAGATCTCAGAGAACGACTTGGCCTCTGTGTGGAAAAAAACTCCCCGCTCCACTGATGACTTGCTGTTGGCCAACACCCTCAACGACTTTTACTGCCGTTTTGACCACCCACCAAGCAGCCCTCACACCTCCACCTGTCCCAACAATAGAGACACTTTGGACACTCATCCCCCCACCCCCACCATAGAGGAATTAACACCATCAAAGACTTCACCCACAGCACCCCCCTCCTCACCCCTCACCTATGATGAACTCACATCAACTCCAACTAAAACCCTTCATATTCATGAACAGATGTGAGGAAACAGTCCCAGACGGTGTGTCTCCTGCCACTCTCAGACACTGTGCAAATGAGCTGGCCCCAGTGTTCTCTGGCATTTTCAACTCCTCACTGCAGGCATGTCATGTGCCTGCCTGCTTCAAGACCTCCACCATAGTCCCTGTCCCCAAGAAGCCAAGGATCACTGGACTTAATGACTACAGACCTGTGGCTCTGACATCTGTGGTCATGAAGTCATTTGAGCGCCTGGTTCTGTCCTATCTCAAGACCCTCACGGCCCCCATCCTGGACCCTCTGCAGTTTGCCTACAGAGACAACAGGTCTGTAGATGATGCCATCAATATGGCTCTTCACTTCATCCTGCAGCATCTGGACTTCCCGGGAACCTACGCCAGGATCCTGTTTGTGGACTTCAGCTCTGCCTTCAACACCATCCTCCCAGACCTTCTCCAAGGCAAGCTATCCCAGATGAACGTGCCTGATCCCATCTGCAGGTGGATCACTGACTTCCTGACGGACAGGAAGCAGCATGTGAGGCTGGGGAAGAATGTCTCGGACTCTCGGACCATCAGCACCCGCTCCCCTCAGGGCTGTGTTCTTTCTCCTCTGCTCTTCTCCCTGTACACCAACTGCTGCACCTCCAACCACCAGTCTGTCAAACTAATTAAGTTTGCAGATGACACCACGGTTATTGGACTCATCTCGGACAGGGATGAGTCTGCCTACAGGATGGAGGATGAACGTCTGGTGTCCTGGTGCAGCCGCAAAAACCTGGTGCTGAACGCCCAGAAGACAGTGGAGATTATTGTGGACTTTAGGAAGCACACAGCCCCCCCCCCCATCGTCCTGACTGACACCCCCATCACCACTGTGGACTCATTCCGCTTCTTTGGTACCACCATCACCCAGGACCTCAAGTGGGAGCCCACCATCACCTCGGTCATAAAGAAGGCCCAGCAGAGGATGTACTTCCTGAGGCAGCTGGAGAAATTCAACCTGCCAACATGGATGATGATGCAGTTCTACACTGCAATCATCGAGTCCATCCTCACCTCCTCCTTCACCGTGTGGTATGCTGGCGCCACCATCAGGGACAAACAGAGACCGCAGCGTGTTGTGGGCTCTGCTGAGAAGGTGATTGGCTGCAGACTCCCATCTCTGCAGGACCTGTACACCTCCAGGACACTTGGGCGTGCAGGTCGGATCACAGCCGACCCTTCTCACCCTGGACACAGACTGACCTGCTCCCCTCAGGCAGGAGGCTCCGGTCCATTCAGACCAGAACCTCTCGCCATAAGAACAGTTTCTTCCCCTATGCTGTTGGACTCATGAACAATAACCCTAAGACTGTTCCCACCACCCGCTCACTTACATGACCCATTTTGTGGTTTTGAAGCACCTGTCTGATTTGCACCGATCGTTACCTGCACTCATGTATATATCAATCTGTGTAGCATATTATATTTTTATTTAAGTGTTTGTCTGTTTGTTTTTGTATCTTTGCACAAAGTACCGCAACAATTTCCTAATGTAGTAAACCTGCCCAACATTTGGCAATAAAACCCTTTCTGATTCTGATTCTGATTCTGAAAGTGAGACCTCTTGTTTGTACACAAGCTTAGTTTTTTTTCAAGATGTATTCTTATCTGCTGAGCTTATTGTGCCATTTAGAGATGTTAAGTATAGGCCAAACACCAAACATTCTCAATGGAAGTACTTTAACCTATTCTAACATGCAGTATATATATACATTACCTACTGTAAGTATTAGTTTCAAAGGTTTTTCTTGGAAAAAGATAGTTTGATTTTAATGCTTGAATTTCTTATTTAGTCAATTTGCTAATTATTTGTTTAAAATTTAGTTTTTAATTCATCAGAATTTGTGCATGATTAAATTTTTGTCAGTCTCATGACATCATTTTGAAACATTACATCACATGTTATGATTAAATAGTTTCTCAGTACCTAAATTGCCTTTTAATCAAATAATACTTTTTTACTTGTGTAATTTCTTAGATAGCTACGTTTTACTTTTACTTGAGTAAAAATATGTTGAAGTATTGCTACTCTTACTTGGGTAAAATCTTTTGCTACTCTACCCACCTTTGTATATTTATTCCCCTAACCCGAGTGCACAGTTAGACTAATGATAGCGCATATTTCGTTTGCGTTTAACTCTGGCATACGGTTGCTTCATGCATGCTCACTCTGACTCTCCTGCTTCTCATGATTGCGCTCTGTGCTCGCCTTCAGCCATGTTTCTGTAAAGATTTTAAGAGACAGATCCAGTCTAGGTAGCGCATGAACTCACATCCCCCACACTTTTGAAACTCTTGCTACGCCACTGGCATCAGTGAAAGAGTGGTCCAGATCCTGACTCTAAAACTAAATCTTTGTTTAGAGGTCTACAAAATATTCTCTTTTGGATCAAATTTAGTCATTAAAGCCTACGTTTCAGTAAATGTGTATCAAAGGGCCGCCATCTTTACCTGCTCAGATCTGATTGTTGTTTATTAAAGCTAGCTGTTTGACATTATAATTTAAAAGCGCTTATAAAGTGTTAATGTTCCCTGCGTCCCCCCTCCCGGCGGGCCCTCAGGCCTGAAGACGATCGTTGGGGCTCTGATTCAGTCGGTGAAGAAGCTCGCTGACGTGATGATCCTCACAGTCTTCTGCCTGAGCGTCTTCGCCCTCATCGGCCTGCAGCTGTTCATGGGAAACCTGCGACAGAAATGCGTCCGCAGCACGGAGCACTGCATCAACAGCAGCCTGCCGACCAACACCTCCTTCTTCTGCAACAACAAGACCTGGGCCTCCGTAAAGGACTTCATCGAAGACGAAGGTGAGTCCGGGGCCGGTCAGGGAGGTTGAACGGTGAAGCGGTGTGGTGTTTGCTGCCTGCTGCACTGAGGAATGTAGCTGTTTAAGTGGTGATTCACACAGTTTCTGCATGTTTGGGATGAGATTAGGTGAAATCCAATGCTCCTGAAGGCCAAACTGTTGGATGCAGGATGGTGTAGACACAGCGACAGCAGAACCGGACCTGCTTCCAGTTCGCTCTGTAGATGTGTGTCAGGCTGCAGTGACGGCTGGTGCTTCCTAAATGGACTGGACAATGTCATGTTGGAGCTGTGGTTAGAACTGACGTCAGTGAATGCACACACACATGCTGTCAGAGGAAAGTCAGGCTAGGTTTACATACAGCACACACATCCACACACGCACACGCAGGAGGCTCTGCTCGGCTATCCTGAATACACGATATCCATCATGTCAGGCACGTGGAGCGCAGAACCAAGGTTTATATGGACAAACTGACCTCCTTTAATCTCCTGATTCAGTTGTTTTCCCTCATATTATCCTCCCATGCAGTCAAACTTACTCTGACCTTAAAGACATTTTTGAAATGTGTTATTCTCTAGGGTTTATAAAATCTTTTATTGTACTTTGAGGGCTTTTGTAGGAAGTTTTGGAGTAGAGTATCACCATTTTCAGATATTAACTTCCCTTTTTACATCAGGCATGAGAAGGCTCCTGAACTCAAAGGATGAACCAGTTTGTGTCGACACAGAAAGGAGGCTAAGCCCTTTGTTCCCAGCGCCTTGTCACAAAAACAACATTCGTTCTCATTTGTTTCATTAAATCTCTATTTTGTATTACAAACAAATATATTTTTCTAACCAAAGTCTATATAAGTTACAAAACATTTCATCTTAATTTAGCATATCCTATCTTAGCTCAGTTTAACTTAGCTAAACTTATTTAATCTTAGCTTAGCTTAGCATACCTTGGCTTGGTGTATCCTATCTTAGCTCAGTTTATCATTGCTAAACTTATTTAAGCTTAGCTTTGCATACCTTAAGTTGAACTTGAAGCATTTTTTATTCAAATATGTGCAGGTTTATTTCTGTACGATATTACATTTATAGATAAGTAACCTGGAAAGCGGACCATTTTGAACTTTGTGGGGTTTTAAAATAACATTTAGCTCTTAATTTATTTAAAGTACTTTAATCTTTATGTTGTGAGAACTTTTGAATTGCATTTTTTGGAAAAAAGATTTGAATATTTTTTAAATGCATTTTGGACAATACATGTTCTTTAAATGGCATTCTAAACATTTCTGAAGTTGTTGTTTTGCTGAAATGTTTCTGGAAAGTGAGAATGTTCATTTTGACATATATAAAGAAAAGAAAAGAATAAATAGCAATACATATCACCCTAACCCTATCACACATGCTTTAAATTATATCACAATATAGATTTGAGGTCATATCGCCCAGCCCTAAGGGCCAGGTATAGTTCCTAAAACATAATACCAAGAAATGAAGCTCTTTGTTGTGTCTTGTTTATAAATCAGTGATATCTGCATCATTAATCATTACTGGATGTTTGATGAATTCCACTCAGGACAGTGTGTTGTTGAAATTATAAGGCCCAGCTGCTCGTGGCTCCTGCTTTTTAACAGAAGGTCAGACGTTCAAACAAAGAACGGATATTTCTACAAACACACTGAACATTCATCACTGGGAAACCCTTTATTCTTCTTCAAGCTGCACACAAAGACTTTCACTGAATGAAGCTTGGATTTTCCATGCTGAGAACGAATCAGTTAAACAAGTTAGACGTTCATAACTTATTTTTATTCATCAATTTCTGTCATGGTGAAATGATTACAACCTTTGTTTATTTTTCACATCACGACGTCTAAAAATGAAGTAAATCTGACCTCCCAGGAACAAATAACCAATTTCCAGTTTCTCACATTGTTGTGGAGGAATTTTGGTCCAGCTAATTGAGGTTTGCTTGCACGGCTCTCTAAAGGTCTCGCCACAGCGTTGCTAACGTGTTTGGACTTTGACTAGACCATTGCAACAGCCTACTGTATCTTAGATTCACTGCTGCATTGTGACAGTGCAAGGCTTTGGTCTCCAGGAGAATTCATTGTCCACTGGTTCCTGGGTCCAATGGCAAAACAAGCCCACATCATCAGCCCTCCACCACCAAGCTAAACAGTCAGTTTGTGATATTTTTGCTGAGCTGCTGTGCTTGATCTCTCTAAATTCGATGGATTTTAAATAAACATCTCTTCATTGGTTTCATCAGTCCAAAGGACATTGATGTCTTGTGTTTGGTTCAGATGCTGCTTTACAAGTTTGTCATGTTTCCATATTAGATTAAATAAAATAAGCTTTCTCCTTCAGGCTCCTTCTACCTAGAGCTGGGTATTGATTAAAATTTCAAGAATCGATTCGCTTCTGAAGATTTACAATCGATTATGACTGGTACATGTTTGGGATGACACCATCCGCTAAGCGGCTAATGAAAGTAAGCGGCTCATATTGTTGCAAATGAAGCCTCAGTTATTTTTGAGAGAACGTGAAGAATTGTCTGGTAGTTGTCTCCTTGAGTTTCCCCTGTTGCGGCCTGGTGGACGGCTCGGACATGAGATCATGGTGATGGTGGTTCCTGAAGTTGGTCATAGCGTAAATCGCTTTGCGTCTGTCAAACTCAACTTTCGGTCCGCAGCCTAGCTAGCACAGGTGTGTTTTCAAAGCCGGCACTAGGCTAACGGTTAGGGTAACAGGTAGGGTTAAAGTTCACCAGGGGAAACTGTATTGACCCTTTACCAGCTAAGCCTCAAAATGCCCGTCTGGACTTAATATTTCCTACTTTAGCTCTAAAAAGGGCAAACAACGTTAAAGGGTTAAAGCGATCTTTGGACGTACGAATCAATTTAGAATCAAATAATACAATTTTTTTCAACACAGCACTACTTCCACTAGTGGTGACCTTTAACCTGTTAACTGAGGCCTTTAGGGTCATTTCTGGTCATTTCTCTAAGCTTCACGCTCTGACCTTAGGCTGAATCTGCTGGGAGGGTCGGCAGCTGTCTGAGACGTTTTCCTCTCTGGAGGATGATGGACTTCTGGTTTTTTAGAAATTAGCTTATAACCCTTCCCAGATTGATGAACAGCAATAGTTGCTTCGCTAAGGTCATTGCCCTTGTCCTTCCATCTTGGTGTTGTTTTAACACACACCTGGATGCTCCAGAGCAGCTAGCTGCCAGAACTCCTGCTGCTATAGGGCTTCTCGCTCCTGGCTGCTTGCTGAAAGGTGAGTCCGCCCTGATAAAGTCAAGTTTACAGTAAAGGTGAATGTTAGGACATGCTTCGCTTCACTAATGTACCTTCTAAATGTTCACTCCCAGTTTACTTCAGCATCCATCACAACAAATAGTTGTGCCCTGCAGGCTCCCGTATCGACCCCTAAAAGCTGCCGTGAAACCTGAGAGGCGAGTCCGCGGTTTCAGGCTCGGCCCTTTGGACTGATCTGAAATCAGCCCTCAGACTGTAGATCAATGCAACACGTTCGCCACTCAAAACATTTCCCATCAGGCATCATTGCTGGCTGGCTGAGTCAGCAGATGTTCTGTCTGGTTAGAAGGTTGGATGTTGTTCTCTCTCACCAGGTCAGCGTTTTACAACAGGTTTCCTTTTGGTCAGCTGATGCCAAGCATTAGGGGGGTAGTGGTAAAAATGCCGGCTTCGTACGTATCTTGGTTTCAATTTCACGGTTCAGTTCTTCTTCAGTACAGTCAGGGAAGAAAGTGAACATAAAAAAAGTTTTTGTGTAATGACATTTAAAATCAAACTGTACTTGCAGTAAATTGTCCAACAAATTGTTCTGGGACAATCCAGGATGTGAAATGACTATTTCAGACGGCCCTACTGTCTGTTACCATTGGTAACAAGTTAATCGGGGGTTAAGCTGTTAGCTGAGGCAGGAGTTATACAGGTGATGTGGGCAGGGCTACAGCGCACTGCTAGTCTAATGCCGCGTTCACATCGCCCAAAGCGTTGACGCCCAGAACCCCCAGATTACATGTTAAGTCTCTGGTTGAGGCCGTCAGAATTTCTTTAGGCAACTTTTGAAGCTTTTGCTGCTTTTCCAGCTTCAAAAGCGGCAACAGCCAGCAACCCCCGAGCGTCAACCAATCAGGGCGTCTCACTGTAGTGACATCACTAGACATTTAAAGTAGCCCTGAAAGCGAACCTCATCCATACGCAGCTCCTGGAGCAAATGGTTCAACTCTCCATACTAAGAACGCCTCTTAGGAATGGGGGTGTGTCCACAAACGGCGCTAATGGGCCCGACGACGACTTCGTCTCGCTTTATTTAGCAGAAAAAGCCAAGCCACGCTCTCCATATGATCCGCCATTGTTTAAAACAATGCGGCAACAGAGGAAGCCCCGCCCACACGCTCTCTTTTTTTGCACAGCAAGTGGCGGGCTTTGCACGCTTCAGGCTTAAAAATGTATCCGCTTCAAGCTAGTCGCTTTGTGAGCGTTTTTTGATGCGTGCGGTGTGAACCCGGCATAATGGTTTAATCACCGCTGCAAAGGAGCCGCGGTTTCTAACCCTAGAGTTTCTCTTGGTTTCATCTGTTTTTATTTGGCCTTTTATACATTTGGTCTGCATGAAAACAAAAGATGATATTAGATAAATAACTTTATTTTAGTATTTATGTGGGACACTGTGGTGGGGGGCGGAGCTCCTTCCATTCAGCTTCCAGCTGCTGCAAACCAACGCAAACGTCACTGACTAATTCCTGGAAGAAACATTTTTAGCACATTATAACAGTCAGATGTCCAGTCTGCTTATGCTTTATTGCTACATTTAGAGAACGGCACCAACGAGGCCGGCTAAGCGGGGTCCTTCAGCTCAGTAACATCTGTGGTAGCTAACAGTAACCGACACTAACGGAAGTTGGTAACGGGTTAACATGAAAACACGTTGTTCCGTGACGCCAAAAGCCAAAGTTTTCCCAAACAGGAGGCTTTAACAATGGAAGCGGACATTAAAGCTCCTGCTCTCAATTAAGAGAGTCACTGGTCAGAACTTCTGCTAGCAGGAGGCTGGATTTGTTTCTGGCTAAAGTGCAACTCAGTTATGCTTCCATGTGGAAACTCGGTATGCCTCTGTGCCATACCGAAAAATACGGATACATGTACCGTTACACCCCTACCGAACACGCATTAAGAACCTCGTCGATGTAAGAGACTGAGGTAGATCATGTTTATGTCTTCATCATGGTTGTGGACAGTCTTCGACGGTTGCTGGAGCTCCACACAAACATATCTATCCACTGATGGATGAGGTTACGGTGAAAACACCTGGTTTTACCGATTATTCACTGACTGATACCTTTCTGCTGCGGGTGAGCAGATGAACATACCTCTGGATAATTCACTTTGGACAATAACTCTTCCTGCTGCGTCTGTCAAACCTGCAGATTTTCCTCCTGTAAATTTATCTTCCGCTGATGAAAATGCTCGAGTGGAGGACAGAGGTTTATTCATCCCTGACAGGGTAATTTGCTGCTCTTGAGTTTTTAAAGAGAAATTAAATTAGACCTTCTCCTGCAGACGCCCCGTAGAGACAATCTTCTACATTTCTGCAGGTCTGTGAAATCTTCCCAGATGGTGGTCTCTTTGGGAAAAATGAATCTTTTTATTAAATGCCAGACTGCATGCTAATATGCATTCATCTGGTGACGAAGAACATGAATGTTCAGGTGATGCCGTTTAGTGGAGGACGTTCCCTGGGAACAAACAGCAGCTTTGTACTCACTGGGAGCTCACAAACAAAGCTTCTCCAGAAAAAAGCAGCTTCAGTGCCTTTGTTTCAACCATGCTTTGTGGTTCTGTTTGTCGTAATGACCTTTGCACATGTGCTAACAACAGCAAAGCTGAGCAGAACAAGGCGTTTATTGTCTTTAATGAGCTTAAATTATTTGTTTCTCACTGGAAAACTGGGTCTTTAACTGCTAAACAACTGTCATACTGACTGCAGCAGCTTCCTTTGTTTTTCTCTGAACACTCAGTAAAATGTGATAAGAAAAAAACTCCCAGTTGAAACACATTTAAATGTGAGTATGATATTAGCATTGTAAAAACTTCTTCCGGTAGGTCATATAAACATGTAACTCTTATATATTACCATGCGGCTCTCATGCTTTTGTACTTTATTTTTAGTAAGTTAAAACGTTCAGTGAGGCTCCAAGATGACTAAAGGTTTTTCAAGTTCTTTTTTGCACGGCTCTCTTCTGAATGACTTTCCATTTGCTTCATTTTGTAAAATAATCTGGATAAGTTAAGTCTAATGTGATCCATGCTAACCTAAGATAAGGCTAGCTAAGTTTAGCTAAACTACAGCATTCTAAGCCAAACTGAAGCCAGTAACTAATTTCGAAGCAATTCGGTTCAAAAATCCTTCATTTATCCCATAGGGAAATCAAATGTTGTGGTAACTCATATCATCCAAGTATCTTCAAAGTGCAGCAAAATGAAGAAATTAGAATTTAATGAACAATAAACCAAAAACTTACAAACTTACAAAAACTTCAGGGAAACTCCGAGACCAGGAAAAGAAACAACAAGAAGAGCAGGAACCAGGCAGGGAAGATTGACGACGGACCAGCGAGTAGTGACTGAATGAAAGCTGTATTTATACTGAGGAGGGAGAGAGGAAGTGACAGAGAAGACCAGGGACTAATTAGTGAGAAGCAGATGCAGGTGAGGGCAATTAGTGAAACTGGGTCAGGAGCAGAGTAGCAGGGAGACAACAGGAAAGGGAAAAATGGCAAGGGAAACAGAAAACTATCTTAAAGAAGAAACTAGATACTAACTACAGATAATATGTCTAAGGAGGAATCTAAGGGGAAACTTAAGGAAAGAGTGGAAAACAGAAGGAAGAAACAAATTAGGAAACTATCTAAAGAGAAATAAACTAAGGAAACGCATATAAGAAGGAGGACCCAAACAAAAGGTGAAAACATCTTAGAGCAGGAAGGAAATATGAAAACAAGGAAGTCCCATAAAATAAATACCAAAGAATACATTAAAATGCTAATTAAAACGAATAAGGAAAATAACTATCTTCAAACACAAAACCTAAGAACTATGACACAAAGTTGTTGTGGATGGGGATGCTGTGTGCAGGAAGGATCTTTGGTAGCAGTCAGTCTTGCAACGAATCAGAAGAGGCCTCCGACTGAAGACTGTTGCTATATGACAGTCACATGACTGTCCTGACATGCTAACAGCTCAATATCCAGGCACCAGAGACGATATTCCATAGTAATGTGTCCTGGATGACATCATCAGCTGTTAGCAAGCACTGCTAATCCACTTCATTTGCTTTTGCCGTCTTTAAATTTCTATCTGGCCTTATGGTTATAAAGCCGGGCAGAACAATGTTAGAGTAGGGGACATGATCCGATATGATGGCTGGAAGAGATGGTTTGAACTTCCTCCTCCTCTCTCTGCTCTTTGGTCCTGCTCTGCATCCAGAACCAGAGGGAATAATTATCCAAACAGCAATGCCTAAGCCAAGAAAATATGAACAAAAGTCTAGAAAAAAAAAGCATTGCGAGCTAGGCTATGCTAACCTAAGCTAACAAAATGAGTTAGCTAAGATAAACAAAGCTAGACTAAGCCTAAACTTTGATAAACTCAGGTAAGCTAAGGTAAAATATGAAAACAGTGTCTTTTATCAATATTTTGTTATTTGGATACTTGGTTAGAAAGTGTTTAGGACTCATTTTATACTAAATATATATAATTTTCCATCGAAATACAACCGAGCTTTGTGTGTTTTATGCAGGTTAAACAAACTAACGAGGAAAAAAAAGTGTTTTTGTGACAGTTCTGGTAACGAAGAACCTCAAAACCCAGTTTTAAAATGTAAAACATGGACGTGATGTTTAATATGTGTCGGAGCGTGGTTCTAATCTGGCCGTTGTGACGTCCACGGCTAATCGATACTTTTCACATCCAATGTCAAAGACGATCAAATCTCCTCCAGAGCTTCACCAAGCTAGTCTGAAGCTCCTCTGTCTGTGTTTTTGTGGCAACTGCTGGACTTTTGGGGCTTTTTAAATTATGTTGTCACTGTTCTGTCAGATTGAATGTTTCTCATGAAAAGGGGACTTGGAAGCACGACAACACAGATTAATGTCCCAGAAGAAGCTTAAACATGGCGAGGCATTCAGCACGGCAGCCGAGACAAACAAACAGGACCTCTGAGTGAGATGTTAAGATCAAGAGAACAATCGGGTGTTGGACCAGAGATCTGATCAGTTTGATCTGATAAAACTGTTTTTATCCGTTTGATCTTTGTTGTCAGTTTAAATGTCCTAAAGATCAACACTGATCTCACTATTTCATTCACTAATTATCTTTAAGTTATTGATCTTAAACTTAGTATCTGCTCTTTGTTTTACCGTAGTGCCCCTGAACTTGCCCTGAATGTAAACCCAGTCTGGGTTAAACACATCCCTCCGCCTCAGACCACAATAAAAGTTAAGCTGTGCTTGTTTTCTTCCTGCAGACGACCAATAAAAGCTTCTGCGCCTGTAATGTCAGGTACTTTTGTTCCTGAGTAGGTTTGGGCCGCCCGGGGACCTGGAGTACTCCAACACATTAAAGCGTATTAATGCACTCGGAAATGGCTTGTGGTCAGTTTTAAGTGTTGAATAAATGTTTAACAAAGCGTGTTTGCTGTGATGGTTTTTGGCTCAGATGGTGTCTAACTGGTCCGAAACAGACGGAGCGCAGTCTGATGAGCTTATTGATCCCGTGGTAACGCAGACAGACCGGGGGGGAGGGAGCTGGGAGGAGACGGGTGGAGGAAAAAACGGGAGGAGGCCAAACAGACGATACCAGGCTTTCAGAGTCCCTGTCATTAGGAAACTTTTGTTTTGATGATGACGCTCAGATCTTTATTATTTAAAAAGAAACGTTATATGATTTAACATTTCTCCAGTCAAAAAAGGGATCCAATTGGCTGATATTCCTTCAAAGCACAGCAAGTCAAATAATCTTTAGCCATGTTTGATCCTCTCCTCCTGTCTGAGTTCTGGACTGTTCCTGGTGTCCGCTCTCACTGGACCCACATAGAACCAAACATAAAAACACAACTCCATAAAAGCAAAGTTCAGTTAGATGTTTAGGGAACAGACCTGACGTTTAAACCGAGAGGAAAGATGCTATCCCGACTGCCAACCAAGAAATACTGGGAGTCTTTACAAAAATGATAAATATTGTTGAGAGTTTCCCATGTTGCAGAACCTGTGTTCACTCCTAATTGACCTGTGGCTCTGTCCTGCTTAGCCCCGCCCCCAGAACGCAAACGAACCAATAGTATTTAACTACCAGGATGAAATAAAACAGACTCAGACATTCTTTACATCTCGCTCCATTAGCTTTCTGAAGCTAGCCACCTAGCGGGCTATTTTTATGCTAACTGTTGGTAAATGAGGTTAACACATTACCCTGCTGTACATGAACAATGCTGGTCTTCAATGATGTTTCTCTTGTCAAAGACGATTGATGCCAGATGAGGCTTCTCCCTCTGGCTTTTTTCATGTAATTCTACTTTCAAATGTTGTGCATTGCCCTCCAAGGCACAATGCCGACCTTTCTCAAGGCTCCTTGAAGAAATGAATTGTTGTTGGCTCCAGAACTTGTCAAGAGCCTCTTGAGGAATGGTTGTGGCACTGACTGCTTTCGTTGTAAACATGCAGTAAGCTGCGACGGCTTTTCTAAGTTGGCAATAGTAACTAAGGAGGGTGAGCTTGGTGAGACCGCGCGACAGGTCAATTATAAACCTTATGAAGTTCACAGCTACCGACATCTCTGAACTCATGCAGTCAACAGCTCCGGTTCGTGAGACCTCGTCTTGTTTTCCTCTGATGTTGATGGTATAATCCTCCTTTACTGTCCATCGTCTCCTCCGGCTGGTTCATGCACCAGGAGAAGAACAATGAGCAAACCCACTTGGAGAAACAGAACAATTTAACAAATGGGACATAAAACCCACTATAAAAAAATCAACTAATCTTTATCAGGAGTAAAAGACACCAACTAAGCTCCGTGAGATGCTCTGTATGAGGACCAGGAATGTTCTTCAGATGATCTAAGCTCTAGTTTTCTTCTTTTCTTCTAGAAAACTTCTACAAAGTGGAAGGAGCCAAGGATGCTTTAATCTGTGGGAACAGCAGCGATGCAGGGTGAGTTCATTCTGCCTGTACTGATGGATGGATGGACGGACGGACGGACGGACGGACGGTCGGTCGGTCGGTCGGTCGGTCGGTCGGTCGGTCGGTCGGTCGGATGGATGGTTGGTTGGTTGGTTGGATGGATGGATGGATGGATGGATGAATGGTCGGTCGGTCGGTCGGTCGGTCGGTCGGTCGGATGGATGGATGGATGGATGGTTGGTTGGTTGGTTGGTTGGTTGGTTGGTTGGTTGGTTGGTGGATGGATGGATGGATGGATGGCTGCTTGGATGGTTGGTTGGTTGGTGGATGGATGGATGGATGCTTGGATGGTTGGTTGGTTGGTTGGTGGATGGATGGATGGCTGCTTGGATGGTTGGTTGGTTGGTTGGTTGGTGGTGGATGGATGGATGCTTGGATGCTTGGTTGGTTGGTGGATGGATGGATGGATGGATGGCTGCTTGGATGGTTGGTTGGTTGGTTGGTTGGTGGTGGATGGATGGATGCTTGGATGGTTGGTTGGTTGGTGGATGGATGGATGGATGGATGGATGGCTGCTTGGATGGTTGGTTGGTTGGTGGATGGATGGATGGATGGATGCTTGGATGGTTGGTTGGTTGGTTGGTGGATGGATGGATGGCTGCTTGGATGGTTGGTTGGTTGGTTGGTTGGTGGTGGATGGATGGATGCTTGGATGGTTGGTTGGTTGGATGGTTGGTTGGTTGGTTGGTTGGTTGGTTGGTTGGTTGGTTGGTTGGTTGGTTGGTTGGTTGGTTGGTGGATGGATGGATGCTTGGATGGTTGGTTGGTTGGTTGGTTGGTGGTGGATGGATGGATGCTTGGATGCTTGGTTGGTTGGTGGATGGATGGATGGATGGATGGCTGCTTGGATGGTTGGTTGGTTGGTGGTGGATGGATGGATGCTTGGATGGTTGGTTGGTTGGTGGATGGATGGATGGATGGATGGCTGCTTGGATGGTTGGTTGGTTGGTGGATGGATGGATGGATGCTTGGATGGTTGGTTGGTTGGTTGGTGGATGGATGGATGGCTGCTTGGATGGTTGGTTGGTTGGTTGGTTGGTGGTGGATGGATGGATGCATGGATGGTTGGTTGGTTGGTTGGTTGGATGGTTGGTTGGTTGGTTGGTTGGTTGGTTGGTTGGTTGGTTGGTTGGTTGGTTGGTTGGTTGGTTGGTGGATGGATGGATGCTTGGATGGTTGGTTGGTTGGTTGGTTGGTGGTGGATGGATGGATGCTTGCTTGGATGGTTGGTTGGTTGGTTGGTGGTGGATGGATGGATGGATGGATGCTTGGATGGTTGGTTGGTTGGTTGGTGGTGGATGGATGGATGCTTGGATGGTTGGTTGGTTGGTTGGTTGGTGGTGGATGGATGGATGCTTGGATGGTTGGTTGGTTGGTTGGTTGGATGGTTGGTTGGTTGGTTGGTTGGTTGGTTGGTTGGTTGGTTGGTTGGTTGGTGGATGGATGGATGCTTCGATGGTTGGTTGGTTGGTTGGTTGGTGGTGGATGGATGGATGCTTGCTTGGATGGTTGGTTGGTGGTGGATGGATGGATGGATGGATGCTTGGATGGTTGGTTGGTTGGTTGGTTGGTGGTGGATGGATGGATGCTTGCTTGTATGGTTGGTTGGTTGGTTGGGTGGTGGATGGATGGATGGATGGATGCTTGGATGGTTGGTTGGTTGGTTGGTGGTGGATGGATGGATGCTTGCTTGGATGGTTGGTTGGTTGGTTGGTTGGTGGTGGATGGATGGATGCTTGCTTGGATGGTTGGTTGGTTGGTTGGTGGTGGATGGATGGATGCTTGGATGGTTGGTTGGTTGGTTGGTGGATGGATGGATGGCTGCTTGGATGGTTGGTTGGTTGGTTGGTTGGTGGTGGATGGATGGATGCTTGGATGGTTGGTTGGTTGGTTGGTTGGATGGTTGGTTGGTTGGTTGGTTGGTTGGTTGGTTGGTTGGTTGGTTGGTTGGTGGATGGATGGATGGCTGCTTGGATGGTTGGTTGGTTGGTTGGTTGGTGGTGGATGGATGGATGCTTGGATGGTTGGTTGGTTGGTTGGTTGGATGGTTGGTTGGTTGGTTGGTTGGTTGGTTGGTTGGTTGGTTGGTTGGTTGGTTGGTGGATGGATGGTTGAACTGCTGACCAGGTCTTTCTGCAGTGGTTGCTGCTGAGCTGCTGAGGTTTGTTTGGGTTGGACCTGAAACCATCTGGGTAGATGTTCCTGGAGATGTTCAGGTTGATCCATTGAATCGACCGGCAGCTGCTCTTCATGCAGTAATCCTTTAAAATGACTCTAGTTTAACCTTTTATTAATACAAAAAAATTTCAGAGCGTTATTTATCAGAAGATCTACACCTGAATGCTCCAAGAAAAGATTTTCTATCTCTAATCAGAGTTCTGATATTTACTGTTTTGTCTCATTTTATATCTTCTGACCAGATGTTAGTAATCTTCTCTACAATCACCTTTAAATATCCAGACGCATTAATAACAGTCTATATTTCTATGAGACTTCACCAGGCTTCTGAACATCCAGACAGGTTCTTAACTTTGCTGGCTGTAATTGCTGAGAGAGACGCTGCAGAAGCTGCTTAGTAATGTTTTGTGGGATCAGGATTTCTGGAACTGAACCGCTCCGACCTCTAAAAAGCCGGATATGCCAGCCGTCCTCCAGGGTTTCTTTTCTGCTGCTGTCTTCCTAATTTGTTAGAAAAAGCTGTTAATATGTAGCTGCTGGGGACACGTTTTATAATACCTCCGATAAATCATCTCTGAGAGGCTTTCTGGGTGAGTTAGACCAGCAGAAACACCTCAGATGTTTCTGCTGGTCCTGCTGGATCTGTTGACCAGGATCTGCTCCGGCCGTCCCCACTAGGCAGGCGGAGACGCTGACAGACTCTGACTGACGAGGCCTCGACAGCGCGGCTGTCGACCGAAGCGTCTGTGTTGACCCGAAGCCGAGTGACGAAGCCGGGCCGAGAGACGGCAGGAAACGAGTCGACACGCGGCGCAGGAGAGAGGCTGCAGGGAGAAACGGATGAGATGGTTCAGCGGAGGTGAAGCAGAAAGAGGAGGAGATGACGGAGAAAAGATAGAAGGTCTTTATTTAGAAAGAAGCACTGAGAGGACAGAAGAAGAATAGGCAGAGGTGGATTCATGATGGTTAGAAGCGGAAGGAAAACAAACGGTTGGAGTAAACCAACCAGGAGTGAATGACATAAAGTTTTAATAATAGTGTCTATATTTTGTACTTTTTACTCTCGGTATTGTTTGTTGGAGACCTACAGTAGCAGTTCCACAGTAAGGCAAAGCAAGGCAAGGCAATTTTATTTATATATCACACTTTCAACAACAAGGATTACCTTGAATAACCATGAATAAGGGGTAAAAATAAAAATAGCAGTAAAACACAGGCAAAGCATATAAAGTAAAAATAGCAATAAAGCAAGAAACACACACAAAACATGATACATCAAACTATCACTCAAAGCAGCTCTAAACAGATACGTTTTAGTTGTGATTTAAAAGAACTCAGTGTTTCAGCAGCTTTGCAGTTTTCTGGAAGTTTGTTCCAGATAAGGGGAGCATAAAAACTGAAAGCTGCTTCTCCAGGTTTGGTTCTGAGTCTAGGGATGTTTAGTAGACTAGAGTTGGAGGACCTGAGTGGTCTTGATGGTTGGTACCATGACAACAGGTCTTCAACATACTTTGGTGCTAAGCCATGTAATGATTTATAAACTAGTAGACGTATTTAGAAGTCTATTCTCTGAGCTACAGGGAGCCAGTGTAAGGACTTTAGAACTGGGGTGATGTGCTCTACTTTCCTGGTTCTAGTGAGGAACACAAGCAGCAGCGTTCTGGATCAGCTGCAGCTGTCTGATTGACTTTTTAGGCAGACCTGTGAAGACGCTGTTGCAGTAATCAATCCGACTAAAGACAAACGCATGGATGAGTTTTTCTAGGTCCTGTTGCGACATCAGTCCTTTAATCCTATAAATGTTCTTCAGGTGATAGAAGGCTGACCTTGTTATTGACCTTATGTGAGAGCAGTAAGACCACCGGCTCCATGAAAACCCACAGAGTGACCCCTATCGAACTTCCTAAAGTTCTTGTAATGCTATCTGATGACTCTAAGACATGCTCTGGCTCTGCTGACCTTCATCACAGTCCTGACTGACTGTTTTTAACCCTTTGACCCACTCTGTGAATCAGATCTGAGTTAGGCGTCAAGATGAGTCCTGCGGGTGTTTGTTCTGCTGGTTTGGATCAGCAGAGACTCACCAAACTGCTGGAGGACGGAGGAGATGCAGGAATCGGCAGCGATGACGGCACTCTTCATCACCGCATTGTTTACTTCCTGTGCTCATGCGAGATGCTGATTCGCTGAGCCCGAGGGGGAAGGAGGCTGAGTTAACCCACCCTGACAGACTGATACTCCCACAGCCACCTGCAACACACACAGACCCCGACTTCACGCCAGAGATCTGCCTAGGACTGCTTCAGGACGTCTGACGCTAACATGAGGATGAAACTGGTGCAGTCTGCCGGTTTATCAGGTTACAGGAGGATAAGCTTTGCTCTACGGACTTTACATCCTGCTCCCCTGACTCATTTACTTCCTGGGGCGTTAGCTTCTCCTGAAAAAGAGACTCAAGGAACTCCGCTGTTAATATTCCTGCAGCATCGGGCCGTTAGCGGTAGCTTAGCTTTAGAGTCATTGAGGTATTTATCTGGGGAGGATAAACTCTGCAGAATCTGTCTGGGGAGAATCAGGACTTAGTGAAAATAATGGTTAGGACTGAAGATGCAGTCAAACATGAATTCAGCAGTCTTTAGACTTCAGTTTTCAGTGCTGGCTGACTGAACAGGCCGGATTATTGAACAGTTCTTTTAACATAATGAACAAATGTATGTGTTGGCAACCAAAGTAGATCCAGTTTAATTTTTAAAATCTTCATACATCCTGAAGAGAACAGAATATATCTCTTTATCTACCTCAAAGTATCCAAAGGTGTTCCTCAGGGCAGTGTACCTGAATAACTTCTTTTTCTGTCCTACCTCGGCGTTCCTGGCATTCCATATGAAGAGGCTGGATAGTTACATGTGCTAGGGTATTTTGTGCTCTACAAACAGGATCTCTGGGGGTGAAGTCCCACTTGTGTGGTCAATTTTATTAAATCAGGGAGGCCCCTGGCATCACAGTAGCTAGGTTGCACAATGAACTAGAAAAGCACTCAGAGAGCGCAGACCTCCGCCAGGGCCACTCCCCCCCTTCATCCCTATGTTGTTATGTAATTCTAACTTTGTGTACTTTTCCAAAACAAATGTCTGTAAATGAGATGCATGGCTGTGTTCGTGCTGTCGCTGTGCTCTTCCAGCAGAGAGGGGAGAGTCGTGCATGTACGATGTAATTTCCTGTGCATGTGTTCCAGCCATAGCGGGGCTGCTGCGTGAGCTCAGCCGTCTGTGAACTCTCTGAGACGGGAGCGGAGTCCACGATAGCACCGGGTGGATACGCCCTTCAGGTCGGATCAACCCCAAGATCTAATCAGTTCTTCCTGGTCCCATCGCGGACATTTCCTAAAAAATTTCATCCAAACCCGTCAGTAAGTTATCTTGCTAACAAACAAACAAATACCTCCTAGCGCAAGTCAAATTTGAGCCTGTGTGACCTTTAGCCTTTTGAATTAGGGGGTTCATTTGTGGTTCAGTATTCGTAAATTTTTCTGCGGAAAATAATGGAAGAACCTTCCTATTTCTTTCATTTTAGCTTAATATCTAAAATACTTTCAAATATATAGCTTGAGAAGCTGAAATATCTAGGGACAATGATATTTGACACGCTATTGGCCGGCATTTGCAAACCACCCAATTCAGAAGCACCGTTCATTTTGCTTAGTGATTGTCTGTACCCCTCACAGTGGAGACATTTAGGACGGTAAAGTCCTGAATCGAGTCAAGTTTAAGGGACTTGTGACTTGACTCGAGCAGCATGCCGATGACTTGCACTTGGCCTCGGAGTCCGATATGTGAAATTGCTATTGTTGAAATTTGTATGTAGGCGATGCTAATGCTATCTTGTTATAAAAGGTCATGTTTTTTTTTTCCGCACATGCTACTGTGTTAGCTTGGTGTTAGCGTGAAAGCATTGAGTAGAATAAAAAATAAATAAACCATGTATGGCTGCCAAATGTTCTAGTCTTAAAATCTACACCCTGCTCTCTTATTTGTAACTTGGTCTCAGATGATAATGACTTGACTTGGACTGGAAGATTCTTTTTGGGTCTTGGCCTGTAGGACCTAGCAACTCGACTTGGACTTGACTTGGACTAATCCTATGTGACTTGGAGTCGAACACTAAGGACTTAATTGTGACCTGGACTCCAGAGATTGTGACTTGACTACAACACTGTTATAAGCAGTTTTAGAGGAGGCTTCAAGTATTCACAAGCGGCTGTGGTCCCCGACTCCAGAGAATACCGGCAGTTTCACTGTATTTCATGTTGAGAGGGGTACAAACCCTGCAGCACTCAGCACCCAAGAACAGATCATTATGTCCATAAAGCTCTTACTAAGCACCTGTCAAATGAAATTATATCACGTTATGCTGATGACACTGTGCTTTGCTGCACATAAACTGGATCAGTTGCTTTGTTAGCTACAGCAGGCGTTTTGTTTCACTACAGCAAAGTTCATCTCCATGTTCTTCACAACTGATGTTCCTCAAACCAAGAATTTGCATTTAATCAATGCTGTAATGATTCCTGGTTCCATTGAAATGTCCAGAATTCACATATTTAGAACCTGTAGGACATACTTTTCTGATCGTAGGTTGTAGCAGATTATCTTCTGACGTTCTGCCCTGAATCTCCATGTTTGTTTCCATGTTTCTGTTCAACATAGTAAATCTCAGTCCAGCTCTGTCAGCTGCTACTAGTCCATGTTTCTCCAAGCAGGAAGATGCTCTGCAGGTTCAGTCTGGAATAATGATGGAGAACTGAATTCAGACTAAGGCAACCTGCTGATCAGAAACACAATAACTGGACAGATTTCAGACAGTAAAGCTTTTAATTAGACTGAAAAATGCTGGAACTGAACTAGAAGTGAGGAAGAGGAAGAGAAAGGAGGTGACCTATAAAATGTGCTGTCACCTCTGCATAGCAGCAAACATCCAGCTGACATTCCTCCAACATGCCAAACACCAACGCAGAGCGACAGCATGCCTCGTTGGGTTGTTCGTTAGCTGCAGACGAGATGTCCTCATTGGTGTGGAACATGTGACCACTGAGGTCACCGTCAGGAAGCTGCTGCTGAAGTGATACGAGGAGCTGAAGGCCGCCGGAGGGCTGGAGTCAGAATCAGGAGTCTTCTTATCCGGTGTCAGGTCCGGTTTTAACGCAATGACTCGGTGTCTGTCAGGGATTCATGAACGTGGTTCCTCCTCGAAGAATCTTTCTGGAAACGTGTCCAAACATGGAAGAGACTAAATATAGCTGCAGTTCTTAATCCATGAGAGACGCTTTTAATGAAATATTTTACTGAAAAACGTAAGGGGAAGTGGTTCAGTTCATTTAACCGTTAATGGTTGAATATGGAACATGAACACTATAGCGACATCTAGTGGGTCTAAGTTGTAGCTACAACAATAAAAAAATAATTCCAGCTGTTGGGTTGCCTGGTTCGCTGCTGATACGCCCAGTGACCAGCCTGAACTGCGTCCAGTGAGGAATGTATTTTAGAGCAGTTTAACTGACAGCTAAAGTTTGCGAGTGAGTTAGCTTACCGATCCAGGAGGAAAGTCGCAGTTTCCACGTGTGTTTGATGCCGTGGACATGTTTTATGTGGGTCCATCTAGTGTAGGCTTCTCCTAAAACTTCTCTAGTCTCTGTTCTTCTCCGGTCACTCCTCTCCTGAGACGGATAACGATATCTCCTCCAGGGCTCTGAAGCTGATGCTTGACTTGCAGACTCAGCCATTTTTTCCAATACCAGCCGAGTTGTACCGACCACATAGTTGGATCATAGAGACTGTATCTGGCACCCCGCGGCCGCCACTGGCGATAGGTGTAAACATTACGTCATTGTCATGCCCGTTAACATTTATGTTTTATTATATTTTAATTATATTTTATTATTTTTTAATTCAAATGATTTCATTTTGCACCATTTGAAACACCAGTGGAGGTATTATTATTATTATTTTTTAAATAGCTTTTTATGAAAATGTTCCATATTCAACCTTTAATTATGAATCCATCCATCCATCCATTTTAGAGGTAACAGGTCCATGAAACCCATCCCTCTCCTCAGTCTGAGGGATCTGAAGGCATTCCAAGGCCGTCTGTCATTTTGACAGATTAGTATTCACATCTCTGATGACTTGGTGACATTTTATAACTTTACGAGTTCAGGTAACTGAATGAATAATAAAAAAATATTCCCATGAGAGCATCTGAGCATCATCTCAGTCCTGGACACCGTACTCAATGCATCTCGCTAACCGGGAGCTGACACAGCGTTGAAGAGTTACTGAGGCTTTGGACTGCATCAGTGTTGTACCAACCGCCGGTGCATGCTGGGGGATTTCCTCCCGCTGAAGCGATAGCTCCAGAGAAATGTTTCCTGATTTCCAAACTTTGTCTGGAGTGGAGTTCAATCCCAGTCTCCAGTGTGGCAGCGGAGCGCGGATTCAGCCTCCAGAACAACATTTAAACCTGCATGAGATCATCTGTCTGAGGCAAAAATCCAAAACCTCATGACAAAAACCTCTGCAGCGATCCCACTATTTGGTTACACACAAGCAGGTGAACTGTTCGTATTTTAAGTGCAATCAGCTGATTTCGTTGGTTATATGTAGTTCTCTGTTCAGCTTGTTCAGATTCAATATGGATTAAAGTGATAAAAAAATACTATTGAATATGTTACAATTAAAAAAATTGACAGGTAAAAATAGAGTATGACCATATTTTTTTGACGCCGTCACCAAAAACATCTAGCACGATGTCTGCCTCAGTCTGAAGGATCTGAAGGTGATCCCAGGCCAGAAGCATAGTCCCACCAGCGTGTCCTGGTTCTGCACCAAGGTCTTCTCCCAGTGGGACATGACCTGACATGACAAGCACAGATAACACTGTGCGTTTTTCGGCCGTCTCAAAGGACTGTTTCGAGTCACACTCTGTGAGGTCTAGAGAGTTGGTACACTGTACAGCTCAGGATTTCAGAAAGTTAAACTTCACGATGTCTCACTCTAGCAGGACATGCCAAAGTCACGAGCATATATCACTAACAGCTGACAGATACCCAAGATGGCAACAATAACATGTCATATACACGGTCTTGTCCGCCGCGGCTCAATAAATTGAGCTTTTTTGTCCGCTTCTAGTAATGATCCAAAACCAATGACCAAAAGAACAAATAGTTAAGATTGTTAAAGTACCAAAGGGTGTTTTTTGGCTCGGGCAGAAGAAACACCTCCGTTACTGTAGATCAGGTCCCAATCCAGCCTATCCATCTCCGGATCTATCTTCCACCTTTCCATCACTCAGAAAAACACCAAGATCCTTGAACTCCTCCGGCTGAGGCGATGACTGATCCTCGACCAAGAACCTCGACCAAGCGGGATGTGATTGGGTAACTGCTACAGTACTGCTAAGGCAACCCTGGAGAAACCCCAACCGTCTGGGACAGGCTTGAAGCAGCGGTTAAACAACAGAAGGAACGTCTACGTCCAGACCAATGATGCAGAGTCAAATTACAAGGAGCTGGCACATTTAGACCCGACCAGCTGAAGCCTATAGTCTATAGAAGCCTATAGGTGGGGTTCGTAACACCGCCCCCTGCAGGCCTACAGGAGCATCACTTCATCTTTCCATGGGGGACATCTTGACTCATCAGGACATGTTTCTATTGATCCAGAGTCCAATCTCTGAGCTCCACCAACCTGATTCCTGTCTATTGATTACCCTCATTGATTATTGGTTGTCCTCATGGACGCTTGGCTGTTTGTTCCCGTCATGGTTGAGTCTTTTGGGATCGGGTTCATTACTCCTCCTAGACACCATCAAACATGTCTAACTAGTCCCTAATGATGATAACTCTGTTTTGTTTCGGGGTTTTTTCATTTAATCTCTGCACCTTTAAATGTCTCCTCAGCAGTTTGGTTCTCCTCCTTGTTTTATTGCTGCACACTAATATTTTGTTTCGTGTGAAACTAATTTTGGAACAACAGAGCATTTGATTAATTGCTGCGGCCCATTTTCACCAGGAATGTCTTCCCTGTTTAGTTCATAAACCAAAACATTCGTATCTTTTTCTGATTTTTATCTACCACCAATCAAACCAAGATAATAACTTATTTGATGTCCAACCATCTTCACCTCCTGACCACAACCAGAAGGTTTCTCCTCCAGACCCGGTTGATCTCCTGGTTTCATCTGATGTAGAAATATCCTAAAACAAGGATTTTACTCCTCAGACAGAAGCCGCTCTCATGGCCCCCCCGATGTGAGCCGAAGCACCAGCGCAGGTTGAGGTGGTGGAGGTGCGTCTTTAATCATCATTGACCCAGCTTGTTCTCAGAAAAGACTCCGCTGTCATCGGAGCAGTTAGTAAGAAATATGGCCGACCCCGGCGTGAAGAAACAGCAGCCGAGGGGTTGATTTTCCAGGAATACGCTGCGTCACCGGGCTGATATTCATCATTCCATTAGCCGGGCTGCTGGTTGCCATGTCGATGCTCCAAACTCTCCGTGTTTCATTAAATTAGTTTGCTGTGTGTCTGTCTGGGCTGGGTAAAGGCGGCGTGTTGATGCTCCTACAGCCTACAGTTGTACTTTAAATGTCTCTGCCTCTACTGCCCCCCCGTCCAGCTCTGCTTTAAATGGATAAAACATTAGGTTAAAAGCTGCGCTGATCAATAACTCAGTGGCGGCATCAACATTGTACAGAATGGGGCTAGATTTTGTCTGAGTGTGTTTGATTGGAGGTCTGACCTCTAGGGGGCGCTCTGAATGTCCACTGAGACCAGCAGGCGGTCCCTCCTCAACATCTCAATCAGGTTGAGGTTTAGACTTTGACTATGCCATTGCAGTTCCTTGATTCTCTCCTTCAGTCACTAGGGCCTGGGCGATGTGGGGAAACAACTCTTTCACGTTCATTTTTTATCATATGAGTCGATATCGATATATATCAAGATATAAAACAAATCACTATTTTGGTCAATATGTTTGTCAATATTTAACATACCAATTTTGGTATAGATGTTTTTCCTCTCTCTCTGTTCTTTAAAAAGAAATTACAATATGACCAAAAATATTTTTTTAAACTTTTGTTTCAATCATCCGTTCTGGGAGTTGACCCGAATTCAAATTCCAAATAAAAAACATGCTGTAAAACAAGATGGAAGGTCTTGGGGGGGCTGACATCACTTTGATCTATGGAAAGAGATGCTTTGATTAATTTTCCATTTTTATTTTTTTAAGATATTCTCGATATTCCAAAAATTCAATACTCATTAATAGAAAATTCAATTAAGCGATATAATTAATATACTGCCCATCCCTAAGTCACTCTGTTGTTCATTGTCTGCTGGGATCATGGTTCTGTCCATCATGGTCCAACATCTTCTCTGTCCAGGAGGACATTGTCCCAGAAGTCTAACCTCAGTCTTGCCGCCATCTTGTTTCTCCTTCAAACCTTCCAAGCAGCCATACTGGTTTAGGGTCATAACCTTTAACCTGCTAACTGAGGACTGTAGAGTCTGAGACGGAGCTCTGGTCATTTCTCTGAGCTTCTCGCTCTGACGTTGGGCTGAACGTCCTGGGATGGTTGGCAGCTGCTGAGATGTTTTCCTTTAGGTGGTCGTCTGGAGATGACCTCTGACCCTTCCAGCATAGATGTGCAGCAGCAGTTGGTTCTCGGAGGGGCGTACTCTCTGACGTGCTTTTCTGAGCCTATTTTGACTTAAATGTATTGTGGAGGATCTTTTTCTTCCGGGTGGATCACGTAGACTACCAGTCCTCCTAGCCGTCAATCATTCTGGGGATATTTTGCCGTCGTACATGCTAGCTATGGAGATGCTCGTAATGCCAAATAGATTATCACTTACCGGCGGCGAGTCTGACATTGTGGGAAAAGCACAAATCTTCGTATTTACAGTGAGCAACTTGTAAACAGAGCTTGCACGAGGATAACCGGGCGTTCCCTCTCTGGAGCAAGTAGAGCGTTTTCAAAACGTGGAAAGGGCGGTTCTTTCCTGAAATTCAGAAAAATCCTCCACAGTAGCTTTTAATTTAATAAAACGCTGAGGTCACCCGGGGTCAGGTTGAATCTCTGAAGCTCTTTGCAGCGGCATCTTGTGGTCTGCTGCTGTTTCAAACATGTGGAGATGAGTGGGCTTCGTGTTTCTGTTCTCCGTCAGTCCGTCTCTCTGTAGCTGAATGTGTTTTATCTCCTCCTCGCTCAGGGAGCAGAGCCAGCCTCTGCAGGAAACTCATTCTGTCCCAGTTTTACTTGCTCAGTTCCTTCTCCTCTCTCTGTTGCATTAAAAACTTTCAACCATTTCACTATAACTCCTCCTCTCTAGCTTCTCTTTCGCCACCGTAGCTGCAGCATGTTTACTGTATTTACTGTAATGCATGGAAGAGCAACCATCAGGGGTTTAGGAGAATCATCTCCATCATGTGGTGACGGAAACACGGAGCGGGATGCAGTCGAGCGTCTGCTGCTCCCTGGAAGCGCTCGGTTCAAACGAACTTTATTGATCCCCGAGGGAAGAATCGGGTCGCAGGAGCAGGAGTGGGCTGGAGGAGGAGGAGCGGCGAACGTTGCTGTCAGAGGACATTAATGAGAACACAGCACCAGGAATCCTCCTCTCTGCTGGGAAGGGAGAACGCGCCGACTCCCGGGGGGGTGGGGGGTAGGATTTCTGCAGACTTCCTTTCAGGTGGGACCTTCTCTGCAGGGGAAGTGGCTGACGACACGGAGCAGAAACAGAATAGGACATGGGAGAACGCTGAAGTTCACCCAGATAAGCCTCCATCTGAGCGGACAGGCTGACCTTCATCCTGCGGCCTACGCCCATCAGGACGAAGGTCCACATGTTGATTCGGAGGTGATGGAGCAGATTCACCGTGAATCACCCTCAGAGGGAGGCGGAAATGCTGAAATGGACCCATGGAAGCGGGTCAGAACCTTCAAACCAAACAGTCATAATGAGGTCGATGCTGGAGGAGGAAACAGAGGAGAGACTTGTGGACTCAGACAGGATGGATGTTTACCCCGCAAACAGCTTTATTGACACAGAATGAATTAACAGTGTTGACGCCTGGACCGAGGTCCGATCGATGTTCCGTCTCACACCTGGTGGAACCATGTGACCAAACAGGACAGTCAGAGAGGACTGATTTTATTCATCTGCTTCAGGTTCAGCTGGAGGAACTTACAGCATTTATTAAATGTTTCGTTTGATCATGAAGTCCGTCCAGATCTGATTTTACAGTTGATTCTGTCCTTAGAGGGAGTCCAGATGGACACGACGAGTAAATCTGTCTCAGGTTAGTTTGGATCCTGCAGCTCTTCAGCAGCTCCAGAGCTGATCATGAAGACACCTGATGGTGCGATGCTGGTAGATATGGAGCCGCTTTAAAGTGTGTCAGAGATAAACTCCCAGTCTGGCTGGTTTCAGAGAGAAATCGGCAGGTAAAGTTTGTGCAGGCCACCAGAGACGGATTAGTCCCCCTCCGCCTCTCTCCTTATCGATCCTCGGAGCAGCTCCACGCCTCCGGTCCGCGTCGGGCTCCTGGTCCCGCTGAGACGCCGTCCCCGACGCCCCCTCAGGCTCTATTTCTGTAGCACCGCTATAAATCAGCTGGACACAGCTGCTGAAACCAACATGACTTAGCGCTCCATGGCATTCTGCAAGAACGCCAACAAGTGTCTGAAGCGGAGCCAGCCGGAGCTTCTCCTCATTCCGACACTGGGAGCTCGGTAATGAGCCACAGGAGGAGTGATTTCACAGCAGCAGTTAGCAGCTCCTCAGTGAGAGCGCTGCAGGGGAAACTGACTCTCAGGACTGTAAATGTGTTTGTTTAGCAGATGACTCTCATGTGTTCCTGCCTAATAAAGCACAGTTATTACTGCTGCCCAGAGCGCCGCAGCCGGTCTGCATGACCTTGGAAAACAACACCTGGGATGTTCTTTGAGAGAACCACGATGAGTGGTGCTCAGCTGTTAGGTGGAGAGAAGGGTTTAGTTCTTCTGGATTTGGAAGAGACATGTATTAGAAGGAGGTCTGGTCGGAGGTGACCTTCCAGCGCAGAATTCAAACTCATCCTGAACACACCACCCTCATGGTGAAACATGACGGTGGCAGCGTCATGCTGCGGGGAGCTGTTCAGAGCTGGACCGAGGACAGGGACAATAAAACGTCCTCTGCAGGGCACCAGATCATCTTTAAACGGAAGACCCAGGGTCTCATTTCTAAAACTTTGCTTAGAATCTTTACTAAAACCGTACTTAAAGAGCAACTCACCCCCCTACCACAGTCTTTCTCCACCTACATTTCCCGTTTAAAAAATGCGGCAAAAGGAGGCGTTGCCTTGCGGCGTCAACGTTTCCTCGCTACTCCAACTCGCTACGAAGGCGTGGCCGAGACTTGGCTTGTTTTATACCCCACAGCGGCAGGATGGAGGCCGACGTCGGTAAAACCAAGCTGAGCCAGTAGCGATGCCCGATTCAAATTCAAGTACAGGAAAGAGGGCACTCCACTAACGGTTCTTGGTAAAAAAAGGAATATTTTTACTAAAATACAAAAAATAATGACCAGACATGTAGATAGCACTATTAGACAGACACTCATTTATACAGTTTATCTGTCATGTTTGCTGCTAATTAAAGGACACAAACACAGTAAATAAAGAAAAATGATTTAATTAAACAAAAGAACAAGGCCCAGGTACTTAGAAAATCGGGATGAAACAACGGGGGGCACAGGAAACGAAACAGGGAAGTTAGACAACGGACCAGCGAGTACAGAGTGAATGAGAGCCGTTTAAATACTGAGGAGGGAGAGAGGAAATGACCGAGAAACCTGAGAGGGAAAGCACAGGTGGAATCAATTAGTAACTGGGACAGAGGAGAAGAAATGGCAAGGAATAGACATGAGAAGAAACAGAAAACAAACCTAAACTAGAAAATAACTAAAAATAACATATCTAAGAAGGAATCTAAGGGGAACTAAAGGAAACATTGGAGAACAGAAGGAAACTGGAGGAAACTGTCTAAAGAGAAATAAACTAAGGAAACACAAACAAAAGGTGAAAAACATCTAAGAGCAGGAAGGGAATAGATATGAAAACAAGGAAGTGCCATAAAATAAATACCAAGGGAAAAATTAAAATGATAATAAAACCGAATAAGGAAAATAACTAACTTCAAACACAAAACCTAAGAACTGTGACGTTATCAGCAAAAAAAAAAGTTGATTTGGGGTCGAGTTACACTTTAAGCTCAGCAAATACAATTTGTACTTTTTTTTCCCAATAACACAGTTTCTGCTTTATAAATGTGCTCAGTTGATTCTGGATCATGTCCCGCCTCCTACACGCCCATTTTCTGCCATAAATGGTCGATGCAAAGTACTTAAAAGTTAAGCCGGCTGATATGGGGCGTTTCACAGGTAACTAAGGCAACCGAAAGGTCGAAAAAACGTAATTCCAATGAGTGCCTGTGGGTGACATGAAAAAAGCGCTTGACAATAATATAAGAAAATGTGCAACAAGACTGCAAGAGTGAAAAGATTCAAATAAAAAAATTAACTTCTTCAGACTGCAGATTCAGGTCTCAGCTTCTAGCTTTACAGAGTTAAACACAGATGAATGTCCAAGCAGCTCGTTAGCATTGAGGGCTAGCTCCTCAGGACGGTCCGGTTTGGGTCGGAAGGTGGGACTTCTCTCTCCATCCGGCTGCTCTGGACCGTTTTCCTGCTGATGCGGCTGCTTTAGATGTTCTAATGATAACCCGTCGGACAGAACTCTGTGATCAACACCATGCCGGCCTGTTCTGCGGCTCGGTGAGGAGCCACAGAGTCACGGATGAGGCATTCAGCCGGCAGAGACACTGAGAAGCTGTTCGGACATGAGCCGAGCCACCTTGAAGAACATCTGGTGGTGATCCAGACCTAAAGAAGACAACGTTCTGGTCTGTCAGCCTTTTCTGGTCCGGTCTGTGTTCTGATGCTGTGGCTAGCCTGTTAGCATGTTCCTCCTGCAGAACACCTGGGTTCCTCATGTTCCTCACTTCTCCTCCTAACCTGTTTGTGGAAGAACAAGGGGTTCTGATCCTCAGATGTCGCAGCGCTGACGCAGCCGAAGGTCTGTGCTTCGTAACACCTAAAGCCCGCCGCACACGAGAGCAATCTGCTGAGCAAAAAGTCATTCCAGGCCGTTTGCTCAGCAGATAGCTCGCCGTGTGCGGCTCATTTTCCCTGAGTTTCCTGCCTCGCGATGCGTTGAGGTGAAAATCAAAAAGAGGAAATGCTGCTTCTCATTTTGTTGATGAGGCTGCGTCGTATAAACAGGTGTAGTCTGGCCAAATTTCCACAAGTTTATCTTCTAACATGTAATCTTCTCCGTGGGCTGCCATCTTGGAATCATGTGAGCAGAGACCGCGTTTTGATTGGTCACGTGAATATTTGCCCTATATTTTGTTGAAAAGACCTTCCTAATCCTTAGGGTCAAACTGATGCTAATACGAACACTAGTGGTACGAGAGGATTTTCTTTTGTACTATAGGGATCAGTGTATTGGTCTTCTGGTGAATGTTTGTTAGCAGCACACTCTGGCACCTTTTCACTTTTTGTATGTCAGTAATGTCTTAAAACTTCGAGAAATTTACGACACGGTTTCTGTCGATGAGCTGTAGCATCGTCTGGTGGCCAGATTTGTTGGGTTTCAGCTTGGAAAGTCATTATATATGTCTAAAGGTCTTTGCACACCGGGTCCGATGCGAATAAACGACACGAAATTGCGAAAAATCGGAGGCCGAAAATCGGCGTGTTGTGTCAGCACACCAGACGCGCTGCGAAATTGCGAATAAATTATGAAGATTCTATTAAAAAAACGTAAGGCGGCAAAACAAAATATGGATTCAACATCAAGTGACGACGACATTGTGTTGATAATGATGGAGAAAGAAAAGAAGAACAGAGCGCGTTGGGTTCATCCCGTTCTGGAGACGAGGGGAGAGTTTGGAGAGTTCACAGCTATTTTATACACATTGATTTAATCACCATCTTCATATCCAAGTTCTTCAGCAACGGATCGCCTCACATTATAATCGTTGTCCTTGTAGTTTTTCTCTTTTTTATTAAAGAGACGGGGGCTGGGACACAAAAAGGATCAGACGCTCAGCCATGGTGAAGAAAACATCGGTTACTTCAATGAAAGTGACACTTCAGTTCACGGCTCTGATGACGCCATCACCACGCCTTCTCTGATTGGTCAAGTGTTAATCTGTCGGATACGACTTTTTAAAAAATCGACCTCAATCCGGAAAAAAAACCTCGCAAAATCGCAGGATGGCATTTGGCCAGTGGTGTGCACGTCCCCGTTGAAAATACTGTCGCACGGAAAAAACGGACCCGTTGTGCAAAGACCTTTATCCTCAGAAATGTGAAGAAAATCAGTAGAAAGATCAACATCCAAGCTTGTTTTGATGGCTCAAGTCGTGTTTTTGTGAATGTTGCAGTAACTCTGCTTTCACACGTCATCATTCGCCCTAAATATACTTTTATAAAAACTGATATGTGAAACCTGAGCTGTGCCCTCAGCACACAGCTCACGTAGAGCGCACACGGTGAGTTGCGAAAATCTGTTTGATTTTCACCTCAACGCCTCGTGAGGCAGAAAACTCAGGGAAAATGAGCCGCACACGGCGAGCTTTCTGCTGAGCAAACGGCCTCCAATGACTTTTTGCTCAGCAGAAAGCTCTCGTGTGCGGCGGAAAAGGAAAATGTGGTCGACGGAGCTGTCCTGCTCTGATGAAGTGCCCTGAAGCAAGGCACCCTCCCCCCCTCCACAAACACTCACCAGGTGCTGCAGCTGCACCTGTCTGCTGCTCCAGGGTTTCTACGACCAGCAGACCAAAGATCGGCTGCATGAAGGAAAGAAATGACAGAGGGAGGATTCCAGAGTCCAACTCAGGCTCGATTAGGATGAGTTCAGCCGAGTAAGGTCTAGATTAGTTCAATCTAGTCTGTGCTGAAGGGAAGCTGGGTGAAACTGGGCGTGGCCAGACTAAATTAAACCGCGAGACGAAGACTGATTGGGTCTGAGCCGACAATCTTACAGCTGTTGACTAGATTAGAGCTGGATTACATTAGGATGGTTGGAATTAGATCAACCAGGTTAAAGCTGACTGAACCGAGCCGCTGGGAATCAGATTACGCTCGGTGATGAACTCGGTTGTCTCTTTAACTGGATTAACCTTCCTCGGTGATGAAGAGGAGGGCTCTGAGGTCAGGAGACGTTCTGCTGGAACGTTCCTGCCCCAGAATATTCCCAGGATCTGACCCAGAACTCACACAACAACACAGCTGAACACTTTCCCATCTCCCAACAGAGAAGCGGTCTCCCTCGTCAACCAGCCACTGGGATACGGTTGCTATAGCGATGCAGGTTTCTCTCCTGATGGAGCTGAGTTTACCTGAGTGTTATGATTAGAGGAGTGTGTGTGTACGTTCTATGTCCTTCCACCGTTGTTCTATCTGTGAACAGGCTTCTGATTTTTAAAGACCAGCGCCATTTGTGTGAAATAATTGTCATCTTCTGAAAGCAGGATTCAGATGTAGAGAAACGAGGAAATAAAGGAACCAAATATTTTTGCCGGTTTCACAAATACCCCCTTTTCCCACCAAGCTGGTTCCAGTGTCCAGTTCGGTACCAGAGCCTGACTCAGCATCGGTTCTCTGGTTTTTCTGCAGCCAAAGCATCTTGTTTCTCGGTTCCAAACCAGTGCCTAACCTAGAACCAACTCCTCGCTGGGCCAGAGCTGGGGTTTGCTAAGGACTGCTTCGTCCCCCCCGCCTGCATGCTCATGCAAAACAAAAGCATAGCGCCAATATAGTCGCCTTGTAATCAAATATTGACCATGCAAAACCAGCAAAAAGCGACTAAGCACTGGCTCTGGCACCGGCACCGAACTAGCAGCAGTTCTGATTTGTTGGAAAAGGAGTGAATGAGAAATTAAGAGAGTCACAAAAAGTTTAATTTGTCTCTTAATTCGGTGGAAGAGGGCCAAACATTACTGCAGATAGCTTCTTACATCACAAATAAACGATAAAAACCATGAATAAATCATGTTGATGTGATGTTCTACAGACAACCAGATCAACCAGCCTGGGTTCCTACAGTTTGTCTTCCTTGTCGTTCTCTTTTGGAAATATTCAATGTCAGCTTTTTTTTATTATTATCCATTAATCTCCTCAGTTCTCGCCCTAAATTATTATTTGTTCCTACATTTTCTCTCTTGAACTGTTTTATGGCACATTTGGTATTCCTTTCTTATGCAGATGAAGAAAAATTGTTCAACCACTTCATATATCCATCCATCCATCCATCCATTTTCTTCCGCTTATCCGGGGTCGGGTCGTGGGGGCAGCAGCCTAAGCAAAGAGACCCAGACTTCCCTCTCCCCAGCCACTTGTTCCAGCTCCTCGGGAGGAACCCCAAGGCGCTCCCAGGCCAGCCGAGAAACATAGTCCCTCCAGCGTGTCCTGGGCCTTCCCCTGGACCTCCTCCCGGTGAGACGTGCCTGAAACACCTCACCAGGGAGGCGTCCAGGAGGCATCCTGACCAGATGCCCGAGCCACCTCAACTGACTCCTCTCGATGTGGTGAAGCAGCGGCTCTACTCTGAGCCCCCTCCGAATGACTGAGCTTCTCACCCTATCTCTAAGGGAGAGCCCAGACACTCTGCGGAGGAAACTCATTTCAGCCGCTTGTATCCATGATCTTGTTCTTTCGGTCACCACCCAGAGTTCGTGACCATAGATGAGGGTAGGAACGTAGATCGACCGGTACAGCGCCCGCATAACTGCAGATGCCCCACCAATCTGTCTATCGATCTCCTGCTCCATTTTTCCCTCATTCGTGAACAAGACCCCCAGATACTTAAACTCCTCCACTTGGGGAAGGACCCCATCCCCGACCCGGAGGAGGCACCCCACCCTTTTCCGGCTCAAGACCATGGCCTCGGATTTGGAGGTGCTGATTCATATATTTCATATATTTATTTCAAAATTAAAAAGAAAAATACTTAAAAAACAGAAATAAAATTGCAAAGTTCAAAAATGGCTTTTTAAAGGCAGGGTATATACGTTTCTGGGAGAGCTGTTCAAGAGGGCGTCATTTCAAAATAAAAATCCCACCCCTTTCTTTGGGCTCTCTCCCTAAGCCACGCCTCAATAACACAAGCACGCGCGGTCAGCATGGTCTCATTGGTTCTTCTTTGTCCTTGCTTTTTCAAAAACACCTGTGGAAGCGTTTCTGCCGCAACAAACGAATTCCGCCCAACAAACAACACTTCGATTGATGCAGCTGGCGAAATCTATTTATCTGCTAGCGCGACCTCACTTCCTGTTTACAGCCGAGAACGCGCGATGCGTGCACAAATATGGGGATGCCCAGAGGAGGGGGTGCTGGACACGGAAGTTTGGCTTACGACCCAATTATCCGGAACGGACCGTGACATTTGATTGGATGAGGTTTTCCCAAGGTTTCTCCCTGTACAGGGATTAATGATTACTCTGTCATGTTAAATAAATCCAAATGTATTGGTTGCCATCGGTATATGAAGAGCCTTTCTCCCAGTATTGAAAAAGCGTTTCAAATTGAAATTGTATACCCTGCCTTTAATGGTAGCCAAATAAAAATTTCCCTCTGGCCACATTTTCAGCTTTTTTTCTTTCTTTATTTTGCATAATAAGAACCAAGATCTGCAAAACCATGTAGAGAGGCCCAGGAGGGTGAAACCATAAATCCTGATGTTCACGAAGAGCTGATGGAGAACCTTTGAGCTCCATGACCATGAAAATGATGACTTCATGGTTGTAAATATGGTCGTACAGGTTCAGTCGTGGGTCAGAACAGAAAACGCCTCATTCCTTCTGCAGGGAAGGTGACGGGTCATGTTCTGTGGTTCTGAGAGACCGGCTCCACATTTAGACTGGAAGTGTTTGAAGCTTTGTGTCTCCACTGCAGCAGACTGACGACCTTATATCGCCGTGTGTGTGTGTGTTGTTCGGGTGTTAGAGGCCCCCCGCTGAGGGGCCTCCTTCAGCGTGAGTGCTGGTTCTGAAGTGGCGTCCCTCCATTAACACAGACGGAGGTGTGTGTTGGAGATAACCGCTAGCTGTCATGGCGCGACACTTTACGCACATACACACACACACCAGTTTGTGGTGACGGGAAGCGGCGCAGCCTTCACACACACTCTCTCACATGCCTCCATGTTGACTCACTCATCAGGAGACGGATGGATGGATGGAAGTGGAGGAATGACACACTCTTCACTCTGTGTGTGTGTGTGATGAGTTCATCATGGGCTGTTTCAGTAACATCAGCAGATCTGTCTCCGTTGGATCCAATCAGCATTGATCCGTGTTCCTGTACGGTTTGGGTCGGCTGAGGTTCTGCGTCCTCTGGGTTGTTGGTTTGAGTCCCAGGGTAGTGTCTGTTGAACAGGAATCTGAGGTCAGTGTTCTATCGCCTGAAGAACATTTCTAGGATTAAAGGACTGATGTCGCAACAGGATCTAGAAAAACTCATCCATGCGTTTATCTTTAGTCGGATTGATTACTGCAACAGCATCTCCACAGGTCTGCCTAAAAAGTCGATTCAGACAGCAGCAGCTGATCCAGAACGCTGCTGCTCGTGTTCCTCACTAGAACCAGGAAAGTAGAGCACATCACCCCAGTTCTAAAGTCCTTACACTGGCTCCCTGTAGCTCAGAGAATAGACGAGTAAATACTTTTACTAGTTTATAAATCATTACATGGCTTAGCACCAAAGTATGTTGAAGATCTGCTGTTACTATAGCAACCCCCCCCAGACCAATCAGGTCCTCTAATTCCAGTCGACTCAACATCCCTAGAATCAGAACCAAACATGGAGAAGCAGCTTTCAGTTTCTATGCTCCTCTAATCTGGAACAAACTTCCTGAAAACTGCAAAGCTGCTGAAACACTGAGTTCCTTTAAATCAAGGCTAAAAACGTTTCTGTTTAGAGCTGCTTTGAGTGATGAATTCATGTATCATATCCTTGTGTGTGCTTCTTGATTTATTGCTGTTTTTACTTTATATGCTTTGCCTGTGTTTTACAGCTTTTTTTATTTTACTCCTTAATCATGTAAAGCAGCTTGAATGAGCTTGTTGTTGAAAGTGTGATAAACAAATAAAATTGCCTTGCGCTACAATTTCTTTTGTTGTCGGTCAACTTTGACAAACAAATCCGCTCATAACCTATTTCTACCCATCAGTTTTTAAAATGAAAATGAATGATTTAAAATGACATATTCAGTAGTATCTAATTTTCATTCATTTTAGTTAATATTTCAATCCGAACAAACTGATCAGAGAATCCACTTCGTGCCGTCACACATGGAGCAGATTAACAAGCTACATGTATTAATGATGAACATTTCACCCGCTGTGGTCTGAATGCTCCGCTGCCACAATGGAGACTGGAATTAAAAGCTTCACTTCAGCCAAAGTTTTGAAATCAGGGAATATTTCTCCGAATGAAGTGATCAGAATTTGACAAGACTCTCTGGAGTAGGGCTTTTCTGAGGGCTTCAGCTGGAGGAAAGTCCTGCAGCATGAGATCCTTGTGCATCAGTGGAGAAGCTGCAGCGATGTGCTCCAAAGCCTTCATAACCCCTAATTTCCTCTGCATGCGCTCCGTCACGCACGCCGCAGCGAAAACACTCCCTTTGTAGTCAATGACAGCGTTTCCACTGCCGGCGGGCTCCGACCACCGTTTCGCCATCCGGTAACAATAGGAGCGATTCTATTTTTGCCGGACGCCGGAGCAAGTCCTCAGACAATCTACACAAATCACACAGCACCAACAGGATGTAGAACAAGCACAACATCCATTTTTTTCAAAATAAATCAATAAAGACAGACTAGATTTTTTTGCATGCATACCTATATTCATATAATCATGTGTATATTAATACATAAATGATGTCTAAAATAATCGGGCGTGTTTATACAAAATTTACTTACATAATATAATCAAAATGTATTTAATTCTGAAAGCTATTTTGTAATTTCCTGCCACTCAAGACATAGTAGGTGCGTGGGTCAACAAATACGTTATTCAGATACGAGAGAGAAAAGCCACAGGAGAACATGGACGAAGAGAAACTAATACTCGAAGTGGAAAATCATATAATACTTTATGGTTGTACTTTTTTCCGCATTTATTACTGGCTTTTATCACGAGATTTAGCAAAATTCCCACGCATGCTTCTCTGGGCTTCGGCCCGGAGCAGAGCGGATGTAGAGCGCGTGCGGTGGAAATCAGAGGTGAGTCTTCAAGGCGCTGTCGGTGTCCAGGTCTGAGATTATGCTCCGACGCTTCACACGTCTAGACCAAGGGGTCAGGGATGTGCATTGCAATCTGTCAAAATGACGGACGGCCTTCTACTGAGCCCCCCAGGGGACATGGTGGGAAAAATATTTTTAAGCAGAGAATGTTTGATGCCAATCTCAAAATAAAACTCTATAAAGCTCTCCCGTACGTGAGTGTCTTCCATTGTAGCAATGCTGCAGCAAACTGACTCAGAAATGCTATAAGTAGAGGAAGTAGAGGCTTTTCAAAACTTTCTCGAGATATCGCAAAGGTGTCTCGAGATATCGCATAACTTTCTCAAGATATCGCAAAGGTGTCTCGAGACATTGTAAAACTTTCTCAAGATATCGCAAAGGTGTCTCGAGATATCGCATAACTTTCTCAAGATATCGCAAAGTTTTCTCAAGATATCGCAAAACTTTCTCGAGATATCGCAAAGGTGTCTCGAGACATTGCAAAACTTTCTCAAAATATCGCAAAGGTGTCTCGAGATATCGCAAATCTTTCTCAAGATATCGCAAAGGTGTCTCGAGATATCGCATAACTTTCTCAAGATATCGCAAAGTTTTCTCAAGATATCGCAAAACTTTCTCGAGATATCGGAAAGGTGTCTCGAGACATTGCAAAACTTTCTCAAGATATCGCAAAGGTGTCTCGAGATATCGCAAAACTTTCTCAAGATATTGCAAAGGTGTCTCGAGATATCGCAAAACTTTCTCAAGATAATGCATAACTTTCTCAAGATATCGCAAAGGTGTCTCGAGATATCGCAAAACTTTCTCAAGATATTGCAAAGGTGTCTCGAGATATCGCATAACTTTCTCAAGATATCGCAAAGTTTTCTCAAGATATCGCAAAACTTTCTCGAGATATCGCAAAGGTGTCTCGAGATATAGCAAAACTTTCTCAAGATATCGCAAAGGTTTCTCAAGATATCGCAAAGTTTTCTCGAGATATCGCAAAACTTTCTCAAGATATCTCAAAACTTTCTCAAGAAATCGCAAGGGTTTCTCAAGATATCGCAAAATTTTCTCAAGATATCGCAAAACTTTCTCAAGATATTGCAAAATTTTCTCAAGATATCGCAAAACTTTCTCAAAATCCTGCAAAACTTTTTCAAGATATCGCAAAGGTTTCTCGAGATATCGCAAAGATTTCTCGAAATATCGCAAAACTTTCTCAAGATATCTCAAAATTTTCTCAAGATATCGCAAAACGTTCTCAAGATATCGCAAAGGTTTCTCGAGATATCGCAAAGATTTCTCGAAATATCGCAAAACTTTCTCAAGATATCTCAAAATTTTCTTAAAATATCGCAAAGGTTTCTGGAGATATCGCAAAACTTTCTCAAGATATCGCAATGGTTTCTCAAAATATCGCAAAACTTTCTCGAGATAATGCAAAACTTTCTAGAGATATCGCAAAACTTTCTCAAGATATCGCAAAACTTTCTCAAGATATCTCAAAATTTTCTCAAGATATCGCAAAGGTTTCTGGAGATATCGCAAAACGTTCTCAAGATATCGCAAAGGTTTCTCGAGATATCGCAAAGATTTCTCGAAATATCGCAAAACTTTCTCAAGATAATGCAAAACTTTCTCAAGATATCTCAAAATTTTCTTAAAATATCGCAAAGGTTTCTGGAGATATCGCAAAACTTTCTCAAGATATCGCAATGGTTTCTCGAAATATCGCAAAACTTTCTCGAGATAATGCAAAACTTTCTAGAGATATCGCAAAACTTTCTCAAGATATCGCATAACTTTCTCAAGATATCGCAAAGTTTTCTCAAGATATCGCAAAACTTTCTCGAGATATCGCAAAGGTGTCTCGAGATATAGCAAAACTTTCTCAAGATATCGCAAAGGTTTCTCAAGATATCGCAAAGTTTTCTCGAGATATCGCAAAACTTTCTCAAGATATCGCAAAACTTTCTCAAGATATCGCAAAGGTTTCTCGAGATATCGCAAAATTTTCTCAAGATATCGCAAAACTTTCTCAAGATATCGCAAAATTTTCTCAAGATATCGCAAAACTTTCTCAAAATCCTGCAAAACTTTTTCAAGATATCGCAAAGGTTTCTCGAGATATCGCAAAGATTTCTCGAAATATCGCAAAACTTTCTCAAGATATCTCAAAATTTTCTCAAGATATCGCAAAGGTTTCTGGAGATATCGCAAAACGTTCTCAAGATATCGCAAAGGTTTCTCGAGATATCGCAAAGATTTCTCGAAATATCGCAAAACTTTCTCAAGATAATGCAAAACTTTCTCAAGATATCTCAAAATTTTCTTAAAATATCGCAAAGGTTTCTCGAGATATCGCAAAACTTTCTCGTGATCTCGCAAAAAAAATTTTTTTCTCACCTTAAAAATATTTTTTCCACCATGTCCCCTGAGGGGCTCAGTAGCCTTCAGTTTTTTCTGTCATTTAAAAAACAAACAAAAAACAAACAGTCAAATGCGTAAAATATTCGGTTAATGGTGGAGCTCTGAGCTTTGCTGGACCACAGTTTTGTTCCTCCTGCCGCTGATGTTAAGACCGACCCGGGGGGGCAACAAGCCATTCAGTCGTAAAGACTGATAAGGAAACAGAGCCGGTCCTGTCAGGAGAAGCTGCAGAGATGGACGCCGGACACCTCGACGCCTCACGCCCACGCTCCATGTTTCACATCTCTGAGCGTTATGTAATCACCTGAGAAGCTGCAGATATCCAGGACGGTGATAAAAGACACGTTTTCACACTCAGGGCCTCCCTGTTGTTCTCCTGTGTTGCAGGAAGTGTCCAGATGGGTTCGAGTGCCTGAAAACGGGCAGGAATCCAAACTACGGATACACCAGCTTCGACACGTTCGGATGGGCCTTCCTGTCGCTGTTCCGGCTGATGACCCAGGACTACTGGGAGAACCTCTACCATCAAGTAAGGCCCAGAGAGTTTCTCTGCTTTGCTTTCATTTATCTTCACTCCTGGAGAAAAGTCTCAGGAGAGAAGAGAAGAGTTTAAAGAAATAAGATCAGGAGCAGAATCGCGATGTAACGAGATACAACTTCTGAATCCAATTATTAGCTCTAGCAGGGAAACGCTTCCATAATCAGGAATTCCTGCAAACTTTGTCTTTTTTCAACCATTCAACTTTTTTAATATCCCAGTGAAATTTGCTCCAACTTCTAGTTTTTAGGACTTTTGCAGTTTTAAAAGTATTTATTTTTGTCTCAAATGTTTGATACAAAAATAGAAAATAAATCTAATAGAAAATGAACCAGCTAGTTCAAACAGCTGATTTCTCTGAACTACTTCCTCCTGACTTTAACAACATTCAGACCTTCGTCAGAACGCAAACAAAACCTTAGACTTTCGCGAAGCTATTCCGTTTTTTAGATGACGTGTAACACTTGCATTCAAACAAACTATAAATTTATACCAACAATCTTTAGACTAAAATAAAGGAAAATTAGTTATTATTCACACAGTTTGACTTTCATAGAACAGAATCTTCACAGATTTGAACTTTTAAGCAGATTTCAACTTTTCCATAAAAGCACATTTAAAAAGCTGTGCGGTTCATCCAAGAAATGGTAAAATGGTAAATGGCCTGTATTTGTATAACGCTTTATTTAGTTCTTGAGGACCCCAAAGCGCTTTACACTACATTCAGTTATTCACCCAATCACGTACACATTCACACACGGGTGATGGAAAGCTACATTGTAGCCACAGCTGCCCTGGGGCACACTGACAGAAGCGAGGCCGCCGAACACTGGCGCCACCGGGCTCTCTGACCACCACCAGTAGGCAGAAGGGTGAAGTGTCTTGACACGCCTTCCAATCTGGAAGTACAGTCTGGGGACTTTGGGTCGGGCTCTCCAATCTCTGGTGCTGAGGTCACCGAGGTCGTGAAAAAGCTCCTCGGTGGCAAGGCTCCGGGGGTGGATGAGATTCGACCTGAGTTCCTCAAGGCCCTGGATGTTCTGGGGCTGTGTTGGTCAACTCTACAATGTTGCGTGGATATCGGGGGCAGTTCCCTTGGATTGGCAGACCCGGGTGTAGGTCCCCCTGTTTAAAAAGGGTCAAACCTCGGTTCCAGGAGGAACAATCCGGTTTTTGTCCTGGCCGTGGAACACTGGACCAGCTCTACACCCTCAGCAGGGTCCTGGAGGGTGCGTGGGAGTTCGCCCAACCGGTCTACATGTGTTTTGTGGACTTGGAGAAGGCGTTCGACCGTGTCCCTCGGGGGGCCCTGTGGGGGGTGCTCCGGGAGTATGGGGTACCGGGCCCCTTGATACGGGCTGTTAGGTCCCTGTACGACCGGTGCCAGAGTTTGGTTCGCATTGCCGGCAGTAAGTCGGGCTTGTTTCTGGTGAGAGTTGGACTCCGCCAAGGTTGCCCTTTGTCACCGAACCTGTTCATAACTTTTATGGACCAGATTTCCAGGCGCAGCCAAGGTGATCCGTTTTGGTGGGCTCAGGATCTTGTCTCTGCTTTTTGCAGATGACGTGGTCCTGTTGGCTTCACTGGAACGTGATCTACAGCTTTCGCTGAAGCGGTTCGCAGCAGAGTGTGAAGCGGCTGGGTTGAGAATCAGCACCTCCAAATCCGAGGCCATGGTCTTGAGCCGGAAAAGGGTGGGGTGCCTTCTCCGGGTCGGGGATGAGGTCCTTCCCCAAGTGGAGGAGTTTAAGTATCTGGGGGTCTTGTTCACGAATGAGGGAAAAATGGAGCGGGAGATCGATAGACGGATTGGTGGGGCATCTGCAGTTATGCGGGCGCTCTACCGGTCTGTCGTGGTGAAGAGAGAGCAGAGCCAAAAGGCGAAGCTCTCGATTTACCGGTCGATCTACGTTCCTACCCTCATCTATGGTCACGAACTCTGGGTGGTGACCGAAAGAATGAGATCACGGATACAAGCGGCTGAAATGAGTTTCCTCCGCAGAGTGTCTGGGCTCTCCCTTAGAGATAGGGTGAGAAACTCAGTCATCCGGAGGGGGCTCAGAGTAGAGCCGCTGCTCCTCCACATCGAGAGGAGTCAGTTGAGGTGGCTCGGGCATCTGGTCAGGATGCCTCCTGGACGCCTCCCTGGTGACGTGTTTCAGGCACGTCCCACCGGGAGGAGGCCCAGGGGAAGGCCCAGGACACGCTGGAGGGACTATGTTTCTCGGCTGGCCTGGGAACGCCTTGTGGTTCCTCCCGAGGAGCTGGAACAAGTGGCTGGGGAGAGGGAAGTCTGGGTCTCTTTGCTTAGGCTGCTGCCCTCGCGACCCGACCCCGGATCAGCGGAAGAAAATGGATGGATGGATGGATGGGATTCTTGGATGACTAACAATCTACACCAAGGTGTCGGAAGGGTGCCTTCACACCAGCCCTGTTTAGTCTGCTTTAATGGAACTCTAGCTTGTTTGTTCAGAAAGTTCGGGTTCGTTTCAGGAGGTGTGAATGGGCAATCAAACTATGATGCGGACCAAAAAAGGGAACTCTGGTCCGCCTAAAGAACTAGGTCTGGGCTCAGTTGTGGGGAATTCTGTCTGGTGCGGTTTGATTGCATTTGTGAATGCCAAGCGGGTCGGGGGACGCTCCGAAAGCAGGAAGCAGACTATAGCCCAGTGCATTCTGGGTAAATACAACCAAAACAACCACACAATAACGACTGCCTCGTTCTCTGCTCATGCCGAGCCCACTGCTGCAACGTTTTTGTCTGGCAAATGTGCCAAAGACAACAGAGTTATCCTAAAACCGCTAAAATCTGATGCCACTCCATGTTACTTCTACATTTCATGGAACATTTCACGGTCCAAGACCAAGTCCTTTGGTTCCAGAACCATTTGACAAAATGCAGTGTGAATTTCAACCGCACCAGCTAAAAACAAACAAACATTGGTGTTGCAATTTTGGTCTTAATCAAATGGACCATCAGATGTGAAAACAACCCTAGTGTGTTACAGTCATAGTTTGTGCAGCACTTTAATAAACTCCAGCTCTCTCAAATAAAGTTGCACTACATGTCGATTTGCATTTTCGCCAATTGGAACCCCATCTTGTATCCCTGCTTTGATATTTTATGCCTTCCTGCTTCCTTTTCATACCTGTTCAATTGTTTTGACGTTACAGTTGACCCCCTCTGGTATTGGTGGAGTTTAAGCACCACATTCATCAAATGCTAAAATTCGTGAATACTCGAGGCCCCCTCTAAAGATGCTTCTGCTTATTTTAATAGTTCAAACACCAAATATACCTTAATATGTATTAATACCCACAGTGGAAAACGTCTTAGCGCTACAGCAGAAGCTAACATCTACCATCTTCCTTATTTCCGCTCTTGGGGGTTCAGCCAACCAGCCCCAAGGAATTAGCTGCTTTCAAGTAGCAGTAAGCCTTGGTCCTTCAGCTTCCCAAGCTGCATTTTCCTTTAAATACTTTAGAGATGCTCTATGAAACAAATCTGTGAACAAGCGACTTTCCAGCTCCACAGAAGAATCCGCGAACACTGAACCACAAACAGGCGGGGGTCCACTGAGGGTATTGAACGCATTGCATACATTCAGATATATTTGCCTGAAGTCATAAAGCTGTCTTTACCCCCACAGCGCTCCATGAGTGGGAAGTAGACGTTAAATCAATGATTGTTGTGGGATTTGAAACAACCAAACTTAGAGAAGGAGCCTAATAACGAGAACCATCTCTGTTAGTTCATCATAGATGCTGTAATACATCACATACCTATTAGCTAACCTAACATTTCTCCTTCTTTGGGGTCTTTTGCTCCGTCGTGTTTGTTCGGTGGGACTCCAGACGCTGCGGTCTGCCGGGAAGACCTACATGGTGTTCTTTGTGGTGGTTATCTTCCTTGGATCCTTCTACCTGATCAACCTGATCCTGGCCGTGGTTGCCATGGCGTACGAGGAGCAGAACCAGGCCACCATCGCCGAGGCGTGTCAGAAGGAGCGCGAGTTCCAACAGGCAATGGAGAGACTGAAGAAAGAGCAGCAGGTAGCCGGTTCAGAAGTCCCTCAGTCGTATCATCAAAGGCTGTTCAGACCTTTTTAATCTTTGATTCATCTTCTCACCAGATCGCTACACAGAAACCCCCTGACTCTGACTCCCTGACGTCACCAGACCTCTCACCTCTTGGCCCGCCGTTGGACAGCTCCGAGGAGCGGAGGCGGAGCCAAGCGCTGATGGGTGTGGCTGACGGGGAGGGAAACGTGTCAGAGGAAAAGCTGCTGCAGGTGGACTTGATGGACGGGGGAAAGGTGAGTCGTGACCTTCTCAGCGTGTCACAGTTTGGGTCCTCCAGAACCAGAGCTTCATGCGTCCTCTTCGCCCGCAGGCCCTCCATCCTCTCCTCGCTCGCTCCTTCTCCACGAGGACTCGACGAAGCAGTCAGGTCTCATCCATCTTCAACTTCCGGCTGAGGAGCCGAGGGTCGGAAGGGGAGATGGCTGACGACGAATTCAGCGTACCTGGTGACGTCGTGGAGGGCGTCGGAGGCAGAACGTACAGCGGGGGGACGTTCAGTGGAATCCTGACCAATCCGTGGCCCAAACGGAGACTCAGCACCTACAGCACAGCCAGCAGGAACTCCCAGGTAGGCTGAGAAACATCGTCTAGCAGCTTTCACCAAAAACACTTTAACCTTTACTAGTTTAAACAGTTGCACGACGTGATGTGGAACGGGAACCCACTGGATCCCACATCAGACGTGCAAAACCATAATGTAACTCCTGTCAGACTCCATCAGGTGCTGGTAACGCCGTCTAATGCATCCTACATGTCAGGTGACCTTCATTATGATGGCTCCCCCGATTCACCAGAGAGGTTACCACTTCTGGTGGTAGTCATTGACGTGTCAGCTGAAAGACCCACTCCCATCATCTTTTTGAGCTATTTTAAAGTGTTCTCTTTGGTCTTTAAATTATGATTATGCCGTTTTCTAGGACAGAGCTTCAGAAGAGCGGCAGTAGCTCTTTAGCAATTCACCTCTGTGTTGTGGGCGGAGCCATTGGCGCGTAGGACCCCTCCGTCTCCTTCCGCAGCAACGGCTTCTGTGTGTGCATCTGACTTTGCTTTTGTATAAAATTAAGACCCTGTAAAACGCATTACTTTGTATTATAATCTACATGGCTTTAACACAGCAGCATGCAGCGCTGGCTTTTGACTCATAAATAGCCGACGTTATGCTAGCAAACAAGCGGATGGTTGAATTAGCTCCCGACAGAAAACATAAACTTACGGGTAAAGCTCCAGGCTGTCCACTTGATGGAAGGTCCTGCACCCGGCTTCAAAACTAGTTTACTAGCGAAGCCCATTTTTTTCCCCCTGCCAGTTGGTGAAACTGTCTTCTGTGAAATGTTGACTAAACCGATGTGTGGTTTTTAATCTTGCTGTGACCAAGAAACTTAATCCATTTCTCTCTTGCTGCAGATGGTTTTGATAAAGTATGAAAGCTAATAATATCATTCTTCTTAGCACTGCAACCTGCTACAGCACACAGGTGTTGATCTGCCAACGTCTTCTCTACTCCTCAGAACCTGAGTGGGCGGGGCAGAGCGGAGCAGGGGGAGGAGCTTGTAGCCCCGCCCAGTGCGGTTGCTACGTCACAAACACAGTCTGTTTTAGACGGCCTTTTAGCGTCTGCTACTGATTCACAGGGATTCGAAAGCAGAAATACTCAGAAATGCAATTTTGAGCTAAATTTTCTTATGATATGTCCTCTGGCATCTGAAAAATGCCACAAGAACATTTTAACAACCAGAAAAACACGATTTTAATCGGAGTGGGTCTTTAAGGGTTGGTCCGGACCTGTTGGTAAAAGTACAAGGAAGGACCAAACTCATATTCCATATAGCTATCCCCTGTCCTTTTGGCAGCTCATTCCAGTAGTGGGTCAAATATCGTGTTGAGAGGCTGGACCATCGAATTCCTGCTACATAAACATACCTGACATAACTCACCTGTGTGAACAGTTATCAGTCTTTTAACAGAGATTATCGTTTTGCTTTCTAAGAAAGGATGTCAGTAATGGCCTTACAGAAAGAAAAAAAAACATGTTTCCACATGGGCAAAATCTTTGACCCCTGTGAAAACATGTTAAAAACATGTGAGATGTGTGGACAAACATGTGACCAACCTGTGTTTTGCTCACATAAATGTGGAAAATTTTTATGGCAATAAACTGTGACACCCATGGACATTCACATGTGAAGCCCATGGGAAAACATGTAAGCCACATTTGAAACATGTAATTTTCCACATAAAACTTATATGTGAAAAAATTACAATGTGGAATTACATGTGGAAAATCATGTAAAACCATACATGTGAAGTCCATGTGTGCTACACATGTGGTGTATCAGGTACAGCATGGGATAACATGTTCAACCCATGTGACTTTTCCGTGAGGGTCCTTTGTTGCTTAGGACCCAACGCAAGCAGGAGATAGGCAGAACTATGTGGATTGGGTCAAATAAAAGGTCAAACAGACTCTGGCAGGGATTCATGGATCCAGAACACGTAAGTCAATCGAACAATCGAAGGGAACGGATTGAGAGAAATAACTAAACAGATAGTCAGGATACCAGATCACAGGTGACTAAATACTCAGGTTCAGGTGTAACAGCTCAACCAATGAGGAGACAGAACCGGCCACACAATCAAAGACAGACGACCAAATATCAAAGACTTCAAGCAGGAATTAAGCCATCAACGAACAAATCCCTGTAGCACCATGGCGGCATATTTGGGTAATACTGCCGGCACGGTGCATCCTTTGATTGCCGCATTCGTGCCGCCAAGCTTAAAAGTAATATTGCCGTAATATTGCAATATTACGGCTGGACTTTGGAATGAAGATTACGCCTTCGTGCTTCAGAGGGTGAAGGTCAGCCACCTTTCGGAGCGGCTTAAAAACTTAAGGAGTGGAGGCTTCAATTGGGATAAAAAAACAAGTTAAAATAATTTAAAATAATTCCACAAAGCAGAGGTCACGCTAGACATTTTTGTTTGCCATTTGGAACCAACAGGGTCAACAAAGTTCGGTCAGGATCTATTTTTACCAGTCAATCTTTAAAATGATAACATATTCATTAGTATTTATTTTTTTATTTATTTGAAATAATATTAAATATGAACAAGTAGAACAGAGGACTACATATAACATACATTAAATCTGATTCTCTCATTTGAATCTTTAAAAACAAAATTCATTTAGCTACCTAAACTCTGTGCGTGAAGTTGAAAATGTCTGCGCGTCTGTGGTCAGGGGTTAGAAGCTGTGCAGCGCCATATAGGTTTATATGCAACCCTGCGAGTCTTCTTTGCCTCCCCCCATGTAAAAACTGGTGTTGCTTGCTTCAGGCTTCCAGGTTTTGTTGGATCTCGCTCTAACTGAGAAATAGGTCTGTTTCATCGAGGCTCCGCATCACGACTGAAGGTCCAAAAGAAATTCCCCATAAGACAGGTCAGGGATGGTTTAGGGAACGTTAAAGGGGCCGTATGTAAGATTGTGGCCAAAACTGGTACTGCAATCACTTTCATATTACTGTACAGCGGTGTTTCGCCTCGTCTTTGTACAGACATGCATAACTTTGTTCGTATGTCATGAATATTTGAAATGTCCATTTACATGAAGTAGAATTTAGCCAAACACAGATGAATCTTACCTGTCCAGGATTAAATTAGCAACGTTGGCGTCTGTCTTCAAATTCTTCTGTTTCCAGCCGTCTCCATCTTGCAAAGGCATCTCCTATACAAATCCTTGTTTTATTTCGGACTTTGTCACGACGTATTTCTGAACGACAACGAGGTATTTTAGGTGTAGTAACGTTAGACATTTTTTATCCGAAACACTTTTGGAGCTGCAGCTGTAGTAACCAGAGCAGATCTGGCAACCTGATGCGGAAACACTACTGACTTCCTGATTGGTAGATAGGTGGAGGGCGGAGCTTCAGGCCAAAACACAAGATGACATCGTCAACATCAGGGCTGCAACTTCGCTTTTTAAATGACGATATCCTGGCCGTACTACTGTTGTCACTGATATTAATATTTGAAATGAACGTGATTTCTTAATGTCTTGTGACCTATCAGGGCCATTTTATGATTAATTGAAATACATTTCTTACATACAGCTCCTTTAACCTTTGCCTGATATTTGAGATTCTGTCATCATGTCTGATGATGTTGGTTCCAGGTTCAGATGATAGGATATAACATCTAAGCATAAGTTTTATTCCGTTTCACCAGGAAAAACCTTCAGAAAGAGGTTCAACAATCACCTTTTCTCTCTCTTTAAAGAAAATCTTACCCTATACACATTCTCACACTAATATAAAATATTCCTCCTTTAATCATTTTATTTGGAGAAATTTGTCTTTGGCTCCTCCTTCTCTCTGACATCATAGATCAGGCAGTAAACATGGAGCCCTTTGTTTGACCTTGCTAAGGTTTTCTGTAGTGTAAATGTAGGATTAAACCATCATCTCCTGCTGCAGAGACTCATCCAGGAAGACCTCCAGGTCTGTCACTACGGTCCACAGACCGGTTATCACAGAGCGGACGTGTGAATCCTGCCTGGCTGTTGGGAACCAAACTGGTTCATGTGTCCCACTCCAGTCACGGCAGGCATTTCTGACTCGTTAATCTCTGACATTGTGTTGTCTGAACTCTGCATTAGAGATGATTGACTGAGGTAGAACCAGAGGAGACCAGACTTCCAGCCAGATGAAACCTAAACACGCCACACCCGATCTGATCAGGTGTCTGATTCCTCTCTCCAGGTGTTTTATCCGACCCTAAACATCAACGGGAAGCTGTTCGTCTCCATGGATCAGAACGGGGTTTCCCCTCCGCCACTGCAGGGGCAGCTGCCTGCGTGCACCATGGAGAAGGTCAAGGAGGAGAGTGTGAGTATGGCGTCCTCGGAGTGGAAACTCTGGTGCCGCCTGCAGCCGTCCAGAACTCAGATATGTGAATTATGAATCAACGCTTCGCATAGCTGCACTCTGATATCATGAACACTCACACACACACCACACACATAGTTATATCAACCAGCTCAGATGACAGTGACCCCCCCAGGGGTCTCTGCTGTGGGACAGAACCCAAAGATGCCAGCAGAGACGCGCTCCTGAAGGTTCCCTCTTGTATAACGACACTAGTTTCATCCAACCAGTCGTCTTCTAAACTAACGGCTCGTTACACATTTGATGTACGACCGAAATAATTAAACAGATCAGGATATTCCTGGTCTATGCATATGGTGCTTGTCGTGGCGTCCACCAGACGACCCACTGGTGGAGGAAGGGCTTGGTTGTCTCTGATGACACCTGAAGCAGTCGGGATGTTACTGACTGCAGCTTCTGTGGCTGTAGAAACCTAAACTCTGAGGTTTAAGGAATTCAGAGAAACCACGGAGCTGGAGATGTGGTCGGCCTGCAGGACGAATCCAAGTCCTTCCCTAGGGCAGGATTCGCCCAGGTGGTCCAATGGGGGGAGCTACTATCAAAAGGTCCAGAAGTTTCTGGGACAACTTCCCCAACTTGGAAGGTGCATGGAGAGCGACAAAGATCTGATGAAGCGAAGACTCCAACAACAGCTGAAACACTGAGGAATCAGATTACTTAGTGGCCCTCGTGACACTGATGAAGGGCACTAAGGAAGCCGTTTCCTCAGCATTTCTGGTGTTGCTGACATGAGGTGGACCGTTCCTGTTCTTAAGGCTCAGTGTCTTTGCTCCAGCACACCTCAGTGAATTTATCTCAGCCTGTCACCAAGTTCTTCACCATGACCGAAACGCACAGCAGAAGGGCCCAGTGGGGCTTTATCTTGGCAGTAGATCAGCAGATCAGATCTTTGCCATCACAAAGCTGCAAAGGGGTCGTGGGAGTTATTATTTCTAAGAAAATGAATGTCTTACGGATCTTGAGAAAGTTTAAGACCTTCTCCCCTGATGTATTCTGTAGCGCAGCTACTTGTGTAGGCTCTCTGGCCCTCTAAAGTAAGAGCTGAGCTGAGTTTTTTGCCAGAGCACACTGGACTCCTCCAGACCTGCTGTTAGTCGTTGATTCTTAATCTTAAGGTCTTCTCACTGAAACAAACCTCCTCTCTGAGGTTTTTCTGGGCACGTCCTTCTGAAGTAAAGACTCCAGGGAAGATCCCAAACTCTGTGGTCAGACTCTTTGTCTCTTCTGGTCTTGGAAGGCCTTAAGATCACTTAGAACGAGGTGGGGGTTGTTGTTGGGTAAAAGGGATGCCTATAGTCTCTGTTCTGAAGCTTTTACCTCTACAACACCATCACGAATAAGTCCAAAGGTGCCTAATTTTTTTCCTGCCGAATAAATATGTGTTGCACAATAGCTCTATTGGGGGATCCCTTAAGGTTTTAAAGTGGTTGACGTCGGGTTGATATTTAATAGATGGATTGGTTTCAAAAGCCTGAAATGGACCATTCTGACCTGTAAACCAGTGGTTCCCATCCTTTTTTAAATGAGGACCCCCCCCAAACTCCAACTCCTACCTTCATACACGCATTAAAGGTTAAACAGCAGTTGTAGGTTATTCTTCTTATTCTTCTTTTACACTGTAGGCTGTGTAGATCATTTTCGTTTTTTTCTTTTGGATTTCATAAATGTAATATTTACAAATCTAATTTAATTAACCTCACACCCTCAGCACAGACAAAATTGTGCGGAACCCCCTGGGATCTCTAGCGACCCCAGGTTGGGAACTACTACTCTAAACTACAACAAGAAAGACAAAAAAAGCTTTTAGAGGAACTTTCTTTGTTGGAAGCAAAGGGGGCCCAGCAGAGAACCCTGGGGAACACCACATCTAAGAGATCTGGACGTTGTCTTTGCAGCAATATTTGGAAACATGCCGTGGAATTAGGTTCAAACCAGCAGCCGCCTCCACTACTATTAACAGTCAATCATCATAGATTAGAGTTAGCAGCCTCAGCACAGATGGTGTTTGAACTTTGACCTCGACGGACGTTACTAGAGAACCACCGACAGTGTCTCCTGTTCTCAGTCAAGGAGGAGCCGTTTGCCTGCAGACTCGAGGCTTCGTGTCACATCCAGCAGAGGTGAAAATCACAAATCTCACGTTTACTACGTGACTCACCGACAAAAGTCACGCTGGGATGGAGAGAAACCCTCTTTCTGCTCATGCTAACGTGATTTGTTCATGTCTGCTGACCTTTTTTTTTAAGGCGAGTTATATAATAAAACCCACATGGTTTCTTATTTATGGAGCCGTAGATTCCTGAGTGGATGAAGCTCTAAGCTTATCAACTAGATTACAATCTAGATTGATATGATCCAAAATCACCTGAGCACATTTCTAGGTAGTGTGATTTATAAAGCGGATATTGCGTGGAGCTGTGCGTAATTGTTGCTTTATAGATCTGAAACTTTTTTTTGCTGAGCTTAAGTACAGTTTTAGTAAGGATTCTACCCAAAGTTTTATAACTGAGATCCCTGGATGTTTGACTCTCTGACTAAAGGATGATATCATGTTGGACCCAAATGCAGATATTCTTGGAGTAAAAAAAAGTAGTTTAATTTAAGGAATAAACTGAGGTGACTAAAAACAAACTATGTTACGTGAAAGATGGAGAAACCAGCGAGGTATGACTGAACAGGAGCTGCTTAAATACTGAGGGTGATTTTTGAATGACGAAGGAACCAAAGTGAGGCAAAGTCGAGGAGACGGAGGTGGAAGCAGCTGGGATGGTCTAAACAAAGAATAATCCTGGAGATTAAGATGCAAGCAAACGCTAAATAACACTTAAGGGTGAGGCAGAAAAGGAGAAAACGTAGAAGGAAAAAATAAAGATGGAAATAATAAGCAGAACTCAAATATCAGAATAATACTAATGTGAAAAACAAAGTGAAACAGAACTATTAAAGGTAAATGATTAACAAAAGATCAGAAAGCTAAACAAAAAGTACAAACATCTAATGGATGCGAACACATGAGGAACACATGAGGAACACATGAGGAGCCCAGGAGGAACACATGAGGAACCCAGGAGGAACACATGAGGAACACATGAGGAACACATGAGGAACCCAGGAGGAACCCAGGAGGAACACATGAGGAACCCAGGAGGAACACATGAGGAACCCAGGAGGAACACATGAGGAACACATGAGGAACACATGAGGAACCCAGGAGGAACACATGAGGAACCCAGGAGGAACCCAGGAGGAACACAGGAGGAACCCAGGAGGAACCCAGGAGGAACACATGAGGAACCCAGGAGGAACCCAGGAGGAACACATGAGGAACCCAGGAGGAACCCAGGAGGAACACATGAGGAACCCAGGAGGAACCCAGGAGGAACACATGAGGAACACAGGAGGAACACAGGAGGAACCCAGGAGGAACACAGGAGGAACCCAGGAGGAGCCCAGGAGGAGCACATGAGGAACACTTGAGGAACACATGAGGAACCCAGGAGGAACCCAGGAGGAACCCAGGAGGAACCCTGGAGGAACCCAGGAGGAACACATGAGGAACCCAGGAGGAACCCTGGAGGAGCCGAGGAGGAGCCCAGGAGGAACCCAGGAGGAACCCAGGAGGAACCCTGGAGGAGCCCAGGAGGAGCCCAGGAGGAACCCAGGAGGAACCCAGGAGGAACACAGGAGGAACCCAGGAGGAACACAGGAGGAGCCCAGGAGGAACACATGAGGAACCCAGGAGGAACCCAGGAGGAACCCTGGAGGAGCCCAGGAGGAACCCTGGAGGAACCCAGGATGAACCCAGGAGGAACCCTGGAGGAGCCCAGGAGGAGCCCAGGAGGAACCCAGGAGGAACCCAGGAGGAACCCTGGAGGAGCCCAGGAGGAGCCCAGGAGGAACCCAGGAGGAGCCCAGGAGGAGCCCAGGAGGAACCCAGGAGGAACCCAGGAGGAGCCCAGGAGGAACCCAGGAGGAACCCAGGAGGAACCCTGGAGGAGCCCAGGAGGAGCCCAGGAGGAACCCAGGAGGAACCCAGGAGGAACCCAGGAGGAACCCTGGAGGAGCCCAGGAGGAGCCCAGGAGGAACCCAGGAGGAACCCAGGAGGAACCCTGGAGGAGCCCAGGAGGAGCCCAGGAGGAACCCAGGAGGAACCCTGGAGGAGCCCAGGAGGAACCCAGGAGGAACCCAGGAGGAGCCCAGGAGGAACCCAGGAGGAACCCTGGAGGAGCCCAGGAGGAGCCCAGGAGGAACCCAGGAGGAACCCAGGAGGAACCCTGGAGGAGCCCAGGAGGAGCCCAGGAGGAACCCAGGAGGAACCCAGGAGGAACCCTGGAGGAGCCCAGGAGGAGCCCAGGAGGAACCCAGGAGGAACCCAGGAGGAACCCTGGAGGAGCCCAGGAGGAGCCCAGGAGGAACCCAGGAGGAACCCAGGAGGAACCCAGGAGGAACCCTGGAGGAGCCCAGGAGGAGCCCAGGAGGAACCCAGGAGGAACCCAGGAGGAACCCAGGAGGAACCCTGGAGGAGCCCAGGAGGAGCCCAGGAGGAACCCAGGAGGAACCCAGGAGGAACCCTGGAGGAGCCCAGGAGGAGCCCAGGAGGAACCCAGGAGGAACCCAGGAGGAACCCTGGAGGAGCCCAGGAGGAGCCCAGGAGGAGCCCAGGAGGAACCCAGGAGGAACCCAGGAGGAACCCAGGAGGAACCCTGGAGGAGCCTCGGGTCTTCAGGGAGCTCCTGGCCTGTTCCTCCACCAGACAGTAAAGTACAAACAGCAGCTCCAGGCCTGCAGGCGTTCAGGCTCCTCCACCTGCACAGGCGGCCCTGCAGACCTCCACCGTTACATAAGGAGGAGATGAAGAGGTGGCTGGAGGCAGACAGGCTTCTCAGGGAGTCCCTCCGACTCGGATCGTGTCATCTTCTGCTGTTTTACATGTTCGGCATGTTTAAAAGGTGGAAGAATCAGGTTTCTGTCTGAGCTGAGGCTTACTGCATTGAAGTATTCACAGCGCTAAAACCAGTCGTTCCCAAAGTTGGGGTCGGGATCATGAGTATGGAAGTCTCTTATCATGAGGTCCTCTTCATAAATAAACCTGAATACAAAATATGATGATGAAAAAGCAACTGCATTGTAGAGATGCGGTAGAAGATTAAAAAAACAAGGTTGAAAAATAAATCAACGCAAACTATTGGCCAATATATTGACTTTTGATCCTGATAGTGTTGATATTTTCCCACTGTTTACCTGACACAATAAATATGTTTATATGCTCAACCAAGAGTCTGGGTCACAGCCCGCTTGCCTTTTTGTTATGTGGGTCAGACGCTGGAAAGTTTGGGAACGACTGGCTTAGACCGATTTTCCGACTACGAACTTCTGTGTATCTTATCAGGGATTTTATGTGATTGACCGACAATTTCTTTCAAGAATAAAACATTTATCAGGATGGCGTCCATTAGTGGATGGAGAAGATCTGAAAAACACCCGTTTTTTTAGGTCCTGCCACAGTTTTTCAGCTGGATTCAGGTCTGGACTTTGACTAGGCCGTTCCAGCTCAAGAATCTGCTTGGATCTAAACCATCTATGGGTTATCTCTCTGGCTGTATGTTGGAAGGTGAAGCTCCACTCAAGTCTCAGATCTTCTGCATCCTCCAACAGGATTTAGCTCCATCCATCTCCCCATCAACTCTGACCAACTTCCCTGACCCCACAGTATGATACTGCCACCACTGTGTTTCACTTAGGGAATATTGTGTTCATGACATGATTCTGGGTGTTTTGCACGTTGGTCAAGAAGTTCAGCTTGGAGCTTCTTCTACATCTTTGTTGTGTCTTCTACCTGGCTTGTAGCAATCTTTTCTGTCAACAATGAGTTTCTTCTTGCTACTCTTCCATAAAGGCTAACAGCTGACCAGAGTATCCCATCTCTGCAGCTCCTCCAGAGTTAACCTCTTGGCTGCTTCTCTGATTGAAGCTCTCCTGTCCTGGTAGGTCTGCAGGCGGTCCAGATGATGGATTGATCAGAACTCTGGGAGATGTTGTAGAACCTAACCCTGCTTTAAACTGGACCGGAACCTCCTCCCTGACCTGCTGCTGGGTTCCCGGGTCTCTATGATACTGGATGTTCTCCTGTGAGGCCAGAACCAGAACATCTGGACTCTGGGTACTGGTTAGGAGGCTTCTGAAGGCTGCAGGTTGCACACAATTTAGTTTTAATGGTTGTAGATTGAGCAGGATTAAAAAACAAACAAACCAATGCACGCCATAGTTTGAAGTTATTTGCAACTTTTTGGATAACCTTGTCACAATTCCACTCTACTTATTGTCGTTTTGTCAGTTAAAAGCTCCTTAAAACAGTGAGGCTTGTGCCTTAAACATGACTAAATGAGAAAAAGTCAAAGCATCTCGTAAACCTTCGGAAGAATCTGGATGGACTGAGAATCCAGTTTCTACCTGTTTGCATCAAAGTTTAGCAGCCAGAGAGGAGCTGAAGGCTCAGATGAAAATCAGAGCTGCTGGTTCCTCCATGTTGGGTCTGGTTGCCACAGACCAAACACGTCCTGCTCAGTTTAGAAAAGTTCCTTCCTCACAAACAGGAGAGGAGCTCCAGGGGCTGAGTGGGAGTTCTCAGCTGGTCTGAGCTCAGTTTACGGTGTCATGTTGTGACACAAAGCGTTTCTGCCTCCTCTCCTCCATGAACAACACAGACCTGTCGTCCTGCTGCTCAGACCGATGCAGATCTGAGTGGGAGGAGGACGGAGACAGCACATGCTTTATTAGCAGAGAAATGTCACCATAGCGACCCGCGGCACCGAGAGGAGCCGGGGACGGAGGCTGCCGGGAGTTCACCGCTGTGAGAGTGTTTCCCTGGTGCTTTCCTGCAGACAGGACGGAGGCGTCGGCGTGGGCGGCGACCTTCAGGTCTGTGCGTCACGGCTCGTCGGAGGGATTCTAGCTGGAAAGCGTTATGCAATCGCACCTGAGCAGGTGAGGTTCATGCAGGTTGATGTGGGACTGAGGGGTCAGAGGCGCACCTCCACAGAGTAACGGGCGTTATTTAAATGTTCTGGAGAGCTTTTGATCCGTCCGTACACCTGGGAGTCCTCCTCAGCTCACCTTTAGGAATAAAAACTCCACTTTTATTCAAGTAGTTGAGGTGATCGTCGAGTCAAACGCATTAAAATACAACAACAGCCCAGACTCTGGATGATTCATCCAAACTTGAGCAGAGCTGCTGAGATCCAGATGTTTCATTATCTCCTCAGGGTCAGAACCTGTGGGCTTGGTTCTGTTCACACTAACACGGTGAACCAAACATTAACTGATATGTTTGACGGCCAGAAATCAGCATGGAGTTACACCCTTGTATTTATATTACCAGGGGAGACCGGGGTCGGTTGTCTAATTCTTACTCTAGTGTATATCGCTCATCATCCAAACATATTTCAAAAGACATTTGTAGATTAAATGAAAGCCTAGGATCTTGGCTTGAATTAAACTCACCTTTCAATGTTTTACAACTTATTCTGACAAAATGTTATTAACTATCAAAGACCCACTGTGACAACCTGCCCCATGTCGGGGTTGGTTGTCCCCATTCATTTCAATTGTGTTTTTGCTTAAATATCAGAATTTATGAAACTGTGTAACTTTTTTTAAAATTAGTAAAATGACAAAAAAAAGAGGTTTTGGCTCAGGAATAAATAATAATCAATGTTCCTTGTGTAATGTATTTTTTCTGGTGAGTGGTGAAGGAATGCTGAAAACAAATATTTAAGCTGATATAAACACAAAAACAGTTCATCTAACTTTGTTCTCAATGCTCTGAATGCAGCAAATGTATTGAATCTTTAAAATATTTCCACAGTTAATTTTATAACTATTATTTCAACTATTTAGTCTTATTTCATAGTACAAACATCCAAGAGTGAGATGTGACAACCAGCCCCATGTGACCTCTAGATACAATCTTTTAGCCAGCTAACACATGGCTTTAGCTAGCTTAATAAATGTTAGCCCAAATCAAAGCTCCCATCTTTGACTTTTTGATTATTTATTTATTTATTTATTTTTAAAGCTAATAACTTACACATTTTAATACAAAAATAACACCAATATAAACAATCACTCTGACCCATTAAACGAGAATGTTTATCTTCACCTCGGTGTGTTCAAACCACAGCGCCCTCTAGTGTTGCTGTGATAAGCGATGTGACAACCAGCTCCGTCTCTTCTGTAAATGAAATACCACCAAGTTTATACCGGTGAGGAAAAATCAAAGATCTTAGAATATGTTGAGATGCTGTCATCTTACTGCTGTGTTTGGGGTCCTTGTCTGTGTGATAAACGGCTCCGCCATTAATCCCCACATCATGATGCCTGCACCACCATGCTGCAGTGTTCTGTAGCTTAAATCCAGTGCTTCGGGTCTTCTCACCAACGTTCTGTCACCTCCAGATTGAAAATATCAATCTTGTTTTCATCGCTCTATAAAATGTTGCTCCTCGTCTCTTTGGGTCAGTCAGTGGGGCTTCCTGGTGCTAAATATCTCCTGGCTGATCACCTTGGGATGTTGGTTGGAACGACGGTTTCATGGATGATTCATTGACGAAATCGTTTTTAAGGGGGCCGATGATCATAGTTAAAGTAACTGGTGCGATGCATGGAATACGACACCCTTTCTCTCGTCTGACGTCCTCCCCGAGCTGCTGCCTAGTGGATGGTCCACAAGTTGATGGCTGTGAAGCCCTGCACCGTGCTGCGCATGGCATTGTGACTGTTTACAAGATATCAAAGCCCAAGTGTAGCTTTACAGACGAACATAGCTGGCATATGTGTTTCTGCGTGGGCCCATTGGTCCACATGGACACAAAAACTATAATAATGCTGTGCAAAGTGAGAGTTCATCTATAAACTGACTGAGGAGGATGAAAATGAAAACTAAAGACTGGAGTATACACTTTTTATTGTCTTTTTGAGACTGCTGATTTTTACTTTTATTGTTACATCGAACGGAAAATAGTAGTTGTTTTCTCCGAATATTATTTCAGATTCGTGTTTAATTTGTGTCCGGTTTGACTTAAGAAGTGAACTATTATTGTTACTGGTAAACTTTCTAATTCGGAAGTGTAATTATTTCTATTTGTAATAAAAATGTTAAAGTCATTTTTGTACTTGTGGAAGCCTATCTGAAGTTTGTTATTTAACTGTTCATTCTAACCACATGGGGAAGGCACACTTTGGATACGTTAAAATTGTAAGTGTTTCAGGACTGGGCTGAGTCTCCTCTTTTTTGGAAATCAAAATATGGTCGCCATATATAATAGCTGAACTCCACACAGCAGCGAGGATCTGATGGCTGCTGGGTCCGCTGGTCTTCCTTACTCGACTAGACCTACTAGCAACTTTTTGGCTAAATGGAAATATATTGATTGATCTGGCAGGGGATGGAGGACTGCTGATATTTTGATCATATTTATATTTTATTGTTTGTACATTAGTGCCTGAATCGTTTTTTTAAAGAAGCTTGTTTCTGATTGGAGGATCAGTTTTTTAAATAATTTATTGTATTTAAATTTTATACAGTAACGGTACGTGAAAAAATATAAAAGCCTAAACTGAACTGAAGTGTTTTAGTTAGATTTGAGTTACGTTTTATTTAAAAGACAGGACTCTGTATAATTCTCATTCAGAAGAGCAGGTGAGCTTTAATCTGATATATGTAATTGATTGTCCTGTTTCTGAGCTGCAGTAGGACTGAATAGTAAATAAGTAATAGCAATAACAGAGCGGATGGTATGCAGCAGTAGAAGGGAAGGAGGAGGTTAAACGTGGCGTCATGCAGGACCTGTCTGTGTGCAGGAAGCAGGCCTCCTACCCAGAATCCTTCAGCTGCCTTATTAATGCACCTGAGCAGCTGATCAGAGCTGTTTCAAATGCTCCAGATAATAAAAAAAAAACACACAGATCAGCCTGACAGCAGCAGCAGGTTTCCAGGTGAGAGTCAAGTGGCTCATCTGAAAACCTCTCAGCAGTCCTTTTACCGGCAGCGACTGAGCTCCACAATGATTTCTCTCATCCATTGAACTCCTGCCATTACCTGCTCATCTGTTGCCGTGGCGATGGGAGCTCCAACAAAGACGGGGGGCGGCTCGCTGCTTGACCCGACATAAACTGGAGCGTGTGTCGCTCTGCAGCTGAACGAGCAGGAAGGAGCGTCAGACAGAGAGATCACGTCCTGATGCTTCTGAAAATCAGCCTTCTGTTCCCGCGGCACGGAGAGGGTTTAAGTCTCTTCCTGGCGTTAGCCGTCCACTAATGTCTCCTTCTCTGTGTCCCAGGTCCCGACGTCCACCACGGAGCTCAGCACCATGCTGCTACCTCGACCTTCGTCCACCCAGGGATCAGAGCGGAGGGGGAGGGCCATGAGTGCTGCCAGCTACCTGACCGACGTCATGGAGGGTGAGGAGCAACGCCTTCAGTTCAATTCAATTCAGTTCATTTATACCGCGCCGATTCACAACAGATGTCATCTCGAGCCGCTTTACAAGAAAAGTCATTTCAATGCAACCAGTTTAAAAGATTTCTATCTAAGGAATCCCAGCAGATTGCATGGAGTCGTTGACTTGAGGTTACGTCCCGTTGATGTAGACTTCCAACCACAGCAATCCCTCATACTGAGCAAGTATGAAGCGACAGTGGAGAGGAAAAACTCCCCTTTAACAGGAAGAAACCTCCAGCAGAAACGCCTCCTTCATCTGCAGAGCTTCATTTGACTTTATATCAGCTGTCAGGCTGGGTTTGTCTCCCTGTAGAGCCAGGAGGAAGCAGAAAAAGCTTCAATAGAAGCAGTTTACTACTGCGGAGCATTTAGGGTGAGTTAGGTCATTGCCAGAGTGGCAAGACATCAGCAATGTCCTTGGAGAAGCAGAGAGAGGGGTCACAGGTCATCTCAGACAGCTGCCAACCTTCCCAGGAGTGGACTGGACGTCCCATCAGGTTCAGCCCAATGTCAGAGCGTGAAGTTCAGAGAAACGACCGGAAAGCCAAGAGCTCCACCTCAGACTCTACAGGCCTCAGTTAGCAGGTTAAAGGTTAAAGGTCATTACAGGACATTTAAAAAAACATTATGCCGATGTAGGTACCAGATCTGCTCGGGGGCCTGCGCCTAATTATGACGTCGTATGACATGATTGGCTGAACGCTAACATTACACTACATGTTTAGGTGGACGTTAGCATGTTGAGGTACTGTGCATTTTTTAAAGAACTTTATTGAACAAATAGAAAGTATACAACACACGAACAAATAAAGTATACGGAAGAATTCAACAGATACAAACAGCCAGGGGTGTTAAATAAATACTGTACATGCAAAAATGTATGTAAATTAATTGTTTTGAGAGCCTTTTTCTTGATAGTCTGATATTGATTTTATGTGGGCCTGTAGTTAAACATTTGTCATCTTTTTGGGTTTCTAAAAAAACAACAAATAAAACATTGTTACATCGTAAGGGAAAAACTCAAAATACGGTTAATAACAACCTGTTAAACTCTTTCCAAAGCCCATGATGAAAGAGCAGCACCAGAAAAGATGCGTCACGTTTTCTCCATGATCCCCACAGGAGCTGTTATTAACATTTATGTCTCTTTTACATTTCACTATATAGTGCTTGCCAGGGTTAAAAATGGGGCGCAATGTAGTTTGTCAGAGTGGTGTTGCCGTAATGTGACGTTATCGGCAAGCGCAGGACCCCCGAGCAGATCTGGTACCTACACCGTGTCCAAGTGAACCACCAGCCTTCTGGGAGAATGTCCTCCAGACAGAGGAGACCAAAGTGGAAATATTGGACGATGATGGAGGAAACCAAACACAGCAGATCAGCACAAACACCTCACACCAACTATCAAGCATGGCAGTGGAGGTATGATGATGTGGCCTTGTTTTGCTGGCTCAGGACCTGAGAAGCTCGCAGTCACTGGTTGGACCATGATCTCTTCTGTAGACTGGAGTCCAATGTGAGTCCATCTGTCCATCAGATGAAGCCTGGTCCAAACTGGAACCATGATCCCAAACACGGCAGAATGATTGAAGGAGGAGAGAATCCAGGCCGGGTATCTGTGGAAATTGATTTGAGAAGAATTTGTAAAGTCTTAAATTCGGTTAGTATTGACGTGTTTTAATAATATGTTTGTCTTGTCAAAAATAGACGCGCGTAAAGTAATAAAATAAAATACATTTTAATTCTTTTATGCTGGCTGTTTGTTAGGTTTTCCTACCACATGACTTTACATTCTACAGCTACAGACGTGCTTTCGCAGATGTGACGTATACCGCTCATTAATAGTGCAGCGAAGCGATGCAGCACTACCAAAAAATTTTTTTATTTGCTGATTCTTGGCAAGAAGATGAGGACAGTGGCTGAAGGTCGAACACAACAGGCAGGCTTGCTGTGCCTTTTGTATAAAGACTAGTGTTGCTTCAACACAATCAAATCCCACATGATTGGAGCAATCCACAAAACCGCCGCCGCCATGAACATCAGCAGCGATCATTTTCCAGTTTTTGTTCTAAAGCTGCTACTGTGACAGCGGGAGCAGCTTTGGCAGCTCCACAGCTCCGTCGTCTGCCGTATCCGACCTCTGAGTGGCGCTAGCGGGCACACCCCCCCCCCCCCCGCAGCAGGCCTGAATGAATAAACAAAAAGTCTAATACTAACAATTAAATAATTCTTTAGTGTGATGCAATGAAGTTTTTATTTTATTTAAGAAGGTCTTAAAAAAGTCTTGATAAAGTATTAAAGTTGATTTGGAGATCCCCGCATATACCCTGCAATGGGGTTGCCATGGCCTAGTCAAAGTCCTGACCTAAATATCAGTGAAATGTTGTAGTGTGACCTTCGGGGAGCTGCGGAGATAGTTTCCAAAGTGACAAAGTGACTCAGAACAGGCGCCGTAATTAGCAAAACAAGAACCAGCTGTGCAGAAAACAGACGAGGAAACAATCTAGGACGAAATAAAGTGAACACAAACAATAAGGAGTCCAGAATAAACCTGAAATGTTCCTATTAATGCAACATTATGGAAAACTGCAAGAAGGACCAAAAAACATGTCAGAAGCTATAAGCTACAGCCCAGCAACCCTTGGATGCTAACAGATTGTGCTAAAACTGGGTTGTGTGAGAGAGTCTGGGTTTGAGTTGTGGCTCCAGCCGTCCTCAGGGGAGCGAGGGCTTTGTTTGTCAGAAAGGAAGGAGAGAGACACACAGAAAGTGAATGAAAGAAAGAAAGGAGAAGGAGAGTGTTGCAGCGTGGTCACCCTCATTTAACATGCAATCAGCTTCCTGTGTGTGTGTGTGTGTGTGTGTGTTGGGTGTGCTGAGTCACCGTCTCCCCCTCGGCGCTCGCTGCTCTTAGAGAACAGATCATTATACAGGAAAACACAAAAACCCACTGCTGTCCTCTCCGATTCATCTCTGCTCCCCTCCCTGCTTCCTTACGTCGGGATGAAATTTCTCCCAAGCTGCCACAAAAAAAAAAAAAAAACACGAGTCTGGAGTCAATGGAAAGTTTTGACCCAGAAATAGCAAACTCTTCTACTAGGAAGTGTAGAAAAATCAAGCTTCCTGATTCCTGTGAATGTTTGAACTGGTTAGAGTGCAGCAAGGGAGCCTCTGCTGGTCATAATGTAATGCCTGATAGCTGTGAATGTTCTTCTGTTAGCTTCATCATCCTCCTTCTCTCGTGTCATTTGGCTCGTTTGTTTTGTTGCTCGAGCAGAACTCGAGGAGTCCCATAAGAAGTGCCACCCCTGCTGGTACGTCTTCGCCCATCGCTACCTGGTGTGGGAGTGCTCCCCCTCCTGGCTGAGGCTGAAACAGCTGGTGAAGATCATGGTGATGGACCCCTTTCTGGACCTGGCCATCACCGTCTGCATCGTCCTCAACACGCTGTTCATGGCCATGGAGCATTATCCCATGACGGACGAGTTCAACGGGATGCTGAGCATCGGAAACCTGGTAGGATGGATGGATGGATGGATGATGGATGGATGGATGGATGGATGATGGATGGATGGATGGTAGGATGGATGGATGGATGATGGATGGATGGATGGATGGATGATGGATGGATGGATGGTAGGATGGATGGATGGATGATGGATGGATGGATGGATGGATGATGGATGGATGGATGGATGGATGGATGGATGATGGATGGATGGATGGATGGATGGATGGATGGATGATGGATGGATGGATGGATGGATGGATGGATGATGGATGGATGGATGGATGTTTGGATGGATGGATGGATGATGGATGGATGGATGGATGGATGGATGGATGGATGGATGATGGATGGATGGATGTTTGGATGGATGGATGATGGATGGATGGATGGATGGATGGATGGATGGATGATGGATGGATGGATGGATGGATGGATGGATGGATGGATGATGGATGGATGGATGGATGGATGTTTGGATGGGTGGATGATGATGGATGGATGGATGATGGATGGATGGATGATGGATGGATGGATGGATGGATGATGGATGGATGGATGGATGGATGTTTGGATGGGTGGATGATGATGGATGGATGGATGATGGATGGATGGATGATGGATGGATGGATGGATGGATGATGGATGGATGGATGGATGGATGTTTGGATGGATGGATAATGGATGATGGATGGATGGATGGATGGATGGATGATGGATGGATGGATGGATGGATGGATGGATGATGGATGGATGGATGGATGTTTGGATGGATGTTTGGATGGATGGATGTTTGGATGGATGGATGGATGGATGGATGGATGGATGGATGTTTGGTTGGATGTTTGGATGGATGGTTGGATGTTTGGTTGGATGTTTGGATGGATGGATGGATGGATGGATGTTTGGATGGATGTTTGGATGGATGGATGGATGGATGTTTGGATGGATGGATGGATGTTTGGTTGGCTGTTTGGTTGGATGTTTGGATGGATGGATGGATGGATGTTTGGTTGGATGTTTGGATGGATGTTTGGATGGATGGATGTTTGGTTGAATGTTTGGATGGATGGATGGATGTTTGGATGGATGGATGTATGTTTGGATGGATGGATGGATGGATGGATGTTTGGTTGGATGTTTGGATGGATGGTTGGATGTTTGGTTGGATGTTTGGTTGGATGTTTGGATGGATGGATGGATGTTTGGATGGATGGATGGATGTTTGGTTGGATGTTTGGTTGGATGGATGGATGGATGGATGGATGGATGGATGGATGGATGGATGGATGTTTGGTTGGTTGGATGTTTGGATGGATGGATGGATGGATGGATGGATGGATGTTTGGATGGATGGATGATGGATGGATGGATGTTTGGATGGATGGATTGATGGATGGATGGATGATGGATGTTTGGATGGATGGATTGATGGATGGATGTTTGGTTGGATGGATGCATGGATGGATGGATGGATGGATGTTTGGATGGATGGATGATGATGGATGTTTGGATGGATGGATTGATGGATGGATGGATGTTTGGATGGATGGATGGATGGATGGATGTTTGGTTGGATGTTTGGATGGATGTTTGGTTGGATGTTTGGATGGATGGATGATGGATGGATGTTTGGATGGATGGATGGATGTGTGGATGGATGGATGGATGATGGATGTTTGTTTGTTTGGATGATGGATGTTTGGATGGATGGATGGATGGATGGATGGATGTTTGGATGGATGTTTGGATGGATGGATGGATGAATGGATGTTTGGATGGATGGATGTTTGGATGGATGTTTGGTTGGATGTTTGGATGGTTCTGGTCCATGGTGTTGAATGGGTCAGTCTGGTTCTGGTTCTGGTCCATGGAACTGAGTGGGTCAGTCTGGTTCTGGTTCTGGTCCATGGAACTGAATTGGTCTCTCTGGTTCTGGTTCTGGTTCTGGTCCATGGGGCCTAGTGGGTCACTCGGGTTCTGGTTCTGGTCCATGGAGCTGACTGGGTCACTCTGGTTTTGGTTCTGGTCCATGGAGCTGACTGGGTCACTCTGGTTCTGGTTCTGGTCCATGGAGCCTAGTGGGTCACTCTGGTTCTGGTTCTGGTCCATGGAGCTGACTGGGTCACTCTGGTTCTTGTTCTGGTCCATGGAGCTGAATGGGTCAGTATAGTTCTGGTTCTGGTCCATGGAGCTGAATGGGTCAGTCTGGTTCTGGTTCTGGTCCATGGAGCTGAGTGGGTCACTCTGGTTTTGGTTCTGGTCCATGGAGCTGAATGGGTCACTCTGGTTCTGGTTCCGGTTCTGGTTCTGGTCCATGGAGCTGAATGGGTCAGTCTGGTTCTGGTTCCGGTTCTGGTTCTGGTCCATGGAGCTGAGTGGGTCAGTCTGGTTCTGGTTCCGGTTCTGGTTCTGGTCCATGGAGCTGAATGGGTCAGTCTGGTTCTGGTTCATGTCGATGGAGCTGAGTGGGTCACTCTGGTTCTGGTTCCGGTTCTGGTTCTGGTTCTGGTCCATGGAGCTGAATTGGTCAGTCTGGTTCTGGTTCTGATTCTGGTCCATGGAGCCTATCGGGTCACTCTGGTTCTGGTCCATGGAGCTGAGTGGGTCACTCTGGTTCTGGTTCTGGTTCTGGTCCATGGAGCTGAGTGGGTTACTCTGGTTCTGGTTCCGGTTCTGGTTCTGGTTCTGGTCCATGGAGCTGAGTGGGTCTCTCTGGTTCTGGTTCTGGTTCTGGTCCATGGAGCTGAGTGGGTCACTCTGGTTCTGGTTCTGGTTCTGGTCCATGGAGCTGAGTGGGTCACTCTGGTTCTGGTTCTGGTTCTGGTCCATGGAGCTGAGTGGGTTACTCTGGTTCTGGTTCCGGTTCTGGTTCTGGTTCTGGTCCATGGAGCTGAGTGGGTCTCTCTGGTTCTGGTTCCGATTCTGGTCCATGGAGCTGAGTGGGTCACTCTGGTTCTGGTTCTGGTCCATGGAGCTGAGTGGGTCACTCTGGTTCTGGTTCTGGTTCTGGTACATGGAGATGAGTTTGTCACTCTGGTTCTGGTTCTGGTCCATGGAGCTGAGTGGGTCACTCTGGTTCTGGTTCTGGTTCTGGTACATGGAGCTGAGTGGGTCACTCTGGTTCTGGTGCTGGTTCTGGTCCATGGAGCTGAGTGGGTCACTCTGGTTCTGGTTCTGGTCCATGGAGCCGAGTGGGTCACTCGGGTTCTGGTTCTGGTTCTGGTCCATGGAGCTGAGTTGGTCAGTCTGGTTCTGGTTCCGGTTTTGGTTCTGGTCCATGGAGCTGAGTGGGTCACTCTGGTTCTGGTTCTGGTCCATGGAGTTGAGTGGGTGATTCTGGTTCTGGTTCCGGTCCATGGAGCTGAGTGGGTCAGTCTGGTTCTGGTTCTGGTTCTGGTCCATGGAGCTGAGTGGGTCACTCTGGTTCTGGTTCTGGTTCTGGTACATGGAGGTGAGTGGGTCACTCTGGTTCTGGTTCTGGTTCTGGTTCTGGTACATGGAGCTGAGTGGGTCACTCTGGTTCTGGTCCATGGAGCTGAGTTGGTCAGTCTGGTTCTGGTTCCGGTTCTGGTTCTGGTCCATGGAGCTGAGTGGGTCAGTCTGGTTCTGGTTCTGGTCCATGGACCTGAGTGGGTCACTCTGGTTCTGGTTCTGGTTCTGGTCCATGGAGCTGAGTGGGTCACTCTGGTTCTGGTTCTGGTTCTGGTCCATGGAGCTGAGTTGGTCAGTCTGGTTCTGGTTCTGGTTCTGGTCCATGGAGCTGAGTTGGTCAGTCTGGTTCTGGTTCTGGTTCCGGTTTTGGTTCTGGTCCATGGAGCTGAGTGGGTCAGTCTGGTTCTGGTTCTGGTCCATGGACCTGAGTGGGTCACTCTGGTTCTGGTTCTGGTTCTGGTCCATGGAGCTGAGTGGGTCACTCTGGTTCTGGTTCTGGTTCTGGTTCTGATCCATGGAGCTGAGTGGGTCAGTCTAGTTCTGGTTCTGGTCCATGGAGCTGAGTGGGTCAGTCTGGTTCTGGTTCTGGTCCATGGAGCTGAGTGGGTCACTCTGGTTCTGGTTCTGGTTCTGGTCCATGGAGTTGAGTGGGTGATTCTGGTTCCGGTTCTGGTTCTGGTCCATGGAGCTGAGTGGGTCAGTCTGGTTCTGGTTCTGGTCCATGGAGCTGAGTGGGTCACTCTGGTTCTGGTTCTGGTTCTGGTTCTGGTTCTGGTCCATGGAGCTGAGTGGGTCACTCTGGTTCTGGTTCTGGTTCTGGTCCATGGAGCTGAGTGGGTCAGTCTGGTTCTGGTTCTGGTCCATGGAGCTGAGTGGGTCACTCTGGTTCTGGTTCTGGTTCTGGTCCATGAAGCTGAGTGGGTTACTCTGGTTCTGGTTCTGGTTCCGGTTCTGGTTCTGGTTCTGGTTCTGGTCCATGGAGCTGAGTGGGTCTCTCTGGTTCTGGTTCTGATTCTGGTCCATGGAGCTGAGTGGATCACTCTGGTTCTGGTTCTGGTTCTGGTCCATGGAGCTGAGTGGGTCACTCTGGTTCTGGTTCTGGTTCTGGTACATGGAGATGAGTTTGTCACTCTGGTTCTGGTTCTGGTCCATGGAGCCGAGTGGGTCACTCTGGTTCTGGTTCTGGTTCTGGTACATGGAGCTGAGTGGGTCACTCTGGTTCTGGTACTGGTTCTGGTCCATGGAGCTGAGTGGGTCACTCTGGTTCTGGTCCATGGAGCCGAGTGGGTCACTCTGGTTCTGGTTCTGGTTCTGGTCCATGGAGCTGAGTTGGTCAGTCTGGTTCTGGTTCCGGTTTTGGTTCTGGTCCATGGAGCTGAGTGGGTCACTCTGGTTCTGGTTCTGGTTCTGGTTCTGGTTCTGGTTCTGGTTCTGGTACATGGAGCTGAGTGGGTCACTCTGGTTCTGGTTCTGGTTCTGGTCCATGGAGCTGAGTGGGTCACTCTGGTTCTGGTTCTGGTTCTGGTCCATGGAGCTGAGTGGGTCACTCTGGTTCTGGTTCTGGTCCATGGAGTTGAGTGGGTGATTCTGGTTCTGGTTCCGGTCCATGGAGCTGAGTGGGTCAGTCTGGTTCTGGTTCTGGTTCTGGTCCATGGAGCTGAGTGGGTCACTCTGGTTCTGGTTCTGGTTCTGGTTCTGGTACATGGAGCTGAGTGGGTCACTCTGGTTCTGGTTCTGGTCCATGGAGGTGAGTGGGTCACTCTGGTTCTGGTTCTGGTTCTGGTCCATGGAGCTGAGTTGGTCAGTCTGGTTCTGGTTCCGGTTTTGGTCCATGGAGCTGAGTGGGTCAGTCTGGTTCCGGTTCTGGTTCTGGTCCATGGAGCTGAGTGGGTCAGTCTGGTTCTGGTTCTGGTCCATGGACCTGAGTGGGTCACTCTGGTTCTGGTTCTGGTTCTGGTTCTGGTTCTGGTCCATGGAGCTGAGTGGGTCACTCTGGTTCTGGTTCTGGTTCTGGTTCTGGTTCTGGTCCATGGAGCTGAGTGGGTCACTCTGGTTCTGGTTCTGGTTCTGGTACATGGAGCTGAGTGGGTCACTCTGGTTCATGTTCTGGTCCATGGAGCCGAGTGGGTCACTCTGGTTCTGGTTCTGGTTCTGGTCCATGGAGCTGAGTTGGTCAGTCTGGTTCTGGTTCTGGTTCCGGTTTTGGTTCTTGTCCATGGAGCTGAGTGGGTCAGTCTGGTTCTGGTTCTGGTCCATGGAGCTGAGTGGGTCAGTTTGGTTGTGGTTCTGGTCCATGGAGCTGAGTGGGTCACTCTGGTTCTGGTTCTGGTTCTGGTACATGGAGCTGAGTGGGTCACTCTGGTTCTGGTTCTGGTCCATGGAGCTGAGTGGGTCACTCTGGTTCTGGTTCTGGTTCTGGTTCTGGTACATGGAGCTGAGTGGGTCACTTCGGTTCTGGTTCTGGTTCTGGTACATGGAGCTGAGTGGGTCACTCTGGTTCTGGTTCTGGTCCATGGAGGTGAGTGGGTCACTCTGGTTCTGGTTCTGGTTCTGGTCCATGGAGCTGAGTTGGTCAGTCTGGTTCTGGTTCCGGTTTTGGTCCATGGAGCTGAGTGGGTCAGTCTGGTTCCGGTTCTGGTTCTGGTCCATGGAGCTGAGTTGGTCAGTCTGGTTCCGGTTCTGGTTCTGGTCCATGGAGCTGAGTGGGTCAGTCTGGTTCTGGTTCTGGTCCATGGAGCTGAGTGGGTCACTCTGGTTCTGGTTCTGGTTCTGGTCCATGGAGCTGAGTGGGTCACTCTGGTTCTGGTTCTGGTTCTGGTCCATGGAGCCGAGTGGGTCACTCTGGTTCTGGTTCTGGTTCTGGTCCATGGAGCTGAGTTGGTCAGTCTGGTTCTGGTTCTGGTTCCGGTTTTGGTTATTGTCCATGGAGCTGAGTGGGTCAGTCTGGTTCTGGTTCTGGTCCATGGAGCTGAGTGGGTCAGTTTGGTTCTGGTTCTGGTCCATGGAGCTGAGTGGGTCACTCTGGTTCTGGTTCTGGTTCTGGTACATGGAGCTGAGTGGGTCACTCTGGTTCTGGTTCTGGTCCATGGAGCTGAGTGGGTCACTCTGGTTCTGGTTCTGGTTCTGGTTCTGGTACATGGAGCTGAGTGGGTCACTTCGGTTCTGGTTCTGGTTCTGGTACATGGAGCTGAGTGGGTCACTCTGGTTCTGGTTCTGGTCCATGGAGGTGAGTGGGTCACTCTGGTTCTGGTTCTGGTCCATGGAGCTGAGTGGGTCAGTCTGGTTCCGGTTCTGGTTCTGGTCCATGGAGCTGAGTTGGTCAGTCTGGTTCCGGTTCTGGTTCTGGTCCATGGAGCTGAGTGGGTCAGTCTGGTTCTGGTTCTGGTCCATGGAGCTGAGTGGGTCACTCTGGTTCTGGTTCTGGTTCTGGTACATGGAGCTGAGTGGGTCACTCTGGTTCTGGTTCTGGTCCATGGAGGTGAGTGGGTCACTGGTTCTGGTTCTGGTTCTGGTCCATGGAGCTGAGTTGGTCAGTCTGGTTCTGGTTCTGGTCCATGGAGGTGAGTGGGTCACTCTGGTTCTGGTTCTGGTTCTGGTCCATGGAGCTGAGTTGGTCAGTCTGGTTCTGGTTCCGGTTTTGGTCCATGGAGCTGAGTGGGTCAGTCTGGTTCTGGATCTGGTTCTGGTCCATGGAGCTGAGTGGGTCAGTCTGGTTCTGGTTCTGGTTCTGGTTCTGGTCCATGGAGCTGAGTGGGTTACTCTGGTTCTGGTTCTGGTTCTGGTCCATGGAGCTGAGTGGGTCACTCTGGTTCTGGTTCTGGTTCTGGTTCTAGTTCTGGTTCTGGTTCTGGTTCATGGAGCTGAGTGGGTCACTCTGGTTCTGGTTCTGGTTCTGGTTCTAGTTCTGGTTCTGGTTCTGGTTCTGGTTCTGGTCCATGGAGCTGAGTGGGTCACTCTGGTTCTGGTTCTAGTTCTAGTTCTGGTTCTGGTTCTGGTTCTGGTTCATTGAGCTGAGTGGGTCACTCTGGTTCTGGTTCTGGTCCATGGAGGTGAGTGGGTCACTCTGGTTCTGGTTCTGGTTCTGGTCCATGGAGCTGAGTTGGTCAGTCTGGTTCTGGTTCCGGTTTTGGTCCATGGAGCTGAGTGGGTCAGTCTGGTTCCGGTTCTGGTTCTGGTCCATGGAGCTGAGTTGGTCAGTCTGGTTCCGGTTCTGGTTCTGGTCCATGGAGCTGAGTGGGTCAGTCTGGTTCTGGTTCTGGTCCATGGAGCTGAGTGGGTCACTCTGGTTCTGGTTCTGGTTCTGGTCCATGGAGCTGAGTGGGTCACTATGGTTCTGGTTCTGGTTCTGGTCCATGGAGCCGAGTGGGTCACTCTGGTTCTGGTTCTGGTTCTGGTCCATGGAGCTGAGTTGGTCAGTCTGGTTCTGGTTCTGGTTCCGGTTTTGGTTCTTGTCCATGGAGCTGAGTGGGTCAGTCTGGTTCTGGTTCTGGTCCATGGAGCTGAGTGGGTCAGTTTGGTTCTGGTTCTGGTCCATGGAGCTGAGTGGGTCACTCTGGTTCTGGTTCTGGTTCTGGTACATGGAGCTGAGTGGGTCACTCTGGTTCTGGTTCTGGTCCATGGAGCTGAGTGGGTCACTCTGGTTCTGGTTCTGGTTCTGGTTCTGGTACATGGAGCTGAGTGGGTCACTTCGGTTCTGGTTCTGGTTCTGGTACATGGAGCTGAGTGGGTCACTCTGGTTCTGGTTCTGGTCCATGGAGGTGAGTGGGTCACTCTGGTTCTGGTTCTGGTTCTGGTCCATGGAGCTGAGTTGGTCAGTCTGGTTCTGGTTCCGGTTTTGGTCCATGGAGCTGAGTGGGTCAGTCTGGTTCCGGTTCTGGTTCTGGTCCATGGAGCTGAGTTGGTCAGTCTGGTTCCGGTTCTGGTTCTGGTCCATGGAGCTGAGTGGGTCAGTCTGGTTCTGGTTCTGGTCCATGGAGCTGAGTGGGTCACTCTGGTTCTGGTTCTGGTTCTGGTCCATGGAGCTGAGTGGGTCACTCTGGTTCTGGTTCTGGTTCTGGTCCATGGAGCCGAGTGGGTCACTCTGGTTCTGGTTCTGGTTCTGGTCCATGGAGCTGAGTTGGTCAGTCTGGTTCTGGTTCTGGTTCCGGTTTTGGTTATTGTCCATGGAGCTGAGTGGGTCAGTCTGGTTCTGGTTCTGGTCCATGGAGCTGAGTGGGTCAGTTTGGTTCTGGTTCTGGTCCATGGAGCTGAGTGGGTCACTCTGGTTCTGGTTCTGGTTCTGGTACATGGAGCTGAGTGGGTCACTCTGGTTCTGGTTCTGGTCCATGGAGCTGAGTGGGTCACTCTGGTTCTGGTTCTGGTTCTGGTTCTGGTACATGGAGCTGAGTGGGTCACTTCGGTTCTGGTTCTGGTTCTGGTACATGGAGCTGAGTGGGTCACTCTGGTTCTGGTTCTGGTCCATGGAGGTGAGTGGGTCACTCTGGTTCTGGTTCTGGTCCATGGAGCTGAGTGGGTCAGTCTGGTTCCGGTTCTGGTTCTGGTCCATGGAGCTGAGTTGGTCAGTCTGGTTCCGGTTCTGGTTCTGGTCCATGGAGCTGAGTGGGTCAGTCTGGTTCTGGTTCTGGTCCATGGAGCTGAGTGGGTCACTCTGGTTCTGGTTCTGGTTCTGGTACATGGAGCTGAGTGGGTCACTCTGGTTCTGGTTCTGGTCCATGGAGGTGAGTGGGTCACTGGTTCTGGTTCTGGTTCTGGTCCATGGAGCTGAGTTGGTCAGTCTGGTTCTGGTTCTGGTCCATGGAGGTGAGTGGGTCACTCTGGTTCTGGTTCTGGTTCTGGTCCATGGAGCTGAGTTGGTCAGTCTGGTTCTGGTTCCGGTTTTGGTCCATGGAGCTGAGTGGGTCAGTCTGGTTCTGGATCTGGTTCTGGTCCATGGAGCTGAGTGGGTCAGTCTGGTTCTGGTTCTGGTTCTGGTTCTGGTCCATGGAGCTGAGTGGGTTACTCTGGTTCTGGTTCTGGTTCTGGTCCATGGAGCTGAGTGGGTCACTCTGGTTCTGGTTCTGGTTCTAGTTCTGGTTCTGGTTCTGGTTCATGGAGCTGAGTGGGTCACTCTGGTTCTGGTTCTGGTTCTGGTTCTAGTTCTGGTTCTGGTTCTGGTTCTGGTCCATGGAGCTGAGTGGGTCACTCTGGTTCTGGTTCTAGTTCTAGTTCTGGTTCTGGTTCTGGTTCTGGTTCATTGAGCTGAGTGGGTCACTCTGGTTCTGGTTCTGGTCCATGGAGGTGAGTGGGTCACTCTGGTTCTGGTTCTGGTTCTGGTCCATGGAGCTGAGTTGGTCAGTCTGGTTCTGGTTCCGGTTTTGGTCCATGGAGCTGAGTGGGTCAGTCTGGTTCCGGTTCTGGTTCTGGTCCATGGAGCTGAGTTGGTCAGTCTGGTTCCGGTTCTGGTTCTGGTCCATGGAGCTGAGTGGGTCAGTCTGGTTCTGGTTCTGGTCCATGGAGCTGAGTGGGTCACTCTGGTTCTGGTTCTGGTTCTGGTCCATGGAGCTGAGTGGGTCACTCTGGTTCTGGTTCTGGTTCTGGTCCATGGAGCCGAGTGGGTCACTCTGGTTCTGGTTCTGGTTCTGGTCCATGGAGCTGAGTTGGTCAGTCTGGTTCTGGTTCTGGTTCCGGTTTTGGTTATTGTCCATGGAGCTGAGTGGGTCAGTCTGGTTCTGGTTCTGGTCCATGGAGCTGAGTGGGTCAGTTTGGTTCTGGTTCTGGTACATGTAGCTGAGTGGGTCACTCTGGTTCTGGTTCTGGTTCTGGTACATGGAGCTGAGTGGGTCACTCTGGTTCTGGTTCTGGTCCATGGAGCTGAGTGGGTCACTCTGGTTCTGGTTCTGGTTCTGGTACATGGAGCTGAGTGGGTCACTTCGGTTCTGGTTCTGGTTCTGGTACATGGAGCTGAGTGGGTCACTCTGGTTCTGGTTCTGGTCCATGGAGGTGAGTGGGTCACTCTGGTTCTGGTTCTGGTTCTGGTCCATGGAGCTGAGTTGGTCAGTCTGGTTCTGGTTCCGGTTTTGGTCCATGGAGCTGAGTGGGTCAGTCTGGTTCCGGTTCTGGTTCTGGTCCATGGAGCTGAGTTGGTCAGTCTGGTTCCGGTTCTGGTTCTGGTCCATGGAGCTGAGTGGGTCAGTCTGGTTCTGGTTCTGGTCCATGGAGCTGAGTGGGTCACTCTGGTTCTGGTTCTGGTTCTGGTCCATGGAGCTGAGTGGGTCACTCTGGTTCTGGTTCTGGTTCTGGTCCATGGAGCCGAGTGGGTCACTCTGGTTCTGGTTCTGGTTCTGGTCCATGGAGCTGAGTTGGTCAGTCTGGTTCTGGTTCTGGTTCCGGTTTTGGTTATTGTCCATGGAGCTGAGTGGGTCAGTCTGGTTCTGGTTCTGGTCCATGGAGCTGAGTGGGTCAGTTTGGTTCTGGTTCTGGTCCATGGAGCTGAGTGGGTCACTCTGGTTCTGGTTCTGGTTCTGGTACATGGAGCTGAGTGGGTCACTCTGGTTCTGGTTCTGGTCCATGGAGCTGAGTGGGTCACTCTGGTTCTGGTTCTGGTTCTGGTTCTGGTACATGGAGCTGAGTGGGTCACTTCGGTTCTGGTTCTGGTTCTGGTACATGGAGCTGAGTGGGTCACTCTGGTTCTGGTTCTGGTCCATGGAGGTGAGTGGGTCACTCTGGTTCTGGTTCTGGTCCATGGAGCTGAGTGGGTCAGTCTGGTTCCGGTTCTGGTTCTGGTCCATGGAGCTGAGTTGGTCAGTCTGGTTCCGGTTCTGGTTCTGGTCCATGGAGCTGAGTGGGTCAGTCTGGTTCTGGTTCTGGTCCATGGAGCTGAGTGGGTCACTCTGGTTCTGGTTCTGGTTCTGGTACATGGAGCTGAGTGGGTCACTCTGGTTCTGGTTCTGGTCCATGGAGGTGAGTGGGTCACTGGTTCTGGTTCTGGTTCTGGTCCATGGAGCTGAGTTGGTCAGTCTGGTTCTGGTTCTGGTCCATGGAGGTGAGTGGGTCACTCTGGTTCTGGTTCTGGTTCTGGTCCATGGAGCTGAGTTGGTCAGTCTGGTTCTGGTTCCGGTTTTGGTCCATGGAGCTGAGTGGGTCAGTCTGGTTCTGGATCTGGTTCTGGTCCATGGAGCTGAGTGGGTCAGTCTGGTTCTGGTTCTGGTTCTGGTTCTGGTCCATGGAGCTGAGTGGGTTACTCTGGTTCTGGTTCTGGTTCTGGTCCATGGAGCTGAGTGGGTCACTCTGGTTCTGGTTCTGGTTCTGGTTCTAGTTCTGGTTCTGGTTCTGGTTCATGGAGCTGAGTGGGTCACTCTGGTTCTGGTTCTGGTTCTGGTTCTAGTTCTGGTTCTGGTTCTGGTTCTGGTCCATGGAGCTGAGTGGGTCACTCTGGTTCTGGTTCTAGTTCTAGTTCTGGTTCTGGTTCTGGTTCTGGTTCATTGAGCTGAGTGGGTCACTCTGGTTCTGGTTCTGGTCCATGGAGGTGAGTGGGTCACTCTGGTTCTGGTTCTGGTTCTGGTCCATGGAGCTGAGTTGGTCAGTCTGGTTCTGGTTCCGGTTTTGGTCCATGGAGCTGAGTGGGTCAGTCTGGTTCCGGTTCTGGTTCTGGTCCATGGAGCTGAGTTGGTCAGTCTGGTTCCGGTTCTGGTTCTGGTCCATGGAGCTGAGTGGGTCAGTCTGGTTCTGGTTCTGGTCCATGGAGCTGAGTGGGTCACTCTGGTTCTGGTTCTGGTTCTGGTCCATGGAGCTGAGTGGGTCACTCTGGTTCTGGTTCTGGTTCTGGTCCATGGAGCCGAGTGGGTCACTCTGGTTCTGGTTCTGGTTCTGGTCCATGGAGCTGAGTTGGTCAGTCTGGTTCTGGTTCTGGTTCCGGTTTTGGTTATTGTCCATGGAGCTGAGTGGGTCAGTCTGGTTCTGGTTCTGGTCCATGGAGCTGAGTGGGTCAGTTTGGTTCTGGTTCTGGTCCATGGAGCTGAGTGGGTCACTCTGGTTCTGGTTCTGGTTCTGGTACATGGAGCTGAGTGGGTCACTCTGGTTCTGGTTCTGGTCCATGGAGCTGAGTGGGTCACTCTGGTTCTGGTTCTGGTTCTGGTTCTGGTACATGGAGCTGAGTGGGTCACTTCGGTTCTGGTTCTGGTTCTGGTACATGGAGCTGAGTGGGTCACTCTGGTTCTGGTTCTGGTCCATGGAGGTGAGTGGGTCACTCTGGTTCTGGTTCTGGTCCATGGAGCTGAGTGGGTCAGTCTGGTTCCGGTTCTGGTTCTGGTCCATGGAGCTGAGTTGGTCAGTCTGGTTCCGGTTCTGGTTCTGGTCCATGGAGCTGAGTGGGTCAGTCTGGTTCTGGTTCTGGTCCATGGAGCTGAGTGGGTCACTCTGGTTCTGGTTCTGGTTCTGGTACATGGAGCTGAGTGGGTCACTCTGGTTCTGGTTCTGGTCCATGGAGGTGAGTGGGTCACTCTGGTTCTGGTTCTGGTTCTGGTCCATGGAGCTGAGTTGGTCAGTCTGGTTCTGGTTCCGGTTTTGGTCCATGGAGCTGAGTGGGTCAGTCTGGTTCTGGATCTGGTTCTGGTCCATGGAGCTGAGTGGGTCAGTCTGGTTCTGGTTCTGGTTCTGGTTCTGGTCCATGGAGCTGAGTGGGTTACTCTGGTTCTGGTTCTGGTTCTGGTCCATGGAGCTGAGTGGGTCACTCTGGTTCTGGTTCTGGTTCTAGTTCTGGTTCTGGTTCTGGTTCATGGAGCTGAGTGGGTCACTCTGGTTCTGGTTCTGGTTCTGGTTCTAGTTCTGGTTCTGGTTCTGGTTCTGGTCCATGGAGCTGAGTGGGTCACTCTGGTTCTGGTTCTAGTTCTAGTTCTGGTTCTGGTTCTGGTTCTGGTTCTGGTTCATTGAGCTGAGTGGGTCACTCTGGTTCTGGTTCTGGTTCTAGTTCTAGTTCTGGTTCTGGTTCTGGTTCATGGAGCTGAGTGGGTCACTCTGTGGGGGATTTGCTGTAGAAACTTATCTGTGGTCTTGGAGGCTGCGATGTTGGGCAGAAGTGACAGAAGAAGAAGAAACCAGCGGTGGACATGTGAGACCTTCAGGAAACAGGAAACAGATCCTGATCTGTTGCTTCTTCCAGAGAAAATGTTTGGAAGTGAGTCGGAGCATCGGAGGCGACAGAAGCGGGTCAGATAGCTTCCAACCACGGCGACTGTTTGATCATGCAGACGTACCTTCAGGTTGGAGGCAGCTGATTGGTGGATGCTCTATGCTAATTGCTTCACCTGAGGCCGGAGCGCTCGGCACACCTGAGCAATCTCTCCCTGCCGTGTCAGCCGGCCTCAGCTGGGAAGAAACCAAACGCTGATGAGGTTTAAAGTAGAAACTGTAGATGTGGCTCCGCCTGCAGCCGTGTGGTTCAACCTGTGGAGCCGGAATCAACTTCCTGGTGTTGGATCAGAGAATAATGTGAAAGGGGCCGGATATCAGAAGATGAACCCTCTTTCTGCTCCTTTCCATTCAAGCTCCATTCATTCCACTGTTCTGTTGTTTATCAATTTTATTTTACTTTTAATGAGATAAAAAAATAACAATGATGAAACTAAACGATACTTCCAGGTCCCAGTTTAGAACACCAGCAGGACCAACTGGTTTTCTCATTGGTTGAAAACATTCAAAGTAGCCTACATATAAACTGTGCCTGCTGAGGCGGCCATATTAGACTTTGTTGTTGGGGTTGTTCTTTCATTCCAGCCACTGAAAACAATAACCTCTGAGTAAAACAGGGAATATGGTCCTAACATGCAGCTCCATACGGTGCTCCGGGTAGTTTTTCCCCCTACTTTTTTATGAAACAACTCAACAAACATGGAAGGTCCGGGTCCGTTTCTTCTGTTTTCACCATGAAAACCCAACATTTCGCGTGGCGGTTCTCGTTCTGAAAGGTCCGAAGGTAAGAACACACACAGAGAGCGGTGAATGTTTTTTCCCATCCAGTTGGAACGATCAATCCGAGTCAGAACCAACACACACGGGCAAAGGTGGTGCTAGACGTTTTTTGTTTTCTGTAGGGATGCAAGAAAATATCGATACACCGATATAGCGCGATATTTTATTTCCCGATATTGTATCGATATTCAAAACAAAAATATCGATTTTTTATTTTTAAGGATTTGAATGGAACCATTAATGATGACAGTAATTTTGTAGTAAAATTAAAAGTATAACTGGTATTTTGTGGCTGTTTCCACCTTCTTGGTTCCAGTGGATCAACTAGATCTAGTAATAAAACTGTTAAAGTATGAAACAGGTTGGAGCGTTTAGAATGACACTTCCTACTGATAAATTGAGTTTTAAAAATCATAATTTAAAGTCTTACTCATAGTATCGTGATATATCGACATATATTCTATCGTCTCCCATGTATCGCGATACATATGGTATCGCCAGATTTTTGCCAATACACATCCCTAGTTTTCCATCATCTTGACCGACAGGGTCAAAGAAATCCATCCAATTAATTACCCGTCAATTTTTAGAAAATTATGATTTATTCGAAAGTAGTTTTCTTATTAAACTTAATTAATATTCAATCTGAACAGAGAGCTACATTTAAACAAGGAAATTAAACGACTTCACTTAAAATATGAACAGTTCACCTGCTGTGGCCTGAACACAGTCCTTCCTCCTGCTCCACATGGACCTGAAATGATCGGCTGATTGTTTGTAACCAAATAGTGGGATCGCTGCTGAGGTTTTTGGTTTTTGCCTCGGAACAGACGAGTTCTCATGGGGGGTTTAGATGTTGGAGACATATCTCTCCAATCCAGAAAGACTTTCTGAACGAGCCGTTTCCTGACCTCCAAGCTATCGCTACAGCGGGAGGAAATCCCTCTGCATGCACCGGTGGTCGGTACGACACCGAAGCCTCAGTAGGTCTCCGTCGCGCCGTCAGCTCCCAGTTAGCGAGACGCTACGGTGTCCAGGTCTGAGACGATGCTCAGATGCTCTCATGGGAATCTTTTTTTTTACAGTTACCTGTAAAGTAAAGTGGAAAATGTCTGCATCAAGCGGTCAGGGGTGTGAGTACTAATCTCCTAAAATGTGGTCAGGGAACTACCCCATGTTTACGTTTGTGATGGTAGGATACCTCCCAAACAACCAGATAGAGTCTAACGGTTGCTATGGAGACCTGGTTCTGGTCCAGGTATCTTTGACTGTAGAAATGGGTGTGTTAGGTGTAGTTGGATGGATAGACGGACATCTTCAGCATCTTCCACCTTCCAGCTCTCGGCCCTTCAGGTCCTTTGATTTACCAGGTAATTTCTTAATCTGTGATTATTCCTCATCCGTCTCTGGTTTTGCTCCATGTTGGTGTTCGGCTCCATCACCATCCACCCTCCAGGCCTTTCCTGTTTTCATTACATAATGTTCCTCTAATGTTGCTGTCGCCTCCGGTTTGATGTGGCCGCGGCTTTCTGCTGCGTAAACACTTCTAAAAGTCGGCTGAGTGCGGAGCCGCCGAGATGTGGGAGAAAGGTTGAGCCGTGTCTCCGGGACGCCGCCGCAGTCTGAAGTTCCTTACAGGATCAAACCTCTAATCCCGGCAGATGTTTACATAGCATTTAGCTGGCCTTTCTGTCGGAGGAGAGCCTCGGCTGTGTGCGTCTCTGGGGGTTATGTAAGCTGGATCATGTCAGGACTCCTCCCTGCTGACACAATCAATGTCAGCTAATGCTCTCGCTGCTTGCTGCTGTTTGCTTTTCAGCGGCTCTCTCCGCGTTTCGATATTTCCATCCGTGCAAACACCTCCAACATTCAGAGGAGGCTTTTATCCACAGAGAAGCAGCCGACCTGTGCTGAGTGAAGCTAACCTTTTACTGTCTCTGTTCCAGGGAAGGCTTTGTTTCGGCTGCAGCCTGACATCCTGATTTATGTTTGGATGGCCGGGCTGATTCTGTTTTCACCAGAGATGTTCCACTTATTTCATTTCCAGTAGCGCCGGGTCCAGGGAACACCTTTTAGATGATAAAGCAGCTGTTTCCATGTGTTTTTGGGGTGCTTTGTCATGTTTTGGTGAGACGCAAAAGCAAAAACAAAGTTTGGAGGAAAGTCTCTGATTCTGCTGAGCTTCGTTTAGGTCAGAGGTCAATGTTCTACACTCTGTGCTGGAGGTCCGTCTCTGGCTCGCAGTGGAGGAGTTCAAGTACGGTTTTCAGTGACGGTGGGAGGAGCTTCATGGCTCCCTGGAGGTTTTAAAACAGAACCTGTGGACCATTTATCCTCTAGAAGAAACCCCTTCAGTCTAACTGGTCTTATTGGGGGTCTTATTGTAGATAAAGCTGAGCTGTGGACCAGTCCTCTGCTGGAAGTCTGTCTTTGCTCAGGGGCACTGGGGCAGGGCTGGGAAGGCTCAGACTGGGAATTGTAATGATAAAAACAATGAATGTTGGTTTAATGTCCCTTAGAACATAATCAGAGATGCTCTAAATTAGTTAAAGCAAGAAGGACGAAGCCTGAGATATCTCTCCTTGATGATCGTTTCTGCACCAGCCTGCAGCCGCCACTTACTGTGTGTGTGTGTGTGTGTGTGTAGTAATGAGTGTGTGTTGGTGTGTGTTGTGGTGCTTACTCATTATATCTGCCTGGTTGTGACAAAAATAATCATGTGTCTTCCTCACATAGTCATCCTCTCTCTGCTGATGCTACTGTTATTAGTGAGTGCTGATGTCAACATCCCCGTTCAAGAGCCTACGGCGCACGCACGCATGGACGCTCGCACACACGCACAAACACACACACTAATTTGAATATGGCTGCTGGTCCGAGTCGTGTTACTCTGTCCTTCACCAGCGAAGCAGAGACTCAGTTCTGCAGAAACTAATTTAGGAACTTAAAGCCCATCAACACGACTAGAGGGACCGGATCTAGGAACTGAAACCATCTTCTGGCCTGGACTATAGACCTGTATCTATGGATCAGTGTCTATAGAACATTACCTATAGAACAGGACCTATAGACCAGGACCTATAGACCAGGACCTATAGACCAGGACCTATAGACCAGGATCTTTAGACCAGGACCTATAGATTAGGATCTTTAGACCAGGACCTATAGACCAGGATCTTTAGACCAGTACAGTGGGTTGTAAAAGTATTCGGCCCCCTTGAACTTTTCCACATTTTGTCACATTACAGCCACAAACATGAATCAGTTTTATTGGAATTCCAGGTGAAACACCAAAACAAAGTGGTGAACACGTGAGAAGTGGAATGAAAATCATACATGATTCCAAACAATTTTTACAAATAAATAAGTGAAAAGTGGGGTGTGTGTAATTATTCAGCCCCCTGAGTCAATACTTTGTAGAACCACCTTTTGCTGCACTTCCAGCTGCCAGTCTTTTAGGGTTTGTCTCTACCAGCTTTGCACATCTAGTGTCAGGGGTGTGTGTGGAGTATGGACCCAAACGCAGACGCTGAGGAAGTGCAGGATGTTTATTTAAAGGAGGAGGAGGTGATGATGATGGTGGTGGTGAAGACGGCAGGAACGGAGAGGCAGGAAGACGACACACCATGGGACACAACAACGTTAGTAGTTAATGATCCGGCACTGAGTGGAGAGAAGTGACTGGTTTTAAAGGCGGGAGGTGAGTAGGATCAGGTGTGAATGAATGGAGAGACAGGTGAGGACAATGAGTGAATAGGGCAGCGTCACATAGAGACTGAAATTCTTGCCCATTCTTCTTTACAAAACAGCTCCAGCTCAGTCAGATTAGATGGACAGCGTTTGTGATCAGCAGTTTTCAGATCTTGCCACAGATTCTGGATTGGATTTAGATCTGGACTTTGACTGGGCCATTCTAACACATGGATATGTTTTGTTTTAAACCATTCCATTGTTGCCCTGGCTTTATGTTTAGGGTCGTTGTCCTGCTGGAAGGTGAACCTCCGCCCCAGTCTCAAGTCTTTTGCAGACTCCAAGAGGTTTTCTTCCAAGATTCTCCTGTATTTGGCTCCATCCATCTTCCCATCAACTCTGACCAGCTTCCCTGTCCCTGCTGAAGAGAAGCACCCCCAGAGCATGATGCTGCCACCACCATATTTGACAGTGGGGATGGTGTGTTCAGAGTGATGTGCAGTGTTAGTTTTGCATTTTGGTCTCATCTGACCAGAGCACCTTCTTCCACATGTTTGCTGTGTCCCCCACATGGCTTGTGGCAAACTGCAAACGGGACTTCTTATGGTTTTCTTTTAACAATGGCTTTCTTCTTGCCACTCTTCCATAAAGGCCAACTTTGTGCAGTGCACCACTAATAGTTGTCCTATGGACAGATTCCCCCACCTGAGCTGTAGATCTCTGCAGCTCGTCCAGAGTCACCATGGGCCTCTTGGCTGCATTTCTGATCAGCGCTCTCCTTGTTCGGCCTGTGAGTTTAGGTGGACGGCCTTGTCTTGGTAGGTTTACAGTTGTGCCATACTCCTTCCATTTCTGAATGATGGCTTGAACAGCGCTCCGTGGGATGTTCAAGGCTTGGGAAATCTTTTTGTAGCCTAAGCCTGCTTTAAATTTCTCAATAACTTTATCCCTGACCTGTCTGGTGTGTTCTTTGGACTTCATGGTGTTGTTGCTCCCAGCATTCTCTTAGACAACCTCTGAGGCCGTCACAGGGCAGCTGTATTTGTACTGACATTAGATTACACACAGGTGCCTCTATTTAGTCATTAGCACTCATCAGGCAATGTCTATGGGCAACTGACTGCACTCAGACCAAAGGGGGCTTAATAATTACACACACCCCACTTTTCACTTATTTATTTGTAAGAAATGTTTGGAATCATGTATGATTTTCGTTCCACTTCTCACGTGTACACCACTTTGTTTTGGTGTTTCACCTGGAATTCCAATAAAACTGATTCATGTTTGTGGCTGTAATGTGACAAAATGTGGAAAAGTTCAAGGGGGCCGAATACTTTTGCAAGCCACTGTATGTATAGACCAGGACATAAATCAGTATTCACAGGCCATGGTTGAAACCTTTTAATTTTTCTCATTTTTATTCTGAGTTGCATAAAGCAGAGTGTTTTGCTGCTCTGTGACGGTTCTGGTTGGAGGGAAGCAGCTGCTGCTGATTCCTGACAGCTGAGCTGAGTTCACCTTCGTTACCATCAGTCTGACGACTGACGTCACAACAGCAAAAACACAGAGAGAAACATGACAGCTGGAGAAAATCATAGGAAAAAATGAAATATGAAAAAGTAATAATAGAAACAGAAATATAAAAATGTAAAGAAATAAAAACATTTTACCATTAATTTCCTGACATAACTGAGTCTGAAGGATTTAAACAGGACTTTAATCCGTTTTACCGGACCTTCAAGGTAGGCGCGTGTCTCCACTTCACAGGGCCGAGTACAGAGTATCAGTCTTGGGGTATGTACTCGGAAATGGCCCGGTAGAGTCTCTGGGCGGGAGCTGTGGTTAACTCATGCTGATTGGTTGTAACTCAGAGGGAAATGATATCAGCAGACGTCGCCAAACAACCGGTTTTTTAAAAGTTGCTGGCGGTGAGTGACGGCACTCACTGCCGAAACGTCATTGGAGTTCATGGAGCTGGAACCTAGAGGTGGCTACGGCGGATTCAGGGAACAACCTCAGAGATCTCCGGGGAACAGCTACTTACCAGAACTCCCATGCTTCTAGTAGACGACCCGACCCGAGAACTGGACATAATTCACTATTATCCACGTTCTCCTCGATCATCACACCATGAAACCAACATTAAGATGTTTCATGTTAGAAACCCAAGATGACAGAAGAACCAGGTCAAAGGTCCTCCACAGAGAGAAGGACCAGTTCAGGTGGTCGGAAGTCAGTTTGGTTCTCCTGGACACCTTCCATGATATCTGGACCCAGCAGAACCATGGAAACATCTCCAGATCTGCAGGGTGGAGGAGCTCTAGAAAACATGAAATCATTCTGTGAGGTAGAACCTCTTTGTTCAGATAGAACCCAGATAGGCCCGTATTTGTGAGATGAGAACCTTCATGGAACATCGTGATCCAGAAACCAGCAGATCTCTCTTCCTGAAGCACAGAGAGCCAGACTTCAGAGGAGAAAATGAGGTCCAATGTTTCTGTTTCTGTCCCTGACCTGCATCATCATCATCGTCATCAGAGCCGATAGAGCAGCTGAGAGGTTCTCCTGATGTCAGTAATCATGTGGAGCAGCTAATCAACGCCCTGCAGAGTTAATGAGGAGACGATCATCCAGGAGGTTTCACCTCAACACGCACAGAGAGACACTGAGATCATCTAAACACACAGTGATGCTGAAACACTCCAACAACACACACAGAGCTTTGTGGAGGTTATTGGTCCAGCTCTTCTCTCCATCTTTGCTTCTGTTTCACGCTATTAGCGCCTTCATCTTTTAGCTAAAGTCAAGCCTTCTTTAACGCGTCCTGATCGCGAGACGCGGTTTCATCAGCTCTAGAGTTGATTACTGTGATGCTCTTTATGTCGGTGTCTCTATAGGATGGAGGTCTGGAGACTGGCTAGGCCACTCCAAGACCTTAAAATGTTTTTTAGTAGCCACTCCTTCATTGCCTAGGCGATATGTTTTTACGTAGCCCCTCCTTCGTTGCCTAGGCGACGTGTTTGGGATCATTGTCATGCTGGAAGATCCAGCCACGTTTCATCTTCAATGCTCTCACTGATGGAAGGAGGTTTTAGTCCATAATCTCACCATCCATGGCCCCATTCATCCTTTCCTTCATACGGATCAGTCGTCCTGGTCTCTTTGCAGAAAAACAGCCCCACAGCATGATGCTTCCACCCCCATGCTTCACAGTAGGTATGATGTTCTTGGGATGTAACTCAGCATTCTTCTCCCTCCAAACACGGCGAGTTTCGTTTATACCAGAGTTTTATTTTGGTCTCATCTGACCACATGACATTCTCCCAATCCTCCTCTGGATCATCCAGATGCTCTCTGGTAAACTTTAGACGGCCCTGGACATGTGCTGGCTTAAGCAGGGGGACCTTTGGAGCGCATCATGATGACGTAGTGTGTTACTATAGTAACCTTTGTTACTGTGGTCCCAGCTCTCTTCAGGTCATTGACCAGTTCCCCCCGTGTAGTTCTGGGATGTTTCCTCACCGTTCTCTAGATCAGGTGTTCCCCACCAGGTGAGATCTAGCATGGAGCCCCAGGTAGAGGGAGATTATCACTGATCTTGTATTTATTCCATTTTCTAATAATTGCTCCAACAGTTGATCTCTTCTCACCAAGCTGCTTGCCTATTGTAGATTGGATCATCCCAGTCTGGTGCAGATAAACAATCTTGTCCCTGGTGTCCTTGGACAGCTCTCTGGTCTTGGTCATGGTGGAGGTTGGAGTCTGACTGTCTGAAGGTGGACAGGTGTCTTTATATAGATAACCAGTTCAAACTGGTTAGATTAATACAGGTAACGAGTGGAGGATAGAAGAGCTTCTTAAAGGAGAAGTAACAGGTCTGTGAGGGGCAGAATTATTACTTTTTTGTAGTTGTTAAATACTTAATTTCTGCCCCATTATACAAATAAATTCTTTAAAAATCATTTAATATGATTTTTAAGATTCTGTCTCTCACAGTTGAAGTGTAGCTATGATGAAAACTACAAACCTCTCCTCCTTTTAAGTGGGACAACTTGACCAATCGGTGGCTGCCAGATACTTTCTTGCCCCACTGTATTTGGACTTTGAACTCAGGTCAACTCCAAGAAGGGATGATTAACATAAAAAAAGACATTTTCTGTTTTTTGTAATTTATTTTTAGGGGGAGAAACAATTAATATCGATTAATATCAAAAATCAAATTCGGCATGAAAAAAAAGAAGATTTTATTTTTAATCCATGTCGCCCAGCCCTAACCTCCTTTAATTTTTTCCAAAACAGTTGTACAATGTCCAGTGATGTTCAGCATTTGAAAGTAAACCTGCAGATCAAAAATAACCTGCTGATATCTTCACATAGTACAAGGGAATGCTAAATATTGACAAAAATAATGATTCGTTTTATATTGTGATATTTATCAATATCGACTGATATGAAAAAATATTATTGTGATTAAAAAAACATTTCCATATCAACCAGCTTTACTCTGAGGTCCCTTCTGATGACTTTCCATCCTGCCGTTGTGCTTAGACAAACCTCCTGATTAATCTGGGATGGATTTATCTTCCAATGAGTGGGTCAGGGCGTTTAGATCTAGAGGTGAACTCTGTGGCGTTAGGAAGCCCCGCCCACAGCGGACAATAAGCCAGAGACTCGTCCCTGCTGTGTGCATGCTAACAGCAGCATGTGTGACACCCAGCTGAGTGGCGTGGGGCTCCATGCTAACTGAACCGTGCTGCAGCGTTCCTGCAGCAGTCAGTGCTGCTGCTGCTGCTGCTGCTGCTGCAGCTGAACTCCTGCTGGCTCTTACAGAAGCCGTGGAGCAGGGCTGCATTTATAGGAGGTGACACGGCTGCGTGTGCATGTGGGGGTGAACCTAAGCCAGGCTGAAGCGTCTCACCCTTTGGCACACTCTGCCCTTCGTTTCTCTCTCTCTCTCTCTGTGTTTACCTGAGTGCGTTTCCACATTAAGGAGCTTCTGGTTTTACTCTCAGCTGCAGCCTGATGTCGAGGTCGATGATCATTATGGATGTTAGAGGGACAGCGGCGCTCAGGGTCATTTCTCTCTAGTTATCTCCCCATTCGTTCATCCAAGTGTTGGATTTTGATTTTTCTGACTGTTGGATGATCATGAATCTGAGCCAAATGTTCTTGTCCTGCTGCTGAAGACGTCAGAGTGACAGAAAGTGGATCTCTGCTGCAGATCCTTTAGATCAGTGGTTCCCAAAGTTGGGGTCACAAGTATTTACGTGTGAGGTCTTGAGATCTTCTCAATAAAATAACCTACATTCAAAAAATAAAATGGCACGAGAAACCATATGCATGTTAAAAATCACAACAAAAAAACAAAAGACTGGAGCTGAATAAATGAAAATTGGTCAATATAGTGAAAAAATGCTTGTATGCTCAACCAAGAGTTGGGGTCATGACCATCCTACATTTTTATTTTGTGGGTCAGAGGCTCGGAAGTCTGGGAACCACTGCTTTAGATATTTAACATCTGAAGCCAGTCAGGAAGGACAACAAAACTACTGAGAGTAGACCAATGTTTCTCTCTGGTTTTAATATTTAAAATGGGTCAACTTTAAGACAGTTTCCCTAATTTATTGTCTCTACCCAGTTACCCTTGTAGGGTCCACCCTGGACAGGTCTCCAGTCCATCATAGAGACAACCATGCACACACTCATCCCTCAGGACAATTTGGAAGCAGATTTACCTAAAAGTCATGTTTCTGGACTCTGGGAGGAAACAGGAGAACCCACACATGCACATTATTATTATTATTATTATTATGAATCAATGCTTTGTTTCTTCAGTCCTCACCATGGATGACAAATAATCAAGAGCGTTCATAGGGTTTTAGTCATTTATTTAAAATTAAAAAGTATATATTTTTGTCCCTATATGTATTTATTTATTTACATCGATCCAAATCAATTTTTTACATTTTATTTTAATTTTAATTAAAAAAAAAAAACATTTCTCTATGTTTTTGTCAGGGAGGAAATGTTTTTAATTAAATTATATTCACACTATTTGTCCCACGCATGTAATTTAAAGGTTGCCATAGAAACCTGTCAGTATATAGTAAATAACTTTTTACTATGGCTGAGATATCTAGCTTTCGTTCAAACCCATGCATAACAAATATGCATGAATTATGCTTTATTTTAACCCCTTAAATGCTAGTTTTAGTTGTTGATGAGTGTATTATGGAGCCTTGGCAACGTTGCTGATTTATTTGAACACAACACCTGATCCCCAGTGAAGCTCTATTGAGTCCTCATCAAACATAACTAGTATTTAAACATTTTGTAAATATTATCCCCTTTAATCCACTTTCAGTTGTTAAAGTCGTTCTTCAGTTTCAGACATAAACACAAAAATTCGATTTTTCATCCTAAACATGCAGGTTGGAAGCTTTAAAGCGAATGAAAAGTTATGATCAAATATTGAAAAAAAATAAGAAAAACAAAAAATCCCTTTTTGAGGAGTTTTCGACACAAGATCATGAAATAAATATATGTTAAATTGCAGCATTTAGTTCCTGAGTAAAAGGAAAAAACGAGATGAACATTAAAAATTAAAACATGGAAAACAAAAAAAACTGTCCAGTAACGAAGGAATTATTAAACATTTTACTTAAATAAATGAAATTACACATAGGGAGACCTCCATTTATTATTTCCAGCTTTTTTTAATCCCATTAACAGCAGAACTTTACAGAACAGCAGGTTTAAAAGATATTAAAATAAAACCTAAATTAAATGAGGTCATTTTTCATGTTTGGGACCTTGTTGGTCTGCTTCAGGAGTTCTGGAGAACTCGACCCGGATGGATGGACAGAGATCTTGCGATGGATCTGCAGCTGTCTCTGTGGGTCGCTGTGAAACTAAGTCCGTTCAGAAGCCAGCAGGCAGAAGGTGTCTGACGGTTCTGTGAAACGTTCCTGTTGCCTTCGGCTTGTCTGGGCCAAAACCAAAAGCAGTTTTGGGTCCAGTCGAGTGGAACATCTGCTGTTTGGCTTGAAGCTGATCCTTGTGTTTGCTGTTCCTCAGGTGTTCTCAGGGATCTTCACGGCAGAGATGTTGCTGAAGATCATTGCTCTGGATCCGTACTACTACTTCCAGACCGGCTGGAACATCTTCGACAGCATCATCGTCTGCCTCAGCCTCATGGAGCTCGGCCTGTCTGACGTGGAGGGGCTCAGCGTTCTGCGCTCCTTCAGGCTGGTACGTTCTCAGTTCTTCCAGCTGGTGTAAACCTGAGCTACCACGGAGAGGTTTGGGTTTTACGGGGCGTTGCAGATCTGTGTGTTGATTGGTTGATGCGGAGTGATGTCATTTAACCCAAAAGTCCAGCTGTGGCCCAGTTCTCTGCACCGATTAAAGCAAAGTGGAGCAGAGGCGTCGCCGTGACCTCAGATCTTCATCTGTCCTCTCAGATTTCTGGAAGTGTCACTCTGAAGATCTCTGCAGGAAAACCTCGCTCTGAGAAACACTCCTTCATAGCTACGCTCATCCTCATCCTCATCCTCATCCTCATCCTCATCCTCATCCTCACTGGTTACATCTGCAGAATGGTTTCTTCTTCTTCTGCTTCTCCTGTTTCTTCTTCTTCCTCTTTTTCTCTTCTGCATCTTCTTTTTGTTCTTCTTTTACTTCTTTTTTTCTTCTCCTTTTCTTCTTTCTTCTTCTTCTTCTGCTTCTCTTTCTTTTTTCTTCTTTTTCTTGTGCTTCTCCTGCTTTTTCTTCTTCTTCTTCTTTTTCTTTTTTTTCTTTTACTTATTTTTTCTTCCTCTCTTTCTGCTTTTTCTTTTTTTCTTCTTCTGCTTCTTCTTTTTCTTATCCTTCTTTTCTTTTACTTCTTCTTTTTGTTCTTATTTTACTTATTTCTTTCTTCCTCTCTTTCTGCTGCTGCTTCTTTTTTCTTCTTTTTCTTTTCTTTTTTTCTGCTCCTTCTACTTCTTATTTTCCTTCTTTTTCTTCTTCTTCTGCTTCTTCTTTTTCTTTTCTTCTGCTTCTTCTTCTCCTTCTCCTTCTGCTTCCTCTTCTTTGTCTCTTCTTCTGCTTCTTCTTTTTGTTCTTCTTTTACTTCTTTTTTTCTTCCTCTCTTTCTGCTTCTTCTTCTTTTTTGCTTCTGCTTCTTTTGCTTCTGCTTCTAGGATAACTGGAGGTTTCCAACATTTTCCCACAATCTTTAGCTGATGTTCGGAGCTAACTAGAGTTGAAGGGTTTTCCTTCTAGGATCATGTCTTCTCTCTCTCAGCTCTTGGAGTTGCTTTAAGTTCTCCTGATAAGGAGCACCATCTGATGGAGGACCTACATGGTTCTCCCTGTACATCCTCCGACCTTCATCACAACTCAAACTGAAATGATGCAACAGCCTCTTTTACTCTGATAACCCTCAAGTCCAACTCCTGATGTTCTCTGAAGGCCTCGTAGGTTCTTCGGAGAACATCCAGCATCATGGTCACCAAGGAAGCCAGCAGGGAGGAGTTTCTGGTCCAGTTTAAAGCAGGGTTAGCTTCTACTCTGATCAATCCATCATCTGGACATGGAGAGAGGATGGTCCATGTAGACCTACCAGGACATGGACGTCCACCTGGACTGACAGCTAGGAGGGCAGAGATGGAGCTACTTGAGACTGGGGTGGAGGACAGACACCCTAAAGATCCAGGCAGAGAAACAATGGATGGTTTAGATCAAAGCAGATTCATGGCCTAGTCAAAGTCCAGACCTGACTCCAGGTGATAGTCTTTAGCAGGACCTGAAAGCTGATGTTCTCAGATGTTCTCCATCCAGTCTGACTGACATGGAGCTGCTGTGAAAGGATGACTGGGAATCAGACTGTAGATGTTCAAAGCTGGTGGAGATGAACTGGACCTGCAGGTAGAGGAGGTTCTACAGAGTTCTGACTCAGACAAATGTGTAAAAAAACCAGGAATATTTTCCTTCCACCTCTGCTCTCCTCTCTGTCGCTCTGTCTCACTGACGTTTGTGTTGGTGGTGTGAAACGTTTGTTTGACCCGTGTCCCACCCGTCCTGTCCTCCTCGTGTTTCTGACCTCAGCTGCGTGTCTTCAAGCTGGCCCGCTCCTGGCCCACCCTCAACACCCTCATCAAGATCATCGGGAACTCCATGGGCGCCCTGGGCAACCTCACGCTGGTCCTCGCCATCATCGTCTTCATCTTCGCCGTGGTGGGCATGCAGCTGTTCGGGAAGAACTACCAGGTGAGGAGCCTCCAGGTGTCTCTTAAGACGGACGGGTCGGTGTGGACGTGTCTCACCCCCCGCTTTGTTCCTGCAGGAGTGTGTCTGTAAGATCTCCAAGGACTGCGTCCTTCCTCGCTGGCACATGAAGGACTTCTTCCACTCGTTCCTCATCGTCTTCAGAGTTCTGTGTGGCGAGTGGATCGAGACCATGTGGGACTGCATGGAGGTGGCGGGCCAGCCGCTCTGCATCCTCGTCTTCATGCTGGTCATGGTTATCGGAAACCTGGTGGTGAGTTCCCCTCTGATGAGCCGGCCTGTAGGGGGCGCCGCAGCAGGAGCCTGGAGGGTTTAACCTGCAGAGAGTCAAGCCTTGTCCGCACATAGGCGCGTTAGCTCACAAAACCAAGATATTTTTTCGGCCCGTCATCCACACAAAAACGCAGATTTACGGCACCGAAAACAAATCTTTTTTAAAACTCCGGCAAAAGTGAAGATTTGCGTTTTCTCTGTTTTAAGCATTTGCTTGTGGACAGAAATAACCAGAGTTTTCCACAACAAAAATGCTCCGACATCACTTGTACGACATGTTTCCACTCAGAAACAGCATTTATTCCCTCAGAGACGCGTTGGCATCATCGATTGTCCAAGCGCTTTTTGTTTGCCTGTTTCTCTACTGCTCTATGTAGAAGTTAGAACATAGAAAGTTACTCTTAGTGGATTTGGGGAACTACTGCCCCCTACAGGTTTGGCATGTCAATGAATGGGCTTAACGACGCATTTAGGCGGTTAGGTGTGGACAGAGTTTATTTTTAAACGAGGTGGTGAGGATATTCGTAAAAAAAAAAAACGTGTGTGCTGCTGGTTCTGCTGGGACAATGGGTCAGAACTGGGTCAGAAGGACCTGCTCTGGGGTTAGAATCACTGAGTTCTTGGTTCTGACCCGCCAGAACTGGTTCTGCTGGTCCCTCGGAGCCACAGGAGGACAGATGCATCATGGTTAACGACCATATTTGGTTAATGGAGAGGTTAGGGCGGGATAAACGTGTGACTCTACGTATTGATTCCATCCGTCCATCTGTTCATCCATCCATCCATCCATCCATCCATCTGTTCATCCGTCCATCCATCCATCCATCCATCTGTTCATCCATCCGTCCATCCGTCTGTTCATCCGTCCATCCATCCATCCATCTAACATCCATCCATCCATCCATCCATCTAACATCCATCCATCATCCATCCATCCATCCATCTAACATCCATCCATCCATCCATCCATCCATCCATCCATCTAACATCCATCCATCCATCCATCCATCTGTTCATCCG